>CM065739.1:14151977-14179477 GCA_033310375.1 Conus canariensis
AACCTCCAAACCCTGCTTATGACTGTTTTTGACCCGAAGTTTCAGAAGAAATTAGATGACCACCCCAATTCCATTCCACCTTGGGAATTCGTATTCTTCTCCATTTGAACAATGCAGATACAGACCCTGGAGCTGTGTGTGATTTGTCCCAAGTTTCCTGATGACCCACCATGCACTTTCCTCACTCTGGAGATCAGGTCTGATGTAGCCTCACATCGTAAAGATCTACCAGCTCCTTGGCGTACAAGTCTTTTCTTCGCCGAACTGTTCTAAGTTTCCATCCTTCAGAAGAACTTTTACCGATGGCTCGTAGTCTGAGGAGGGGGTTGCCTCTGCTGTGTATTGTGCAACAGGTCCTTCTCATAAATGTTCTAAATACATTCCCACTGACAGCTCCATCTACGCTGCTAAGTTGACAGCCTTGGTCCTGGCTTTCGAAATGGTCTCTAAACCCAAACATAAAGATTTCTTCGTTTTGTCGGACTTCCTTTCTGCTTTGGAGGCCATTGCCAGCCGTAACCTCACGCACCCTCACTACTAAAATTAATGGAACTATACACCTATCTGAAATCAGATGGATACAACATAGTTTTCGCTTGGGTTCCCAGCCACGTGGGCATTCGAGGCAATGAGGTGGTTGATCAACTTGCCAAGTGTGCCACAAACAAAGAGTTGAGCAGATTGTCTAAACCTCACACAGTTCCAAAGTCCAAAGCTCAGGCTAACGTCGAAGACTTTCGGCAAGAGGAATGGAACTCGCAGACGGGTAACAAACTATTCCAAATCCGTCCGAACCTGAAAGAGTTTCTACCATGTTCCAGGGGCGGCCATGAAAAAGAAACAGTCTTGTGCCGTTTGCATACAGGCCACTCCTTTTACACCCATTCTTATCTTTTAAAAGGTGAAGAAGCTCCGTGGTGCATTCCATGTCATGTGCCACTCAGTGAAACATGTTCTTTTAGGGTCTTGGAACTTTGTGAGACATAAACACTTTACATCGGACTTCATGAAAACCTGATGTGATCTTTGAATTTCTGAAAGAGATGAACAGTTTTCATCTGATCTAAGATTTTACAGAAGGAAAACTTTCAACGAAATTTTCGGTGTGGTAGGCTATATTTTAAAGGGTTGGGTGAACGATTTTTTTTTTCTTTTCTTTTTTTCAATGAGTTTTGAGTTGACTTGAACGCCGTGTCAGCTCTGGTATGGCCCTTTGCAGTCGGCTGGGCTATAACAGCAACAATATCTCTCTCACTCTCGTCAAAAACAAATGAATCTAGAAGAATTATCGTGCACTAACTCGGCTTAAGGGTGCACGCACTTCATATAGAAAGAGGTAGACAAAGGCACATGATGAAAACGCGAGGCTATGTGAAAGGAGTGGTGTGCTAGAAGATAGGTGTTTTCTGGACGCAAGAAAGCTCGTTGAAAAAATGTCAAACGTCTGAGAAGAAAACCTGCTATCTCGGATACAGTTCAGTTACAAGATGGACAAAACATAGTGTACAAGATGGACAAAACATAGTGTACAAGATGGACAAAACAGTGTACAAGATGGACAAAACATAGTGTACAAGATGGACAAAACATAGTGTACAAGATGGACAAAAACAGTGTACAAGATGGATAACACATAGTGTACAAGATGGACAAAAACATAGTGTACCAGATGGACAAAACATCGTGTACCAGATGGACAAAACATAATGTACAAGACGGACAAAACATAATGTACAAGACGGACAAAACATAATGTACAAGACGGACAAAACATAGTGTACAAGCTGGACAAAACATAGAGTACAAGATGGACAAAACATAGTGTACAAGCTGGACAAAACATAGTGTACCAGATGGACAAAACATAGTGTACCAGATGGACAAAAGATAGCGTACAAGATGGACAAAACATAGTGTACAAGATGGACAAAAGATAGCGTACAAGATGGACAAAAGATAGTGTACAAGTTGGACAAAAGATAGTGCACAAGCTGGACCCGGCATGGAGTGGAGTCGCAACATTTGCGTTGGACTGCCATCAGATTACATCCTGTATCAAAGTCTGCAGAAGTTTAGTTTTCAACCCACGTTAGGGTTTTCATGACAATGACACGGGAGTCTGATTCACACACACACGCACACGCACACACACACACACACACACACACACACACACACACACACACACCTGCGTATGCATCCAAACACACACACACACACGCACACGCACACACACACACACGCACACACACACGTCTGTCTTGTAAATGAGACTGGGAGGAATTTTGATGTTGGTTCACTCCCTATCTGGAAATTAAAGGCATTTGGACCCACGTTTTATTGTCTCTGCTGTTCTTGCATGTCTTGCATCAACCTGTGAGCCCTTCAAACCTTGGGAGTGGTAGCAAGTGTTTTCCCATGGGATTTTCTAAGAGAGAGAGAGAGTATACATAATGTATAGTTAGTGCTGAATTCTCGGTTATTACACACACAACGTTGAAATTAGTTTAATTGAATGTCTTAACTTGATCATCTGTGCCCCACAAAACTTCTGGTTTTCATATGGCAATAAAATATGTTCTTGTTCTTGTTCACACACACACACACACACACACACACACACACACACACACACACACACACACACACACACACACTGTTAAACCATCCTTTTCACCAGTACCAAGATGGGAACAAACGAAGGCCTCCTTTGATACGATTCATTCAGATTTGTCAAAAAAAGATTCACCCAACATACTAAACATTTCCGTATGCTTACACCTGGAAAATCAGTACAAGAACCACCTAAAAATTTTCACAGACGGCTCAGTGCTAGAAGACAGTAGGATAGGGGCAGCTTTTGTAATACCTGACTTAAACGTGGAGAAAATGTGCCATCTTGGCAGACATTTTTCGATTTTCAGTGCCGAGCTAGCCGCCATCTTAGTGTCCTTAAATTATATTCTTTATTTCCATCTAAATGTCAGTCACGTACTAGTATGTGCTGATTCTAGATCTGCTCTTGAAGCAATCCGGTCTTCAAATTCAAAAATCCGTTTGGAGATAATAACAGAAATAAATCATGTTATACATCTTTTATCCGATAAAGGCACATCAGTTAGTTTTTGCTGGGTCCCCTCTCATTGTGGCATTTCAGCAAATGAGAGAGTCGATCAGGCTGCAAGAAAGGCAGCTCGAAATGTTGAGGGTTCAATTCCCCTTAATATTCCTTTGGATTTAACAGAATGCAATATTCTTCTAAACAAAACATCGGATGAAAGCTTCAGAAACTTGATAATGAACTCAGATACTCAGATTATCAGAGTTGTGTTAAATTTGGTGGCAAAATCAACTCGAAAGCCTCGTCAAACAATCACCTAGATTCTCTGTCTAGAGAGATTAGAAGTTTACTGCACAGAATGCGGTTAAATTCCCTTCGTACAAAGTTCTGTAAAAACATTAGATGCATGTGTGGAGAAACACTCTGAGTAGGACATCTATTAATCAATTGTCCAAGAGCAAGGAATTATATGGTAAGTCGGGCGTTTGTAGTTTATCTGACGGATCCAGTCCGTCATCTGTGTCCAAGATTTTGAATGACTACTCTTTTCTTTCTTCAGTTTGTAAATGTTTGTTACGCAGCCCAGTGGGCATTTACCTTTGATGTTCTATCCTTTAATATTACATTGTTAATTACTTAGCATTACTTACAGTACTCTTGCTCCTATGCTACACTCAGTTTGAAGCGTACTTGCCTAATTCCGGATAAATTGACATTTACATACAAGCGCGCACGCACGCACACACACACACACACACACACACACACACACACACACACACGCGCACGCGCGCGCGCGTACACACACACACACACACACACGCGCGCGCGCGCGCGCACGCACACACACTCACATCCACACTTTGTCCCTGTATCTGGCCATCTCCAATCTCAACTCATATCATAAGAAATGTTTATTCATACAACACATTTTCAAGAAACAACCACACAGTTAATACGCACATTCCATATACTTCAACACATCGTCTGACATCACTTTTAGTGGAATGACGTTAAACTGAAGAAACTGAATTGAACACACACACACACACACACACACACACACACACACACACAGAGTCACGCACATACACTCGCACGCGTCGCGCGCGCGCGCGCGCACACACACACACACACACACACACACCACACACACCACCACGCACGCACGCACGCACGCACGCACAGAGAGAGAGAGGCCACACAAAAACTTCTTTTATCGGAGTTGATTTTTCTCTGATATAAGAAATCTGGGATGTATGAAAGCAAAAATACGTGTCGGCTCAGTTTTCTTAAATTTGGAGTCAACTGTAATTTACGGAAACGCACATTTCAAGATATTAGTTCTCTTCATGCACCTCAAGTCGCTCACATGAAACTAAAGAGCCTGTTAAAAAAAAAAAAACTTCACTTCACTCCTGTGAAACCCAGTGTGTTTGCGTTTCAGTAAATGACCACAGCTAAACAGAGGCTGTGCGGGACGGAAATCCCTCCAAACGTAGAGAAGCTGGCACTACTAGTCCTACAGAAAGTGTAGATGCCAAAAAATCACGGAAGCTCTTACTCAAGTTTCCCAGATTCAAAGAGGAATTACTTGTTTCCATTCAGGACACATCACACAGGGAGTCTTTCCAGCAGGCCTATTATGCCGTCAAGTCTTTGCTGCAGCCCTATTCTGCTGTCGGCTAAGGAAATCTTGTAGTTTTGCAGCAGCCCAATTCTACTATTAATGAAGGGAATCATAAGTCTTTGCTGCAGTTCTATCCTGACTATCAAGAAAGGAAATCTTCCCCCACAGACTTTGTATTAAAGATATACAAATTAGAGCTTTCATGCTGGCTCCTTTCACAAACAAAGTACATTCGTAAAAAAGATATACCTCGAAGCACAGCTCACTCGCTCCTCTACAGGATTTTTGAAACTCTGTTAACATGTGGCGCACTTTCCCAAAAGTCCAGCCAATAAAATCTTTCAGAATGTACTCTTCCTTGAAGGGTGTCAACAAAAAAGACCTAGATGCAGGATTTCCACTTAGTTCCCCACCAGTGGTTGTAGCACGCTGGGTGGCTTCAGAGGAGCTCCTCCTCCTTGACTGGGGAACAGCAAGCCGTGACGAGGGCCACACCCAGGCCCTGACCAGGTGAAAGAAGTGTCTGCAGCAGATACGGTTTCCTGCCTGTTTTACTCGTGTGATAAACTTAATAGTACAGTGTTTCTTTTTCTTTTTTTAAGAAACTGTACTCCGTCATTGCCACAGACTACCTGAGTTGGAAAACTGTACTCCGTCATTGTCACAGACTACCTGAGTTGGCAAACTGTACTCCGTCATTGTCACAGACTACCTGAGTTGGCAAACTGTACTCCGTCATTGTCACAGACCACCTGAGTTGGCAAACTGTACTCCGTCATTGCCACAGACCACCTGAGTTGGCAAACTGTACTCTGTCATTGCCACAGACCACCTGAGTTGGCAAACTGTACTGTCATTGTCACAGACCACCTGAGTTGGCAAAATGTAATGTCATTTTCACAGACTACCTGAGTTGGCAAACTCTAATGTCATTGTCACAGACCACCTGAGTTGGCAAACTGTACTGTCATTGTCACAGACTAACCTGAGTTAGCAAACTGTACTGTCGTTGTCACAGACCACCTGAGTTGGCAAACTGTACTGTCATTGTCACAGACTAACCTGAGTTAGCAAACTGTACTCCGTCATTGTCACTAACTACCTGAGTTGGCAAACTGTACTCCGTTATTGCCATAGACTACTTGAGTTGGCAAACTGTAATGTTATTTTCACAGACTACCTGAGTTGGCAAACTGTACTGTCATTGTCACAGACTACTGAGTTGGCAAACTGTACAGTCATTGTCACAGACTACCTGAGTTGGCAAACTGTACTGTCATTGTCAGAGACTACCTGAGTTGGCAAACTGTACTGTCATTGTCACAGACTACCTGAGTTGACAAACTGTAATCCGTCATTGTCGCCGACTACCTGAGTTGGCAAACTGTACTCCGTTATTGCCATAGACTACTTGAGTTGGCAAACTGTACTCTGTCATTGCCACAGACTACCTGACTCGGCAAACTGTACTATCATAGTCGCAGACCACCTGAGTTGGCAAACTGTACTCTGTCATTGTCACAGACTAATCTGAGCTGGCAAACTGTACTGTCATTGTCACAGACTAATCTGAGATGGCAAAGGGTATTCCTTCATTGTCGCAGACTTCCTGGGTTGGCAAAATGTATTCCGTTATAGCCACAGACTACTTGAGTTGGCAACTGTCCTGTCATTGCCACAGACTACCTGAGCTGGCACACTGTACTCTGTCATTGTCACAAACCGCATGAGTTGGCAATTGCACTTTAATTATCACAAACTAACCTGAGTTAGCAAACTGTACTGTCATTGTCACAGACTAACCCGAGTTGGCAACTGTACTGTCATTGTCACAGACCACGTGAGTTGGCACACTGTAGTCCGTCATTGTCACAGACCACGTGAGTTGGCACAATGTACTCCGTCATTGTCACAGACTAACCCGAGTTGGCAAACTGTACTGTCATTGTGACAGACCACGTGAGTTGGCACACTGCACTCCGTCATTGTCACAGACCACGTGAGTTGGTACACTGTACTCCGTCATTGTCACAGACCACGTGAGTTGGCACACTGCACTCCGTCATTGTCACAGACCACGTGAGTTGGCACACTGCACTCCGTCATTATCACAGACCACGTGAGTTGGCACACTGCACTCCGTCATTGTCACAGACCACGTGAGTTGGCACACTGCACTCCGTCATTGTCACAGACCACGTGAGTTGGCACACTGTACTCCCTCATTGCCACAGACTAACCTGATTTGGCAAACTGTACTTTCATTGTCACAGACTACCTGAGCTGGCACACTGTACTCCGTCATTGTCACAAACCACATGAGTTGGCAATTGTACTGTCATTGTCACAGACTAACCCGAGTTGGCAACTGTGCTGTCATTGTCACAGACCAACTGAGTTGTCAAACTGCACTCCGTCATTGTCACAGACTACCTGAGTTGGCAACTGTACTGTCATTGTCACAGACCACCTGAGTTGGCAACTGTATTTTCATTGCCACAGACCACCTGAGTTGGCAACTGCATTTTCATTGCCACAGACCACCTGAGTTGGCAGCTGCATTTTCATTGGCACAGACCACCTGAGTTGGCAACTGTACTGTCATTGTCACAGACTACCTGAGTTGGCAAACTGTACTCCGTCATTGTCTCAGACTACCTGAGTTGTCAAGCTGTACTCCGTCATTGTCACAGACTTCCTGAGTTGGCAAACTGTACTGTCATTGCCACAGACTACCTCAGTTGGCAAACTGTACTGTCATTGTCACAGACTACCTCAGTTGGCAAACTGTATTCTCATTGTCACAGACTAACCTGAGCTTCTCCGTCATTGTCACAGACTACCTGAGTTGGCAAACTGTACCCCGTCATCGTCACAGATAATCTGAGTTGGTTATCTCGACGTTTTATGTTCTGTCTCCCAGGCGGTATTTTGGAAACCAAATCTGGCCACGTTCGGGAGTGGTGCCTGGGGAGGAGATTGGCTGTGTATGCTGCAAAGCAATCCTCACGGGACGTCGCCAGGGACCAGCCCTTCATGTCAACTGTGGTGACGGCCAGCCTCACGGGACTACTCAAAGTGGCAGTTGGAGAAATCGGTCCAAAACATCAAGACTGAAAACAAGATGCCCTCGAGAAGAAGCTTCAAAAGTCGCACTCTGCAGTCAGTCCGTTTGTGTCGTAGCCAACAGCTGTGGAAAAGGGAAGTGTCTGCTGTCAGACACATCTGTCATGCCCACCGACCAGGACGTTGCCAATGAGAGACGTTGCTTCAGGCGGGGGTATTAAACCTGCCAACTCACCGCCCAGTGCGTCCGTAGCGGAGGCGTTACCCGCCACCTTCTAGACCGCTCTGCAGTCCAAACCTTCAACTGCAGAGCATTCTGGAATCATCCTCCCCATTCTACCTCCACCCTTCCCTCCCGCACCCCCCCCCCCCCCCCCCCCTTTCGCACCCTCGCCTTGATCCTTTTGAAATCAGAACTCATACCAACAGGAGACGAAGTGCAGATGGAGGGGGGAGGAGGGGGGGGGGGGAGGGGGGACCTGCAAACTTTCCCACCAGATCTCAGCCCTCTGATCGGTCTGCCAGTGGGACTGGACAATGGTGTGCAAAAGAATCCGATCTGAACTTTTCTGATCCTTTGTCTGCGCTACAGGTTGAAGACGAAGACTTAGGGACGGACCTAACTGTCCACCGCTCGTCCCACCATCATGAATACATTCTGAATACAGCTGAACATCCGGGCTACCACACTCAAATTTCAGCTGGCTGCAGGTTGTCAGCACCGGAAGCCTGTGGTGATCCCTCTCCAGGAGATACATATTTAGGGTCAGAAATCTTTGCCTCAATCTGGCTTCAGTATGCTGTCGAAACCAGCGCAGTCCTCTGCCGATGGAGTGTCGTTACTCATCCACAGATCTTTATCATCCAGCCTTATTGATCACGATACTTCTAAGTTTCAGCTGCTAGAATGACTGCATAAAACGGCAACCTGTTTATATTTACATCCATTTGATATGTCAGTCGACAAGAACTGGTGGCCATCATTGAGGAACAGCCACAAGCTTTCTGCCACTCCTTTTACATCCCTTTCTTATCTTTTAAGAGGTGAAGAGGCTCCGTGGTGCATCCCGCGTCATGTACCACTCACTGTGAGACATATTCTTTTTAGAGTGTTGGGATTTGCATGATGTGAGACAAACAGTTTACAGCAGACTCCATGAAAACCTTGATCAGAGATGTCCCACCTGCTGTGATCTTTGAAATTCAGAGGGGGATTAACATTTTTCATCTGATTTAGGATTTTACGGTGTGTTTTTAGATGGTGTATTTTAAGGGGTTGTGTAGATTTTTTTTTTTCTTTCTTTCTTTTTTTTGATGACTTGTGAGTTGATTTGAACGCGGTGACAGCCCTTTGCTGTCGGCTGGGCTATAAGCAATATTACCTTACCTTACCTTACCTTACCTTACCTTACCTTACCTTACCTTACCTTACCTTACCTTTCTGCTGTAGGGCATTTTTTTAATGGGTTGTGCCTGATTTTTCCAAATTGCCTGATGATCTGCTTTGGACTCACCACACACCGGAGATTGGCTTTGATCACCTCTCTTATCGCAAAGACACCACCAGATTTCTGGTTCACAAAACTTTTTTTTCTCCGAACTTTGTTACACATTTCTATCCTTTCAAAGAATATTTACGGGTGGCTCCAAATCGGTTGAAGAAGTTGCTTCTGCTGCTTACTGCTCAACCGCTCCCTCTCAGAAATGTTTAAACATTCCCTTAGACATCTCCATTGGAGCTCAAAGTGTTGGTCCTGACTCTCCAAATGGTCTCTAAAGGCTTCCTCATTCTCTCTGCCCCTCTTTCTGTTTTGGAAGTCATAGTCATTGCTGGCCGCAATCTTAAGTACTCTCAACTTCTGAATTTCCCTTAACTACGCCTCTCTGAAATCTGATGGTTACGACATAGTTTGTGCTTGGGTTCCAGGTCACATCGGCATTCGAGGCAATAAGATGGCTCATCAACTGGTCAAGAATGCCTCAAATAACTAATTGTGCAGAGTCTCTATCCCAGACTCCGATTTCAAAGCCAAAGTTCAGACTGACGTCAGAGATCTCGGACAAGAGTACAGGAACACGCAGATGGATCATAAATTCTTTCAGGTCCATCCAAACGTGAAAGAGTGTTTACCATCTGCCATTGGTGACGGTCAAGAAGAGACAATTTCGTGCCAATTACGCACAGGTTGTTCTTTTTACAACCTCTCGTATCTTTTAAAAGCCAATGAAGATCCTTTGGTGCTTTCCACATAATACACTGTTCACTAAAACGCATCCCCTGATACAGTGTTTGGACTTAGATGATGTCAGAAATAAACAATTCATAGCGCTCTCGATGACTTACATGATGTCAGAAATAAACAATTTATAGCACACTCCATGACTTACATGATGTCAGCAATAAACAATCCATAGCACACTCCGTGAACATCTTATCAGTGATTTCCCACCAGATGTCAATTTTAGAGTTCCTGAAAGGGATTACAATTTTTTTCATCTAAGACTGCACGGAGAAACTTTTACAGCATTTGTGTGTGTGTGTGTGTGTGTGTGTGTGTGTGTGTGTGTGTGTGTGTGTGTGTGTGTGTGGGTGAAATGAAACCGCCCTGGTTTAGTGGAGGGGCTAGGATGTGGATGGGGTGGGGTGGGTGGGGGTGGGGTTAGCTACGTAGGGAATTGACCTTTACGAGGTGACGACCCTGAAATGGCCCCATGTAGTCGGCTTGCTTTTAACAACATGACCTGGCCCCAACAACCGAACTCAACCGACTGCACCAAAGACTGTACCGGCAAGTGAGGTGCATTTCCGAACATTTCGCATCTCGGTTGCACGGCCGCACAGCGCAAAGACTCTGTCCAGAATAACAAACGAACCTAAAATAGGACCTGAAAAAGCACACACACACACACACACACACACACACACACACACACACACACACACACACACACACACACACACACAAATAATTTTCGGCTTGAGACAGTCCAGTACAGCTGTGACATCCGGAGCACAGAAGCGGGGTTCACTTGATGGAATGGGTGACCGTGGAAAAAAAAAACTTCTTCGACAAAATTGGCACGAGACCAGATGCAGTCCTCCAGTCGTGTTCATGAAGACAAATGATTCTGATTGAACTTGCTATGCCATATGAAAGCAGAATGGAGCGAGCACCTTTTATAAGACTGACCAGTTTGCCTGCCTACCTAGCACCTAAAGAGAATCTGGGGTTCAAGCCAAACTCCCCGCTGTAGAAGTTGGAGTGACGGGGGTCAGTAGGCAAATCCGCCCACGAACTTTGGAAACTGCCGTCGATTTCAGGGAAGAGAAGAACCAGAACCCTGACATTAGTGGCAGAAGGTGCTGAGGGGAGTTCCAGCAGAAGGATAGTCGAGGAGAAACCAGTTTCCTCGGCTACAACAGGTGTCGGATAGTTGAGTGGTTAAAACATCCCATAACCGACTTGGTCTTTGTCCGACCGTTCTGGAGGTGAAGGTTCGAATCTGGGCAGGGAAGAAAAAGTGACGGGGGAAGGGACCCCAGGAATCCTAATCTGGACGCGGCTTGGCCCGCTCAGAACGTAAGGGCTGAAACTCAGCGTGAGGGGCTTCTTCTCTGAAGATCTACTGCTTTCTCACTTGTCCCCAGTAGATAGTGTCTGTTCACAAAGAACACACATTACAGACGTATACACACAAGTGCACAGGCATGCGCCCAGGCATGCATGCACACACATGCACGCACACCCCCGCACGCGCGCAAGCACACACACTCACACACACACACAACACACGCACGCACGCACGCACGCACACACGCACGCACGCACGCAGGTGGAAACTTAATGCATTTAAAACAAAATATGTAAAAAAAAAAAAAAACGTAGTTTGCATATGTGGAAACAAAATTACTCCAGACCATATTGTTTCATGCAGTGATATGAAAAAACCCATTCCAGTATTGAAGCAAAATACTGTGCAGGCCATTTTTGAGTCACCAGCTTTAACGTACGAATTCTTTGTACACTTAGAACGCACCCCTATTGGAAAATACTTATAACTATTTTATTAACTTTATTTGCCGGGGAGGAGAAAGGAAGGGGGGTGGGGTGGATAATATATGGTGGGGTGGGGGGAGGTGGGGGGAAGGAAAGAATTTTTAAAAACTACTTTCATGCGTTTTAACTTTAATTGATTAGTTAGTAGTTGGTTTTAAGTATTTTGTTTTATGTTAATCTTCATTTATGACTTATGTAAAGATATTCACACACTTACACATCCACAACTATCTCACTCACACACACACACACACAGGCACACATACTCACACACACACACACACACACACACACACACACACACACACACACACACACACACACTCTCTCTCTCTCTCTCTCTCTCTCTCTCTCTCACACACACACACACACACACACACACACACACACACACACACACACACACACATTCGCGTGCACGCGCACCCATACATATAAACTTGCACACATTATGTGCACGCTCGCAATTACTTCCGTACACATTCACCTTTTTTGTTGTTGTCTAACATCACGAATAGTGGATAGACGTTAAATGAAAGACACACACACGCACGCACACCTGCACACACATACACCCACACACGTTTCGAGTTTCAAGATTGATTAATCATCACGTGATTTTTTTTTTTTAAAGGAAAGGCTCATGTATTTTGATGGACCTGTTAGGAATGTGAAAATACATATCTGTCAGTAAACTACAGCTGGCAATGATCAAAATAATAATAACAATATAGAGTGACAAACAGTAGGGCAGAAGTTGCTATGCAATTTTACTGAAATGGATAAATTTGGCTAATTTTAACTGCTGACTTTCACCAGCTGGCAAGAAACTGCAAAGATTAAGCATTAATTTTGGGTGGACATATTGCTGGGGTAGATATTTCTTCCTAAATTCAGATTATCTCGGACAATTCAGGATAAAATGGAATTCATCTCCAAAAGCACCAAGGTCACAACTTTATCAATACAATTTTCGTGGGGAGTTTAATTCCATCAACCTAATTTAGTTTCAAGTTGAGGGCAACTACTTCGAAAAATATATTAACAGGAAAATTAACATATCTGGTGACAGCATGATGTACAGGTCTTGTCCATGACATTTGTTGAAATATCTATGTAAGAAATATTTATTATTTCGTTTTAACTCGATTTCCCACTCACGCCTATAATTGTTGTGAACAGCTAACGTTACATTTTTAGTTGCGAAGTGAGCCGATTGCAGGCGGAAATCTAATCAAATTTTAAAAAGTGTTTGTAATTACTCCGCCGAACGACGTGGACAAATGAATCACAAGACAAAACACGACGCGTTTGGACCTCTTAGGTCTTCTTCAGGCAAGGTAAACAACACTCGGGACAATGAAAATGAAGAACGAGCAGCATGATGTATTACACAAGTGTACCCCTAAAATAGATGACGCACAGCGAAATACTAAACAACGAAGAATAGTTATCAGTATGAATTAAAGTTATCATAAATACTTTTTAAAATGTGCTTAGATTTCCGCCTGCAGTCACCTCACTTTGCTGCTGACTTTGATTCGTACAGACCGCAACGCTTCATTGTTTTGTATTTCGCTATACGTCATCTATTTTACGTGTGCACTCGTGACCGCTGTATGTTGCTCGTTCTACATTTTCGTTGTCCTGAGTGTAGTTTCTCTTGCTTGAAGAAGACCTAAGAGGTCGAAACGCGTCGTGTTTTGTCTTGTGATTCGTTTGTCCACGTTGTTCGGCAGAGTTATTATAAATACTTTTAAAATTGTGTTACCTTTATTTACAAAGAGCATCTTCGGAAGAGATGAGTTGCGACTCCCAGACGCAGTCAAATCTATTTTAACTAACATATTACGGATGTTATCAATCAGTTGTGAGTAATATTTTGCTGTTATGTCGATCATAAAGAACATGATTTAGAACAATACTTGGAATCACTTAAGATCAGTGTACACCCACAGCTAATCGTCCTGCTGTTAACCAATTAGAAACGGGAAACAAATCCGTTTCCTCATACAACATAGCAGTCATTCTTATACTGTGCAATGTAAACAAGGCTTTCAAGAACTTGGTATGAAAGCTTTCAATGATATTCAAACTTTTGCAATACCAACTTTCACGACCGTAGAGTAGAACAGAAAGTACTGTCGTTTTATATCGTTCTAGAACAATTCTCACAAGTAAGTCTAGACGTCTGGCCGACGGACTTTTGCGCCTGCTCTTTTGCTGTTTTCTATCCTTTGTGAAAGTTTCCGTTTTCAGAAAACCCAAGTCTAAGGTATCTGATAGAACTAACAGTTTCAAGCGTTTTGTTCCCATGGGTAAAAATATCATGTGAGTTGTTTCTGCAGTGGAATGCTATTACTTTGGTAAACAAGTAGGGCAACTTGTTTACTGTCTACTGTTCCCTGCCTCATTTCATTTTCAATTTTGCTTTTACTTTAGTTTTACTATCATTTACTTCAAGCTGCCATAATCTCCAGTAATGATACAACGCCTTCAAAGCTCTGTAAACCAGCTTTTGTCTGTGATAATAAAACAGTATCATCTGCGTGTACCAAACTGTTAGGTTGACATGAGTTCTTTCATTCTTGTCATCCGTATTTAGTTCCAAATCTAAGTGTGTGTAATATCTATCAACCAAATACTGATCCAAGTCCTTGTTAAACAGTGAAAACAGGAAAGACAAATTCTCTTGATATCGCACGCCTTGCCAGCTTTCAAAATGTTCGTGTTTACTGCCGTTAACAAAGGCACACGGTTTGTGTTGTTAACACATTTTTCAACACGCCAAGTATTTTGCCATTTAGCGCTTTTCCCAAGTTTATACCACAGAGCCTGTCACCACATTGAATCGAAAACATTTCTGTTGTCAGCAGATGCACAGAACAGTTTATTTATTTTTTATTTTTATTCTAAATAAATCTATTACAGACTTCAAAACAAATATATGGTACATTTTTTAATATAAGTTTGGAATTCACTCTGGTTCCCCTTTGAGTATTGAGTTCATATCTTAAGAAAGAAAAATGGTTAGACGTTTGTTCAAAACGGATGTAAAAATGTTTTCCGACGCAACTCAGGAATGTTATTTTTCAGCAGTTGGTCATGTTCGGATTTGCTACTACTACTACTACTACTACTACTACTACTACTACTGCTGCTGCTGCTGCTGCTACTACTACTACCACTACAACTATCACTGCTACTACTACTACTACTTCTGCTGCTGCTACTGCTACCACTACAACTACCACTACTACTACTGCTACTGCTGCTACTACTACTACTACTACTGCTGCTACTACTACTACTACTACTACTACTACTACTACTACTGCTGCTGCTGCTGCTACTACTACTACATATCAACATACCACTGAAGAAGATGAGCAGCCCATATAATGCTTGCTTGGCACTCCAGACCTGACCAGCGCTTCGGCGATGTTTCCTTGTTTATTCTGTGTGCTCTGTGCTGTCATGTCTGCTAGGCGATTCGGTGTCCGTGAGCAACTTTCCTTTGGGAGTTATTGGCGTGCGTCTGTCTCATTATGGGAGCAAAAGTTGCCCTAATCGTTTACTGTTTACTTTTAACTATTCCCTGGCCTCATTTCATGTTCACTTTCAGCACTTTGGGTTCAAACGGAGGTCAGACAGTTCCTAAGCATCGTCTTTTTGAGCCGCTCTTCCAATGTCTGTCGTTCACTGTTTGTTTACTTTTTTATGTAACCGTAATCTTTGTGCACTGCGGCATCAAGTCTAAGTAACCTGTGGTGCAGTGTAGTGTGGGGGGGGGGGGGGGGGGGGGGAGACCAGAAGCCACACGGCGAGGCTTCCTTGATAAACTGAAACTGGGTGGCACATGGTACAATACAAAAGAACACATTCATGAATGATTCATTCCGCGTTGTACTAAACAGCTTTTGCTCATCGTTTTTTTTTTCCTTTTCTTTTGTTTCTTCTTCTTTTTTTTTTTTTTTAGTTTGTCTTTTGGTTGCTTTCTGTAAGGAACGCCGTCAGTTTCCTAGATTGTGTCTTGTTTTTTGTTGTTGCCTTGTTTTTCAGTCTTTGGGGTTCTTTTCTTTCTTTCTTTCTTTTTTCTTTTTCTTTTTTTTTTTTTCCAAATCAGCATGACACTTTGGCATGTTACGTTGCTTAGAGCCGCTGTGGATTAATTGATATCTTTTCAATGTGATAGTCAGGTGCAGCAGAATTGCTGTTAATCGTTTGCTCCTGAATTGCTTTATCACACCTCCCCCCCCCCCCCCTCACTCCGAGCCACCCCATCCCACCCTTCTTCTCTCCTACTCTATTCTTAGAAGACTGGATCTGAAATTGCTTTTAATTTAATTGACCCAACCACTGTCGCTGTTTTAAATGTTCCCTGCCTGAATTCCTTTACCTTTCACCCCTCTCCATTTCACTGCTCTCCTTTTGTAGTTTTCCTCTTTGTGCTTTACTTTTTCTCCACCACACACTTCCAAGTTGAGAGTGTGTGTGTGTGTGTGTGTGTGTGTGTGTGTGTGTGTGTGTGTGTGTGTGTGTGTGTGTGTGTGTGTGCGCGCAAGCATACTCATGTGTGTTAGTGGTTTTCCAGCGATGAGAAACTTGATGATTTATGGTGATGATTTACAAAACCAGTGAAAATAATTAGCATACTGTTTAGTCACCGGATACATTGTGTACTATGGTAGTAACTAGGCCCTTCATTTCTAACATTCTTCCGAGAGACCTTTTCTAGAAATGGAAGTTATGCGTCAAGATAAATACATAAATGAATGAATAAATAATACACAAATAAATACGTAAATAAAAGGCTTCAAAGTAAGATGCTTGCAGAGTGGAATTAAACTGTAAATCATTGTTTCAAATGGATTGGGGTCAACAAGTTCAACGAACTGTACATTGCGAAAAGAAGAGATTCAGTTGAACATAATTTGTTGGCTGGCGGTCATGTAAAGAAATTCTCGAAAAATGTTGAAAAGTTATCCAATCAAAAATGTAGATACTCCTGAACATTAGGATAATATTCAATATTTTTATCTATGAAGTGGATCAAAAACTATAAAGACACACAGGTTTTGCCATTATTGCTTTTGTTTATTAATGTAAGAGTGGAAGTGTCGACCAAATCCTTTTTTTTTTTAGAATTAATAATCGAATTGTATTGTGCGAAAGGTAACAAAGAGACATGAATCGAAAACGTCGCCTTGCTAATATTTACATCAACAGTTTCGGAAGGATTGTCACCGACATACAGATGGCGAACTTCCGTGAGCAACGACGCTGAATTTGTTTATTTATCCATTCATTTATTTGCTTATTTGTTTATCATTTACGTATTCATTTGTTTGTTTACTTATTCATTCATTCATTTCATTCATTCATTCATTCATTCATTCATTCATTCATTCGTTTGCGTTACTGTCATTTACAATCTTTCTGCCTTTGTAGCTCATTTTCTCGTCTTGGTTCAAGGAAAACTTTTCCTGGTTCAAGAAAATCTTTTCACAGTTTTCTCTCGTAAAATTCATACTATGTCAGATTAAGGGGATTGTCTGACGGCTGCACCACGTGTTAGGTTTGTTTTGTTTTCTTTTTGATAGGCATTTCATTTTCCAAAAACAATAGCTGTAAAAATACCCTTTTGTTGATGGATATTTAAAGAATAACTTTTGCACGAGTACATCAACGGCTGCACAAAATTATTCATGTGTACTTTACACAACGTATGCAAAAAATGAAAATGCGTATACACATGTGGACATTTGTGTTCTACAGGACAGTATACCCCTATGGTAGAATGACAAAGTGATGACCAGGCTTTAAAAAAAATCGATATTTGGGCACGCATTGGTGCACAGTTCTACATTTTTTAATCAAGGAAAAGGTAAAATTTCCGTTGCAAACTGAATACATTTATGGTTCGTTATTGTATATTATATTATCCATAAAAACTTTGGAGTATAAAAATATTTCCCAATATCCGATATTTTCAAGCCGCCTCGCTATGCTCGTCATGAACGATTTCCTATGGATATGATCACATCTTCTGTTGCAAACAAACTGAAAACACAGATTGCTGAGTTTTCCAGTAGAATGATCAGGTGGATATGTTGATGCAGATAGAATAAAGGATTTGAAAATAGTTGGTCTTCCAGCTTGAGTTGTGATTCACTGTGACCAGACCTTATACAGCGCTTTAGCTTCTGTGAATTTTTCATTCTAGGTAATGGTATCACCATATATAAGATCCTGAGTAAACCAGATTCCTTTTTTTTTTCTTGAATTTGAACAGATTCCATATCATTTTCAGATGTGAATGAAATATCTTTTGTGACGCATTTTTGCTCCGTGACCAAACTGCTTCCCTTTTATCACAAATCTTCTCGAAACCTGATTCTGTACTAAATCTGTCAAGAACATGAATTGATTTTTTAAATGAAGTTCTATCTCATCATTCACAAGCTGTATATTGTCTGCATAATGTGATTTTTTTTTTCATTGTTCTCGATTTATATTCACTCTTTTTATTGTTTTGCCTTTCTGTTCCTCATAGCTGAATTGGCACACCAGAATATAAACGAACAGGGCGAAATAGGATGTCCCTGTCTACAGCGTCTTTTGATTTTACTGCAATGTGCTGCCTGACCATTTTTAATGCCGACTGATGTTATATTTTTGTAAACAGTTTTTAAAGACTGAAGAAGCTCCGTGGTGTATTCCATGTCATGTACCACTCACAATGAAACATATTCTTTTGGAGTGTTGGGACTTACATGATGTGAGACACAAACATTTTACAGCAGGTTCCATGAAAATCTTGATCAGAGATGTTCCACCTGATGCAATCTTTGAATTCTTGAAAGAGATTAACGTTTTTCATTGGATCTGAGATTTTACAGTGGAGAGATTTTTAACAAAATTTCGGGTGGGTTTTTAGAAGATATATTTTAAAGAGTTGTATGAATGAATGACTTGTGAGTTGACTTCAACGCGGTGATAGTCCTGATGTGGCCCTTCGCGGTCGGCTGGGCTATAAGCAACATTACCTTACCTTACTTTTGTAAACAGTTTCAATTTTGTGGCACATGTTGTTGCCAGAACCGCATGTGTTTTACACCTTAAACATAAAGTCCGAACTTATGAAGTCTTTTTTTTTCCAAAACCGACACAGAGGAGTAAACCAGAAGGTTTAGAAATACTATGATAGATAATAAAGTCTTACAGTAGTCCGATTTTGTTTCCCATATCACTAGTGTTAGTTTTGGCTAATAAGTGTTGGTAATATTTGTTATACTCTTAGAAATATGCAAAGAACATACTCTGTAAATTACATTCAAAAGGGGTGTGGGCCGCCAATGTGGACAAAGTCTTGGTCTATGGCCTTTAGAGGTGTAAGTAATCAGACCTTTCTTTTGTGTTCATGACAATTCTCCATGTTAAAACGCCTCATATGTATTGAGAACTCTCAACAAACTTTCCAAGTTGCCTCCAAAAGTATTTGAAGAAGTCTATACACACACACACACACACACACACACACACACACACACACACACACACACACACACACACACACACATACACACACACTCACACACTCACACACACACACCAAACACACCACACCATACCACACCGCACCACATCACACCACATTAAACATTCGCACATATTAAGGCCCATTTGTGTGACACAATTACTGTTGTATCCGAAAGAATAGTGATAACTGTTTTATAAAACACACACACACACACACACACACACACACACACACACACACACACACACACACACACACACGCACGCACGCACGCACGCACGCACGAACGCACGCGCGCACACACGCACGCACACACACCACACACACACACACACACACACACACACACACACACACACACACACACATGAAACGTGTCATGACGCTTACCACTCAACAATTCAACTTCCATTAAATAACATTCAATTTCTGCTTGAATAATTTTACTGCGTCAGAGATGGTTAAGTGAACACACACACACACACCACACACACACGCGCGCGCGGCGCGCGCGCGCACGCACGCACGCACGCACGTGCGCACGCACGTGCGCACGCACGTGCGCACGCACGCACGCACGCTCATGAAATAGGTGTCTTGATGCTTACCACTCAACATTTTAACTTTCATAACATTCAATTTCTGCTTGAATTATTTTACTGTGTCATAGATGGTGTCAAGATGGTCATAGATAGACACACTTTTTTTTTTTAAATGAGTTACTTGTGTATACCTATGACGAGTAGGGATGGAAGTTGAGGTCCCTTAGGGGATGGACTCTGTTAAAAGTCATAGAATGATTTATCATTAAAATTCACCTTCATACTCAGGGTGTGTTCTCTAGTAAAAGTCACAGAATAATTTATCATTCAAATTCACCTTTATACTCAGGGTGTGTTCTCCAGTAAAAGTCATAGAATGATTTATTATTGAAATTCACCTTTATACCCAGGGTGTGTTCTCTATTAAAAGTCATAGCATAATTTATCATTCAAATTCACCTTTATACTCAGGGTGTGTTTTCTAGTAAAAGTCATAGAATAATTTATCATTCAAATTCACCTTTATACTCAGGGCGTGTTCTCTATCAAAAGTCATAGAATAATTTATCATTCAAATTCACCTTTATACTCAGGGGGTGTTCTCTATCAAAAGTCATAGAATAATTTATCATTCAAATTCACCTTTATACTCAGGGCGTGTTCTCGAGTAAAAGTCATAGAATAATTTATCATTAAAACTCACCTTTATGCTTTCTCTTACTTGTGGGGGAAGCATCAACTTTCCAGCATTAGTTATTGGAAGAATGTTCTATTTTTCATGGGATGATTATAACCGCTCAAGACTGGTTTGAGCGTGATGTAGCCTAAACATATGCATTTAGAAGTGCATGTGCTCCGAGTGATAGACAGAAACAGGGTCGATGATGAATGAATGACAAACAGATTGACACAAGTGTAGTTTAACAAAAACATTACTTTTGTAGACACGATTTAGTTATACAAAATGTTCATAAATCAAGCGAAAGGTCGGTTTGGCTATACAAAATATTCATACATCAAGCGAAAGGTCAGTTTGGCTTCTCTTCTTCTTTCTTCTTCTTCTTCTTCTTCTTCTTCTTCTTCTTCTTCTTCTTCTTCTTCTTCTTCTCGTCTTCTTCTTCTTCTTCTTCTTCTTCTGCGGTCGATTTTATTGGCTGCGTGAGATCTTCAATCCTGTCGCCACGATTCCTCTCATGTCTTCTCGAGGTCTCGACGGATGTCCCCAAAGCTGCACCTACAGTTCTGCACCCTCTGGCCAGGTTTGACGCGCCGTAGAACATCGTGGGCTTGACAGTGTTGGAGGATGTGTTCTGAGGTCTGAGATCCGGTGCCTCACGGACATTTCGTTTATGTGGGCAATCTTCATTCGGCTGAGGTGGCTCAGCAGTCGGCAGTGGCCAGTTCTCGGTCTAAAGAGGATTGCTTGCTGGTATTTCTGGAGATGAATGAGTGGATGGTATGACCTCACACGGGCTGGCCTGGTCATACTTTCGTCTTCACAGAGAGAGAGAGCATGTGTCTACTTTGTCTTCACAGAGAGAGAGAGAGAGAGAGAAGAGAGAGAGAGAGAGAGAGAGAGAGAGAGAGAGAGAGAGAGAGAGAGCATGTGTCCCATTGATTGCAGTCAGGGAGGAGAACGAGGACTGTTAGCTGGTTTAGTGTTGTCCCGGCTGGAGATGCTGAAGGATCTCTCTCCGATTTGTTGACGACGTCACCACTTCATGCAGGCCTGCTGGTTCGTCAGTTGTCTGTTGGTGCTGTGGTAGCTGTGTATTGGTGCTGTGCTGGCTGTGCATTGGTGCTGTGTATTGGTGCTGTGGTAGCTGTGTATTGGTGCTGTGGTAGCTGTGTATTGGTGCTGTGGTAGCTGTCTGTTGGTTGGTGCTGTGGTAGCTGTCTGTTGGTGTGTGGTGGCTGTCTATTGGTGCTGTGGTAGCTGTGTGTTGGTGCTGTGGTAGCTGTGTGTTGGTGCTGTGGTAGCTGCCTATTGGTGCTGTGGTAACTGTCTGTTGGTGCTGTGGTAGCTGTCTGTTGGTGCTGTGGTAGCTGTGTGTTGGTGCTGTGGTAGCTGTCTATTGGTGCTGTGGTAGCTGTCTATTGGTGCTGCGGTAGCTGACTGTTGGTGCTGCGGTAGCTGTCTGTTGGTGCTGTGGTAGCTGACTATTGGTGCTGTGGTAGCTGTCTGTTGGTGCTGTGGTAGCTATTGGTGATGTGGTAGCCGTCTGTTGGTGATGTGGTAGCTGACTGTTGGTGCTGTGCTGGCTGTGCATTGGTGCTGTGGTAGCTGTCTATCGGTGCTGTGGTAGCTGTCTATTGGTGCTGTGGTAGCTGTCTATTGGTGCTGTGGTAGCTGTCTGTTGGTGCTGTGGTAGCTGTCTGTTGTTGTGCTATGGTAGCTGTGTATTGGTGCTGTGGTAGCTGTCTATTAGTGCTGTGGTAGCTGACTGTTGGTGCTGTGGTAGCTCTCTGTTGTGTGTGCTGTAGCTGTGTATTGGTGTTCTGGTAGCTGTCTATTGGTGCTGTGGTAGCTGTCTATTGGTGCTGTGGTAGCTGTTCTGTTGGTGCTGTAGCTGTGTATTGGTGCTGAAGCTGTGTATTGGTGCTGTAGCTGTGTATTGGTGCTGTGGTAGCTGTCTGTTGGTGCTGTAGCTGTGTACTGGTGCTGTGGTAGCTGTTCTGTTGGTGCTGTGGTAGCTGTCTGTTGGTGCTGTGGTAGCTTGTGTTGGTGCTGTGGTAGCTGTCTATTGGTGCTGTGGTAGCTGTCTATTGGTGCTAGTGTTAGCTGTCTATTGGTGCTGCGGTAGCTGACTGTTTGGTGCTGCGGTAGCTGTCTGTTGGTGCTGTGGTAGCTGACTATTGGTGCTGTGGTAGCTGTCTGTTGGTGGCTGTGGTAACTATTGGTGATGTGGTAGCCGTCTGTTGGTGATGTGGTAGCTGACTGTTGGTGCTGTGCTGGCTGTGCATTGGTGCTGTGGTAGCTGTCTATCGGTGCTGTGGTAGCTGTCTATTGGTGCTGTGGTAGCTGTCTATTGGTGCTGTGGTAGCTGTCTGTTGGTGCTGTGGTAGCTGTCTGTTGGTGCTATGGTAGCTGTGTATTGGTGCTGTGGTAGCTGTCTATTAGTGCTGTGGTAGCTGACTGTTGGTGCTGTGGTAGCTCTCTGTTGGTGCTGTAGCTGTGTATTGGTGTTTGGTGGCTGTCTATTGGTGCTGTGGTAGCTGTCTATTGGTGCTGTGGTAGCTGACTGTTGGTGCTGTAGCTGTGTATTGGTGCTGAAGCTGTGTATTGGTGCTGTAGCTGTGTATTGGTGCTGTGGTAGCTGTCTGTTGGTGCTGTAGCTGTGTACTGGTGCTGTGGTAGCTGTTGTTGGTGCTGTGGTAGCTGTGTATTGGTGCTGTGGTAGCTGACTGTTGGTGGTGTGGTAGCTGTCTGTTGGTGTGTGGTAGCTGTCTATTGGTGCTGTGGTAGCTGTCTATTGGTGCTGTGGTAGCTGACTGTTGGTGCTGTGGTAGCTGTCTGTTGTGCTGTGGTAGCTGTCTGTTGGTGCTGTAGCTGTTATTGGTGCTATGGTAGCTGTCTGTTGGTGGTGTGGTAGCTGTGTATTGGTGCTGTGGTAGCTGTTCTATTGGTGCTGTGGTAGCTGACTGTTGGTGCTGTGGTAGCTGTCTGTTGGTGCTGTAGCTGTGTATTGGTGCTGTGGTAGCTGTCTGTTGGTGGTGTGGTAGCTGTCTGTTGGTGCTGTAGCTGTGTATTGGTGTTGTGGTAGCTGTCTATTGGTGCTATGGTAGCTGTCTGTTGGTGCTGTGGTAGCTGACTGTTGGTGCTGTTGTAGCTGTCTGTTGGTGCTGTAGCTGTGTATTGGTGCTGTGGTAGCTGTCTGTTGGTGCTGTGGTAGCTGTCTATTGGTGCTGTGGTAGCTGACTTGTGGTGCTGTAGCTGTGTGTATTGGTGCTGTGGTAGCTGTCTGTTGGTGCTGTGGTAGCGTGTGTATTGGTGCTATGGTAGCTGTCTGTTGGTGGTGTGGTAGCTGTCTGTTGGTGCTGTGGTAGATGTGTATTGGTGCTGTGGTAGCTGTCTATTGGTGCTGTGGTAGCTGTCTGTTGGTGCTGTGGTAGCTGACTGTTGGTGCTGGGTAGCTATCTGTTGGTGCTGTGGTAGCTGTCTATTGGTGCTGTGGTAGCTGTCTGTTGGTGCTGTGGTAGCTGTCTATTGGTGCTGTAGTAGCTGTCTGTTGGTGCTGTGGTAGCTGTCTATTGGTGCTGTGGTAGCTGTCTATTGGTGCTGTGGTAGCTGTCTGTTGGTGCTGTGGTAGCTGTTTTGGTGCTGTGGTAGCTGTCTGTTTGTGCTGTGGTGGTGACTGTTGGTGCTGGGGTAGCTGTCTATTGGTGGTGTGGTAGCTGTCTGTTGGTGGTGTGGTAGCTGTCTATTGGTGCTGTGGTAGCTGTCTGTTGGTGCTGTGTCTGTTGGTGCTGTGGTAGCTGTCTATTGGTGCTGTCGTAGCTGTCTGTTGGTGCTGTGGTAGCTGACTGTTTGTGCTGTGGTAGCTGTCTATTGGTGATGTGGTAGCTGTCTAATGGTGCTGTGGTAGCTGTGTCTTAATGCTGTGGTAGCTGTCTGTTGGTGGTGTGTGGTAACTGACTGTTGGTGCTGTTGTAGCTGTCTATTGGTGCTGTGGTAGCTGTCTGTTGGTGCTGTGGTAGCTGTCTATTGGTGCTGTGGTAGCTGTGCATTGGTGCTGTGTGGTAGCTGTCTGTTTGGTGCTGTGGTAGCTGTCTGTTGGTGCTGTGGTAGCTGTTGCATTGGTGCTGTCTGTTGGTGCTGAGGTAGCTGTCTGTTGGTGTGTAGTAGCTGTCTGTTGGTGGTGTGGGTAGCTGTCTTCTGGTGCTTTGGTAGGTGTGTATTGGTGCTGTGGTGTCTGTCTGTGGTGCTGTGGTAGCTGTGTATTGGTGCTGTGTTAGCTGTGTATTGGTGCTGTGGTAGCTGTGCATTGGTGCTGGTGTATTGGTGCTGTGGTAGCTGTGTATTGGTGCTGTGGTAGCTGTGCATTGGTGCTGTCTGTTGGTGCTGAGGTAGCTGTCTGTTGGTGTGTAGTAGCTGTCTGTTGGTGGTGTGGTAGCTGTCTTCTGGTACTTTGGTAGCTGTGTATTGGTGCTGTGGTGTCTGTCTGTTGGTGCTGTGGTAGCTGTGTATTGGTGCTGTGTTAGCTGTGTATTGGTGCTGTGGTAGCTGTGCATTGGTGCTGTGTATTGGTGCTGTGGTAGCTGTGTATTGGTGCTGTGGTAGCTGTGTATTGGTGCTGTGGTAGCTGTCTGTTGGTTGGTGCTGTGGTCGCTGTGTATTGGTGCTGTGGTTGCTGTGTATTGGTGATGTGGTAGCTGTCTGTTGGTGCTGTGGTATCTGTCTGTTGGTGGTGTGGTAGCTGACTATTGGTTCTGTGGCAGCTGTGTTTTGGTGCTGTGGTAGCTGTCTGTTGGTGCTGTGGTACTGTCTGTTGGTGCTGTGGTAGCTGTCTGTTGGTGCTGTGGTAGCTGTCTATTGGTGATGTGGTAGCTGTGTGTTGGTGCTGTGGTTGTTGTCTATTGGTGCTGTGGTTGCTGTGTATTGGTGCCTTGGTAGCTGTCTGTTGGTGCTGTGGTAGGTGTCAGTTGGTGCTGTGGTAGCTGTCTGTTGGTCCTGTGGTAGCTGTCTGTTGGTGATGCGGTAGATGTCTACTGGTGATGTGGTAGCTGTTTGTTGGTGCTGTGGTAGCTGTCTGTTGGTGCTGTGTCTGTTGGTGCTGTGGTGGCTGTCTGTTGGTGTTGTGGTAGCTGTCTCTTGGTGCTGTGGTAGCTGTCTATTCGTGATGTGGTAGCTGTCTATTGGTGATGTGGTAGCTGTCTATTGGTGCTGTGGTAGCTGTCTGTTGGTGCTGTGGTAGCTGTGTATTGGTGCGGTAGTAGCTGTGTATTGGTGCTGTGGTAGCTGTCTGTTGGTGGTTTGGTAGCTGTCTATTGGTGCTGTGGTACCTGTGTATTGGTGCTGTGGTGGCTGTCTGTTGGTGGTGTGGTAGCTGTGGTGCTGTGGTAGTTGTGTATTGGTGCTGTGGTAGCTGTCTGTTGGTGTTGTGGTAGCTGTCTGTTAGTGCTGTGGTAGCTGTCTATTGGTGCTGTGGTAGGTGGCTATTCGTGATGTGGTAGCTGTCTATTGGTGATGTGGTAGCTGTCTATTGGTGATGTGGTAGCTGTCTGTTGGTGCTGTCTGTTGGTGCTGTCTGTTGGTGCTGTGGTACCTGTGTATTGGTGCTGTGGTAGCTGTGTATTGGTGCTGTGGTAGCTGTCTGTTGGTGCTGTGGTAGCTGTCTGTTGGTGCTGTGGTAGCTGTGTATTGGTGCTGTGGTGGCTGTCTGTTGGTGGTTGTGGTAGCTGTGGTGCTGTGGTAGCTGTCTATTGGTGCTGTGGTAGCTGTCTGTTGGTGTTGTGGTAGCTGTCTGTTGGTGCTTTGGTAGCTGTCTGTTGGTGCTGTGGTAGCTGTCTATTGGTGCTGTGGTAGCTGTCTATTGGTGCTGTGGTGGCTGTCTGTTGGTGGTGTGGTAGCTGTGTATTGATGCTCTAGTAGCTGTCTATTGGTGCTGTGGTAGCTGTCTACTGGTGCTGTGGTAGCTGTCTATTCGTGCTGTGGTAGCTGTCTATTGGTGCTGTGGTAGCTATCTATTGCTTCTGTGGTAGCTGTATAATGGTGCTGTGGTAGCTATCTGTTGGTGTTGTGGTGGCTGTCTATTGGTGCTGTGGTGGCTGTCTGTCGGTTCTGTGGTAGCTGTCTATTTGTGCTGTGGTAGCTGTCTGCTGGTGCTGTGGTAGCTTTCTGTTGGTGCTGTGGTAGCTGTCTGTTGGTGCTGTGGTAGCTGTCTGTTGGTAGCTGTCTGTTGGTGCTGTGGTAGCTGTCTGTTGGTGCTGCGGTAGATGTCTACTGTTGATGTGGTAGCTGTCTGTTGGTTCTGTGGTAGCTGTCTATTGGTGCTGTGTTTGCTGGTGCTGTGGTGGCTGTCTGTTGGTGCTCTGGTAGCTGTTTATTGGTGCTGTGGTAGCTGTTTATTGGTGCTGTTGTGGCTGTCTATTGGTGATGTGGTAGCTGTCTGTTGGTGCTGTGGGTGGCTGTCAATTGGTGCTGTGTCTGTTGGTGCAGTGGTAGCTGTGTGTTGGTGCTGTGGTAGCTGTGTATTGGTGCTGTTGTAGCTGTAGCTGTCTACTGGTGCTGTGGTAGCTGTCTATTGGTGCTGTGGTAGCTGTGTATTGGTGCTTTGGTAGCTGTGTATTGGTGCTGTGGTAGCTGTTTGTTGATGGTGTGGTAGCTGTGTATTGGTGCTGTGAGAGCTGTCTATTGGTGTTGTGGTAGCTGTCTATTGGTGCTATGGTAGCTGTCTGTTGGTGCTGTGGTAGCTGTCTGTTGGTGCTGCGGTAGATGTCTACTGTTGATGTGGTAGCTGTCTGTTGGTTCTGTGGTAGCAGTCTATTGGTGCTGTGTCTGCTGGTGCTGTGGTGGCTGTCTGTTGGTGCTCTGGTAGCTGTTTATTGGTGCTGTGGTAGCTGTTTATTGGTGCTGTTGTGGCTGTCTATTGGTGATGTG
>CM065739.1:14186977-14194477 GCA_033310375.1 Conus canariensis
GAATCAAGAGTGCTACTTTGGGGGAATTTATGTCGTCATTATCAAAGGACAGTACCTTTCTAGATTAAATTAATATAGAAATTAACAATGTCAAACAAGAATACGTAGTAAATTCACTTGCAAGAGAATTGATAAAAACAATTTCTCTAACCGCGTTACTATTAACAATTACTGTCGATTTATTTCTAGAGTGTTTATTGACAAAAATTACATAGACAGAAAATTTCCTATGCTGCTATAAAAAAAGAAGAAAACGAACGAAGAAAATAACTACATCAAGATATACAACCGCTGGAAAGGAAAGAAATAAAACAATGAAGAAGAAATCAAAATCATAGTGGCCGAGAAGGAAAAACGGGATGTTATGCCAGAAGAAAATAATAGAGCGGCTTCTTTAATTAAAGGCCGCGAGTCAGTTGTTTAGCTGAAGGGGAAAAGTGACAAGCTACTTTTGTAATTTGCGAAAAAGACATTTCATGAGTAAAACTTTGGAGAAGCAAATAACATAGATGGTGAAATGACGTTGGAACAGGTATGTTTAGCATTGAATAGCATGAAAAATAACAACGGTCCTGGCACTGGTAGTTTCACAGCAGAATTTTTCAAGCGCTTCTGGAACAGACTAGGTATTTTTGTTGCCAGAGTTTTAAATGCTGGATTTCGAAGAGGCGAATGTTCCTGCAATCAACGACGGGGACAGATCGTTTGCATACCACAAGGAAATAGATCAAGACGTCTCATGCGGAACTGGAGACCAATTTCATTGTTAAACATTATTACATAAAATAAGACCATCGTGGATAGCCAACCATTTCAAAATGTGTTATTTGATCTCATTAATTAGGATCAAACCGGCTTTTTTTTCATTACGTACAGATATATAGCGAAAACTATGAGCTTCATTTAGGACACATTAGCATACTTAAAAGAACACAATTCACCAGGCCTTTATTAAACACTGACTTCGAGAAATCACTCAATGGGATTTTATGATATAGGAAGTGTTTATATTAGAAGTATCTTGTTTTCACTGAGGCATCTGCAAGCAGACATAAGCCTTTTATAAGAATATGAAATAGTTAATGGTCAAGTTTCCATTCTTTTTTAACAGATCGAAGATACAGGCAAGGTGATCCATTTTATTCATATCTGTTTATCTTATGTGTTGAAATCCTGGCAACACTGACACGCGAAAATGTCGACATAAGTGGAATGAGCATTACTACAGTTGAACATACAAGTTTTCCAATTCGCAGATAATACAGAATTTCTTTGAGCAGGCGACCAAGGTAAAATCATTTAAGACATGCATGAGTGTACTGAAAACGTTAAATCTCAGTTTGCATATAGATTCTGAGACAATTAGCGCAGTTTGGCTGGAGAGCTGTTAAAATGAAACAGTTCGTTATACGGACCACTTAAACATAAAGCGAAACCCACAAAGGTTTGTGTGGAGTAAAACAAAAGACAAAAAAGGGCGAAATAGATAGAACAACTGCACATTAAAACGTCAGGAAACTTTCCACTTCTTCATGATACTGAAAAATCTTCGGAATTTCAGCTTACCAATAACAATGTTTGGGTAAGAAAACTGACTCTTTTTTTTTTTTTTTTTTTTTTTTTAGGTAGAGTGACGATTTTACAAACTATCTGTTTTATCAAAACTCATTCACATATAGCTCTTGCTACCGAAACCACCAGACCCTTTTTCGAGACTTCATGAAATCGCCCTCATACATTTGTGTAGAATATAAAGAAGACAAAATGAATGGGGAATACTGCACACAGACGTGCCAGAAATGTTGGTATTAGACTACGAGAAATGAAAACGTTTGCTTTTTCTTTGAAAGTGACTTCGCTGCGAAAAAGTCGCAACACAGATCACAAATAGAAAATCAGCACAGCAGCAAACTTTTCACTTCTTAATAGAATTGAAAAACAATGTGCCAGAAATACTTTCTTCTTTTCTGAAATCAAACATATATTGGACATAAATATTTATTTGCATTTTTTTTTTCAACAAAGTTAGTTGTAAAAATTCTGGTGAACTTCTTGCGGAGCCAGTGTTTATTTGTTTACTTGTTTGCTTGTTTTTAAATAATGATCAAATACAGCCGACAAAAAACGTGGAACAACGAAAGAATACACACTATTACTCATTTCTTGTTTGAAAATGGCCAGTTTATTTCTTGTAAACAATTTAAAGAAAAGTGCGACGCTAATATACACTTTGTGACTTTTTTTTGCTCATGAAGCAGCAAAAATGGAGTAGGTACGAGAAACAAAACTGGCTGTTGAAAATTATAGACGTTTAGATATGCATGCACGGTACCCAAAACTGACACCAGTTTCTAAAGGGCAGGACCGTATTATGACATGTTTATAGATGATTATATTTGTCCAAAGTGCTCTACGAACTTGGATACAAAACTCAATGTTAAGAATGATTTGAATTTTTTTTTATCGTAACATATTTTTTTTACGTAAAAATGAATTTGTTCCAGTTAAGAATAATTCAAAGATGCCCCGCACTAACGTACCGAAGATAATTGATGTTCTAGGCAGTGATCGTTGTACTTTCTATCACTCGATCAAGGATAGCATTACACGTACGCTTTGGCAAATACCTTCTGATTCAATGAAAGAAAGATGTCTATTTGCATTAAATCGGCGGATAATTGAACGTTTAACTATAATTGGAGTTGATGAAAATATGAATATTGACACTGTCTTTTATTTCGTTATATTGTTCGCTAAGCACTATTTCTATCGTTAAATTGTTCGCTAAACACTATTTCTATAGTTATTTTGTTCGCTAAACACTATTTCTATCGTTCTATTGTTCGCTAAACACTATTTCTATCGTTATATTGTTCGCTAAACACTATTTCTATCAGTGTAGAATGGGAAACATTCGATAGACTGCAACTATTCTCAAAAATCTGATATATGAATATTGATCTGAAGAGTACATTCTTCGAAAAAAAAAAAAAAAGACATGAAGATTTTATATTAAAATGGCTCCATATCAGATGATGTTGACAGAGACATATTGAATTGCGAATGCCCGCGGATTTTGTACATTGTACTTTTATCGTTATGATTCTACACTTCTAGAACCATTGTACCTTATTACTCTGTATAAGCGCAATGGATAATGTACAGAATCTGTATAAACAAGTTTGTATAGTAAACCATCCACCGCCAACTTTCATGACCTACTCTGCTTTGCCTCATATAGTCTCTCTCTCTCTCTCTCTCTCTCTCTCTCTCTCTCTCTCTCTCTCTCTCTCTCTCATGCTTCTCGAATACGCTTTATTTGATTATCTGATAATAAGCTGGTAGAGATTGTAAAAAAAAAATGCTTTTAGTTAAATCGATATGATGCAGCGAAAGTGTGTAAGTTGACATATATGTAGAGGTTACTACGTTGACAAAGTCTGTTGACACCTTGCTTCCCCTAAGAAATTAAATGTACATACAATACTGCATTTCTGGACAAGAGAACATGCTTTGAACCCGAAATGACAATTGCTGCCATTTTTGGAGACTCGGGCGCCGCTGAAACATTGCACGGGCCTGGATAGGTATTCTAGGAGAAAGAAAGAAAGACAAACGCAAATCTGCTGCGCAGGCATACGCCTATATCAAGTGAGCTGCGAAGATACAAAAATCGATGGAGCTGATCCACTCGAAAGACTAAAAAAGTCTTTGATGATCTGCTGGAAACTAATAATGCTAGCATAACGCGGTACTGGTGAAGAGCGCCTACTCGTCTGGAGAGTTTGCCGCGTGCTGAAAGTCTGGCGTCTGTTGCTGTGCCAAATGTCACCCCTGAAACAAAATATCACCTGGTGACAATCTGTATCGACGTTGCGATGCAAAATGTCATCCCGGGGCGGAATGTCATCCTGGGGAGCATGTTCTACTGACTCTGCAGTACAAAATGTCACCTCTGTACGTAGATGACGTTTCGTTACTGGCAGGTCACGTATCTATGTCCCGTGGGAAAATAACCTGACACCACATTTGACTGTATGATTTGAGGGCCTGGTCTCACCACGTCACTTATTTTTTTATGTAGATGTATATGGTGAAGTATGGAGAGAATGGTATCCCCACTGCCTGCCTACACCCTCTGGCCAGCGACAGTGCTGGTTGTGATGGTTGGTGCAGGTGTGATGGCAACAGCGCTGGTTGTGATAGTTGGTACAGATGTGTTCTGATGGCAACAGCGCTGGTTGTGACGGTTGGTAAAGATGTGTTCTGATGCTGCAATCATTGGCGGTGTTGGTGTTGGTATGAAAACAAAAGTAAGTCTAGTTTTTTTTACATACATGACTGTGTGTTTTGATGTTGAAAAAAGAATGAGTTTTCTCAACCAACGATGACGACGACGACAACGACATCGGTGATGTTGTTGATGATATTGCTGTATGACATTGCATGACGCTTATGTTATGACCTGTGTTCTTGCTGTACTCTGGGACGAGTCGTCTTGGAGGTACCTCAACGATCCTGTGGTAGCAGTGTAATACTTTCGGCCATAACTTTTTTTTCACTTGTTTTTGACAAATTTTGAGATGCTGAATTCAGATCTGCTTTCAAGATGAATTATGCATTCTCAGCTTGCCTACTCCACTTGAACGCCTTGAGGCAAGCAATCAGAAAGGCGAATAAAACTCCAGCACGAGCATGAGCACGTGACCTGCCCGTACAGAATGTCTCCCAGCATGGGGGTGACAATTTGCACCACAACATTGGTACAAAATGTCACTTGGGTTGTTACTTCAGTTATATTTGTAACAGGGTGACATTATTTACCGCAACAGTGTCCTATAAGTCCATTATTTCTCGCTGGTAGTGAGATGTGTAGAACGACTGAACTGATGAGTGGCAAAATGTGATAGCAAAAGTAAGTTAGATTCGATTACCGTTGATCTAAGCTTGCATTAGTATTCTCAGAGTTCCACGTGAGAGGCTGAATTTATTAGGCTGCAGGGTTTTTTTTTTTTTTTTTTTTTTTTAACAGGCTTAGTTACCAAATTCCAGTTCTAACGAGCGGAGATCCCATTCGACTTCCATTTCTCACTCTCCTTGGTTGCTTTTAATTCCAACTTGAACTTGAAATTCAAAGCTGTTCTGTATACTATAGTGACTGCAAAGATTATGGTGCCTGGTATCAGCAGAAATCTTAATATTCGAAATATTTGATATGACTAAAGATAGGGAGATTGAATGAAAAGAGAGATGATGGTGGTTTACACACACACACACACACACACACACACACACACACACACACACACACACACGCGCACACACACAAACATACACACATACACGCACGCACGCACACACACACACACACACACACACACACACACACACACACACACACCACACACACCACACACACACACACACACACACATGTGTGTGTGTATGTGTGTGTGTGTGATATATATATATATATATATATATATATATCACACACACACACACACACGTGTGTGTGTGTGTGTGTGTGTGTGTGTGTGTGTGTGTGTGTGTGTGTGTGTGTGTGACCTGCATATATATATATATATATATATATATATTATATATATGTGTGTGTGTGTGTGTGTGTGTGTTGTGTGTGTGTGTAGAAAAATATGTATCGTATCATTGCTAAAGATAGGGAGATTGAGTACGAAGAAAGATGGTTATCATATATCGTGTCATTGCTACAGGCTTTGAAATCAGCATTTAAGCGTGCTATGTCAGTTCTCAATATACGCGTCTTTTTTTTTTTTTTTTCCTTTATGATAATCCTTACTGTTTACTGAGGTTGCTTAGCATATGTTATGTCTGATTATTAGTACTATCTAGACTTTCCTGCAAACAAAAATGTGAGCTCCCAAGTTTAGACAAAAGGTTTATTCAGTTTATTAGAATGTATCGTAAACATTGATTTTATCAATTTTCAACGATTGCTTGTGGTCTTAAGAACATAAGGATTTTTCAATTCCTAGCTGTAGCGTTTTACTTCTGATGCAGCATCGAATCTGACATTTTTACGAATTTATTCAGGTATGTCTGAGGCCGTGTCTTTGTTATTGATAAACCACTTTTATCTAATTCGACAAGTCTTAATAAATTAAAAAGTTACTGTGCTAGTACCTTCAAGAACTGTGCGCTCCAATGGCTTCCACAGTTTCGTTAAAATTCGTTCAGTTTGCAAATTCAACTTCTTCTGCGTACGCAGGCTGCTACTCCTGCGGACACTCCCTGTATAGCCAGGCAAGGGTCAATCCCATCTGTCCAACAAAGGGAGTGGAGTTTTGTGTGTATGACAGTTTTTTTTTTTATCCCGCCATTAAGGCAGCCATACTCCAACTTCGGGGAAGGTGCATGCTATGTGTAATATGTCTTCCATACCAACGGCCAAACTGGCCTTCTCTTCCGAAAGTTGGTGATGGGATTTTACGTGCGTGCAAGATGTCATGCGTACGTTCACACACGGAACCTCGGTTTATAGTCTCATTCGAAGGACTGTATGGGAAATGAGTTAGAACCAATGTTATTTCCGAGGGAAAAATCCCCCTGTACCGGAAACGGCCCGGCGGAGATTCGAACCCGTAACCCCAGGATCACCAAGATTACGAGTCCGGCGCACTGCCAGTGCAAATTTAACGATTTTAAAGAAATTCTTACCTTAAAGTATTAGTCTTGGATTTTTTTTTCTTTCTTTTCTTTTACCTTTGGTTTTATAGTTTGAAAGCCGAGTGTATGCCCAATAACGCATGTGTTGCACGGCTTTGGAAATAATGTACAGATCATAATCTTCATTTCAACGTCGTGTTCAGGGTGGGTATCAATTCACTCCGACCTCATTGATGAGACTAATCATTCTGATGAAAAATTATGTATTTATCACTGATTTTTTTTTTCTTTTACTTTTTCTTTCTATAGAAAACAAAGCATTTTACTCAGTGGTTTAAAAAATGTAAAGTGTACTACGAAATGGATGAAAATAGGTCCCTGTGCAGGCGTTTTGATCTCGATTTCTGTCATTTGAAGCGTATTTTAGAGTGAAGTATAACTGGATAATTCTTTCAAGTTTGACGTAATATGCATATTTTTCGCTGTGGTTCTGTGAAAGTTTAACAGAGAAAGAGCAAAAATAGATTGACAACTAAACAAAATGGAAAAAAAAGTATGTGTATATCACCATTTTGTCTGTTCTTTCTTTAGGATAGGCTTAGGGTTTGCAATGACATTCACAACGTTTGAATGAACAAGCACTATCAAACAAATGAAAACATGCAATATGACACGTTTGATGTTCTTTTCTGCGCGTTTTGTGCTGCATCAGTTGTGGTTTGGTGCCTGTGTTAACCGTTAGTCTATGAGGTCCCAAGCTGTGCTGAAACATCATATAATAGTATGTAATTGTCAAAAGTTCAGTTGAGTGCATCACGCATTAGTCACACCATAGGTGAACTGAAATGTACGTAC
>CM065739.1:14196977-14199477 GCA_033310375.1 Conus canariensis
GGTGGGGGCAGAAGGGCTCTTCGGTTAGGATCTATAAATGATTATCCCCTCCCCCCACCCCACCTTTCTGTAAGTTTTCCATTTTTCTGTCCTTTGCTGCCTCGGCTGATCCATCTCCCCTGGTGTTGTCTGCCGCAGAGTAGGTTCTGGTTCGACGTTCGCCTTTCCCCTTTCGCCTTTGCCCTCTGTCTGTCTGTCTGTCTGTCTCTGTCTCTGTCTCTGTCTCTCTGTCTTTGTCTGTCTCTCTGTCTATGTCTGTCTTTCTGTCTGTCTGTCTGTTTGTCTCTCTGTCTCTGTCTCTGTCTCTTTGTCTCTCTGTCTGTCTGTCTCTCGCTCTTTCTCTCTCTCTCTCTGTTGCACTCCCCCCCCCTCCCCCCCCCCCCCCCCCCCCCGCAATTTCTTTTAATTAGTAACTTAAAGTCTCATGTTGTAGTACCAGCTTACCCCGCCGGCATTACCTTGAAACAGAAAGTAAATAAATGTTAAAGCTGATTCAAAATACGTTTGAATTCTAAGCTTCTCATCTTATTCATGAATGATAGTGTCATGTTTGACTTGGACGTTGAATATGTCCCATGATTTATCCATTAAAAATGTCAGTCGTGCGTGACGTCACGGTCAAAGATGCAAGGAAATAGTGACTCTTTATTTCATGGCTTTCTACCCAGTCATTGTCAGGGCCCAGTACTACCACAGTCGTGTCGGTTTGCATGGCCTTCCTTGCCCCCCCCCCCCTTCCCCACCCCCACCGTAGACCCTCACCCCACCCTCTCCTCGTTCACCCCCCATCCCCATCCCACCCGTATCCCGCCCCCCCTTTCCTCCCCCCCCCCCCTCCCTACTCCCACCTAAGCAGGAGTGGCAGTTTGCGCTTTTCTCGCCTTTTTTTCCCCCGCTAAGATTCTGGCGCGCAAACATTTGTCGTCTGATCGCCATCCTGAAGAACAGTCCGGGAGGGAATGTTCAAAGGAGAACTGCGTCTCTATAGGACCACCGGTCAGCCATCACGACTATCGAAGAGAGCACGTTACCTTGGAGACCTCCTTGAAGGTCCACAGACTGGCTCAGCTGCCCACTCTCCCCGAATTTCTTTTTCTTTTTTCTTTTTTTTTTTTAATGAGATCACCCTAATTTAGATAGTACTCTCGAAATTCCTAATTCAATGCGGGGGAAAAATTCAGAGTTTCAACTATTTGTTTAAAATTCTGGGGCTCAGGGGGTCATCAAATTAAAAAAAAAAAGATTTAAATAGGGATGATAAAGTATCGCACGCAGAATAAAGCTCAAAATGATGTTCTGTGGGTGTTGGCGATTATAGGAATGGAGATAACGCATTTTCTTTTCACTCCCACCACATTTGTAAACTGAGACACAAGGTGGGTAGAAATTCTTTCCGTCAGTTTCAGTTTCAGTTTCATCAAGGAGGCGTCACTGCGTGCGGACTAGTCCATATACGCTACACCACATCCGCTAAGTTTTGAGACCACACTACGCATGATTTGAAGCTGTCGAAACACAAACTACCCCTCTTTTCACCCCACCCACCCGCTTCATCTGCTGCTTCCCGAAATGTCACTCCAGGAAGCTGGCAGCTGAGTTGTCACTCCAGAAAGCTGGCAGCTGAGTTGTGACTCCAGAAAGCTGGCAGCTGAGTTGTCACTCCAGAAAGCTGGCAGCTGAGTTGTGACTCCAGAAAGCTGGCAGCTGAGTTGTGACTCCAGAAAGCTGGTAGCTGAGTTGTGACTCCAGAAAGCTGGCAGCTGAATTGTGACTCCAGAAAGCTGGCAGCTGAGTTGTGACTCCAGAAAGCTGGCAGCTGAGTTGTGACCCCAGAAAGCTGGCTGCTGAATTGTGACTCCGGAAGGCTGGCAGCTAAGCTATGGAGTAGGAACAGGAGGCTCACCGCCCAAGAGCTCCACCTTCCCATTGTCATCGATACATGTGCGTCGGTACCGAAGTTGTAGAACCGAATTGTCAAAATCGTCGTGTGCGGGCCGACTTAAAACATCATCATGCACAACCGTAACCACCTTTATTAGTGGGTTAGCTTATCAATAAGGACCTACAATGTGACTTCTTTGAACTGGTAGCAGTATGAAATAATCCTGAAGAGAGAAGGTAAAGTGACACTCTATGCATGTCTTCTCTGTCATGAGGCGAAAGGAGGAAGGAAAAAGAGACGTGAAAAGGCAAACGGGGAAATCCCCCAGCCGTTATCAGTTATGTTACCATACGCCACAGTTAGGATTTTGTACTATGACACGATGTAATCCACGTTAGCGTTTTGAGGCCTACCATAAATTTGAGCCAGCATTTTAAGGGGATGTTTCCTTGTTTGTTCTGTTTGCTCTGTGCTGTCATGTCTGCTGGACGATTCGGTGTCTCAAGCAGCATTCCTTTGGAGAACTGAATGTTTTCTTGTGAGAGCAAGAGTTACCGTACTTGTTTATTGTCCAGCATTTAATGTGAAACTTATAACTGATCAAAAGTACAACTCCCC
>CM065739.1:14204477-14214477 GCA_033310375.1 Conus canariensis
TGCTGTCATGAAGGGAGTGCTGCTGATCGCAGTCAACAATTCGGCCTGTGGAAGTGTTCAGCCGTGACAGGAAGAACCTTACAGATTCGCGTCTCATCTTGGGTCAAGATGTTACAAAGGCTCTGATAATTCTGAAGTGCAAAACTGAGCCAAGTCATAAGATGAAGCTTAGTGACAGTGTGCTTCAAAAATGTGAAAGAGCAACAATGTATTGGCCGAGACAGTGATTTGATGAAAGCGCCTGACAAAAGGATAGAAAATGAAGTATCTGGAATGTCATTGTTTTGTACAGGGTGCGATAGCATGTGTTTTCCTGTCAACTGTTAGAAATTCCTCTCAATGTTCACAAATGTTCCTCTCAAGTGTGTTTAGAGGTTGGCAGCTCTGGAGATGTCTTCACAATTCCAACTCTGTCGGCTGTCCATCCAGAGTATCTTCAGTGTAGTCTGGAACGTCCGTTCTCCATGGCACCCCTGTGGAATGAATGGTCCTGGACAGATAGTCGTGAGGAGACAACCCCGTGCCGGGCAAGCTTACGGCGCATGATGAACTGTGAGCCAAGGATGTTGTCTGACAGTGTCCATGTTGACTCGCTGCCTGACAGAGTCGTTTGTCTAGCTTACTTCTCTCGCAGGAGATGGGGAACATCCGTTTGAAGCATTCGGTCTTGAATCGCCTAGACTGGGCTCAAGGTCTGTGTCAGAGTCCTGCTGTTGCATCTACAGGGGATGGATGTCATCCGTGACATGTCAAGTTGTATGTAACCTGGGAGGTGGGCATACCTGATGTTCAGGAGGATAAGGCATCATAGTAAACATAGGAGGATAAGGCATCATAGTAAACATAGGAGGACAAGGCATCATAGTAAACATAGGAGGACAAGGCATCATAGTAAACATAGGACGATAAGGCATCATAGTAAACATAGGAAGACAAGGCATCATAGTAAACATAGGAGGACAAGGCATCATAGTAAACATAGGAGGTTAAGGCATCATAGTAAACATAGGAGTACAAGGCATCATAGTAAACATAGGAGGACAAGGCATCATAGTAAACATAGGAGGACAAGGCATCATAGTAAACATAGGAGGATAAGGCATCATAGTAAACATAGGAGGACAAGGCACCATAGTAAACATAAGAGGATAAGGCATCATAGTAAACATAGGACAAGGCATCATAGTAAACATAGGAGGATAAGGCATCATAGTAAACATAGGAGGACAAGGCATCATAGTAAACATAGGAGGTTAAGGCATCATAGTAAACATAGGAGGACAAGGCATCATGGTAAACATAGGAGGTTAAGGCATCATGGTAAACATAGGAGGACAAGGCATCATGGTAAACATAGGAGGATAAGGCATCATGGTAAACATAGGAGGATAAGGCATCATAGTAAACATAGGAGGATAAGGCATCATAGTAAACATAGGAGGACAAGGCATCATGGTAAACATAGGAGGATAAGGCATCATAGTAAACATAGGAGGATAAGGCATCATAGTAAACATAGGAGGACAAGGCATCATAGTAAACATAGGAGGATAAGGCATCATAGTAAACATAGGAGGATAAGGCATCATGGTAAACATAGGAGGATAAGGCATCATAGTAAACATAGGAGGATAAGGCATCATAGTAAACATAGGAGGATAAGGCATCATAGTAAACATAGGAGGACAAGGCATCATAGTAAACATAGAAGGATAAGGCATCATAGTAAACATAGGAGGATAACGCATCATAGTAAACATAGGAGGACAAGGCATCATAGTAAACATAGGAGGATAAGGCATCATAGTAAACATAGGAGGATAAGGCATCATAGTAAACATAGGAGGATAAGGCATCATAGTAAACATAGGAGGACAAGGCATCATAGTAAACATAGGAAGATAAGGCATCATAGTAAACATAGGAGGATAAGGCATCATAGTAAACATAGGAGGATAAGGCATCATAGTAAACATAGGAGGACAAGGCATCATAGTAAACATAGGAGGACAAGGCATCATAGTAAACATAGGAAGATAAGGCATCATAGTAAACATAGGAGGACAAGGCATCATAGTAAACATAGGAGGACAAGGCATCATAGTAAACATAGGAGGTTAAGGCATCATAGTAAACATAGGAGGACAAGGCATCATAGTAAACATAGGAGGACAAGGCATCATAGTAAACATAGGAGGACAAGGCATCATAGTAAACATAGGAGGATAAGGCATCATAGTAAACATAGGAGGACAAGGCATCATAGTAAACATAAGAGGATAAGGCATCATAGTAAACATAGAAGGATAAGGCATCATGGTAAACATAGGAGGATAACGCATCATAGTAAACATAGGAGGACAAGGCATCATAGTAAACATAGGAGGATAAGGCATCATAGTAAACATAGGAGGATAAGGCATCATAGTAAACATAGGAGGATAAGGCATCATAGTAAACATAGGAGGACAAGGCATCATAGTAAACATAGGAAGATAAGGCATCATAGTAAACATAGGAGGACAAGGCATCATAGTAAACATAGGAGGATAAGGCATCATAGTAAACATAGGAGGACAAAGCATCATAGTAAACATAGGAGGATAAGGCATCATAGTAAACATAGGAGGACAAGGCATCATAGTAAACATAGGAGGACAAGGCATCATAGTAAACATTGAGGACAAGGCTCATAGTAAACATAGGAGGATAAGGCATCATAGTAAACATAGGACAAGGCGTCATAGTAAACATAGGAGGACAAGGCATCATAGTAAACATAGGAGGACAAGGCATCATAGTAAACATAGGAGGACAAGGCATCATAGTAAACATAGGACAAGGCATCATAGTAAACATAGGACAAGGCATCATAGTAAACATAGCACAAGGCATCATAGTAAACATAGGACAAGGCATCATAGTAAACATAGGACAAGGCATCATAGTAAACAGACAGGGAGAGCCTTGTGATGACCTGCGTTGCCGTTTTTGCTTGGAATGGACCCGGAATGCTGTCGTGAAGTGGTCCACCTCCTCCTGTGTCTGCCCCTCAGCGTGATCACAAGGAAAGAGTTGACCAGATTGTCTATTCCTCACATTGGTCTGAAACTCAAAGACCAGGCTTACGTCAAAGACCTCTGGCAAGAGGAATGGATCTTGCAGACGGATGACAAACAATTTAAAATCCGTCTAAAACTGAAAGAGTTTTTACCATGTTCCCGAGGCGGCCATAAAAAAGAAACAGTATTGTACTGTTTGCATACAGGCCACTCCTTTTACACCCATTTAAAAAAAAAATCTTTTGAAAGATGAAGAAGCTCGATGGTGCATTCCATGTTGTGTGCCACTCACAGTGAAACATCTTTTTTTCGAGTGCTGGGACTTAAACGATGTGAGACATAAACATTTCACATGAGACGTCCCACCCGATGTGATCTTTGAATTTCTGAAAGAGGTTAAAATTTTTCATCTAGGATTTTACAGAAGAAGATTTTAAACAAAAATTCTGATGTGCTTCGAGAAGGTGAATTTGAAAGGGTTGTGTGAATGGGTTTTTTTGTTGGTGGTGGTGGCGGTGTTTTTTTTTTCTCTTCTAATGACTCGTGAGTTCGCTTCAATGTGGTGACAGCCCTAATGTGTCCCTTTGCGGTCGGCTGGGCTACAAGCAACATTACATTACCAGCGCGATGCTGGCCATTGACTACAGTGTGGAACTGGTGACTGAAGGCTTGCTTTTCTCTCAGCTGACACCCATTTCGTGTTCTCTCCAATCGGATGGCGAGTACCTCAAGTTCTGCTTGGTGGCCTCCCAACAGGTTGATGTCATCAGCAAGACGTCGGGGCCAAAGAGGGCGTCTTCCAGTGCGTAGAACGGTGTTGTAGTCCCTCAATGTTTCCTGCGAGAAATTCTCACAGTAAATATGGAACAGGATGGGTAAAGAGAGAGACGAGATAGCCTCGCCGCACTCACACCGCCTTTGGAGAGAAGTCTCTTTGGTTGCTATTCAGGACAACAGCCCCTTTGGCATCTAAGAAGAATAGAGCCATAATCTGGACGGAGTGGTTGGCTAGGTGACAGTCACTTGAGACCTGCCACAAATCTTCATTCTTTTATCTCAGTGCGGCAGATTCACGCTTGGATTAGTTCCTAAGAGAGCCCACACACGTATCAACTTTGAGAGGCTGGATATCATGTGTGTAATGCGTCAAGCCACCCAGGAAATACAGCTTAAACATGTCTGCAAATATTGAAAGCAGTGCATCGAAACATTCGAATCGTGATGTGTTTGGGTGATGTACTCCTGGACACATATCTTGCGTAATTATTCTCCTGCCGCTTCTGTACAAAATGGCGTCTAAAAGGAGAAGTTGCTTTTCTTACTTCTTGTTTAAAATAGCCCATGTTTTTGCTGATATCGATTCACTGCAAATTCAATCAGTGTCTTTGTAGGTTCAAATACTGAGCCTTGAAAATGATGAATTAAAGATATATAAGCAAAGTTGACTGAGCAACATCAGTTTAGTGAAATTAGTGTAGTTTTCGTTGAACACGTGCCTGTATACAGTGGCAGACTGACCCAAGAGGTCCATGCATACCTAAGACTGTGGCAGTACAAGTATGAGAGGTCGAATATCTACGTTTCCGTGTCAGTATTGCAGCTGTCTTATCTATAGGTCCCTGTAACGCCTTCATCATCTTCAGTGACCTCACAGCCACGACAGTTTATCCGTCTGAACCCCAACTGTTTCGCTGTGTAGGCATGCACGGAGTGAGCGAGCGTCAAACAAGGTGAAAGGTCAAGGCTAAAACTTCCACAACTAATTCCCTGTGTAGACATGCAATGTCATGAACGTGCGTCAAACAAGGTGAAAGGTCAAGGCTAAAACATCCACAACTAATTCCCTGTGTAGGCATGCACGGAGTGAACGTGCGTCAAACGAGGTGAAAGGTCAAGGCTGAAACCTCCACAACTAATTCCCTGTGTAGGCATGCACAGAGTGAGCGTGTGTCAAAGAAGGTGAAAGGTCAAGGCTAAAACCTCCACAACTGTTTCCCTGTGTAGGCATGCACGTAGTAAGCGTGTGTCCAAAGAAGATGAAAGATCAAGGCTAGAAAAGAAAAAAAAAAAAAAAAAAAACCTTCAGGTTCAAAGCGTGTCTTTCGCATTGACAATGCGTGCGTGCGTGCGGACCATAGCATCTGCAATATTGGTACAACAACATTGCCGCAGTATTGATCTGTCCTTCGTCTGAGGGCCGCTTTACCGTAAGTGTCTCTTTCACTGTCCACGGCGATCAATCCAACAGCTCGGGATGGACTCCCAGGCAGCAGCAACAAGCCCGTTTGCTCAGGACAGAGGTTATGATGGGGAGACTGACGCCTCGCCCGAAAATAAAACTTACAAAATAAGTCTAGTTGCAAAGTGAGACGACTGCAGGCAGAAATCTAAACAAATCTGAAATAAATGTTAGCGAACCGCCAAGAGAAACGTGGACAAACGAGTCATCACAAGACACAACACGACGCGTTTCGACCTCTTAGGTCTTCTTCAGGCAAGACACAAACAAAATTATAGGACGATGAAAATGAACGAGTTTGTCACTTAGCTTTGATCTCTTCAGCGCTACAAAATAAGACCAGGTAGGAAGGAGTGTGCCATTAAAAATGTGAGAAAATGGTACGCGCTGAGAGGTAAGATAAGATAACTCCAATCATGGCCGTTGAATCTATTTAGGCCTACACTGTATTCTAGGGGAGCTGGGAGCCATCGGTTTGGAAGGAACTGTCGATTCCAGTGATCATTTCCCCAGTGCACCATCATTTTATGTTCTTGGAAAATTACTCCAGTCGGATTTTTAAAAATACCCCCAACATGGGTATTTGTCAGGGGTCTGTCGGGTCTGAGTGAAATGAATGATATTAACCATGATGGCGTTGATTAGGAGGGTCAATATCTGGAAAGGAGAGAGAGAGAGAGAGAGAGAGAGAGAGAGAGAGAGAGAGAGAGAGAGAGGGAGGGAGAGAGAGAAGAAGTAAAGACAGAAACGTGATATATCTACACTGCGCAGAAGTTAAGCACTGCAGTGTGTGTGTGTGTGTGTGTGTGTGTGTGTGTGTGTGTGTGTGTGTGTGTGTGTGTGTTCTGTCTGTCTTCTGTCTGTCTGCCTGTCCGTCTGTCTGTCTTTCACTGAAGTCGAAATCACGTGAGAGGATCTTCACCAAATCATACTGGAATGGTTGTGAGGATAATACTTTAACATTGTAAAACCTATAAACAAATCACATTGGCGCCTTCAGACAAAGTAAATAGAAAATAAAAACAAACAAACAAACAACCAAAAACCACACACACACACACACACACACACACACACACACACACACACACACACACACACAAAAACGAAGCCCCCCCCCCCCCCCCACCCCTCCTCCTCATAAGCGAATAAAAACAGTGTTCATGAAGAGGACGCAACTGCTCTTTGTACAGCGTCTGCATCATTTTTTTTTTTACACGCTGTTTTATGACATCGTCTTCACTTGTTATCATCATCATCGTCGTTATCATCACCACCACTACCATTATTATTATTATTATTGTTATTACTATCATTATTATTATCATTATCATTATTGCTATTATCATTTTCATCGTTATTAGCATTATCTTCTTCTTCTTCTTCTTCTTCTTCTTCTTCTTCTTCTTCCTTTTGTTATTATTATTTTTATCATCATTATCATTATCATTTTTATTGTGATGATCATTATTATGATTATTGTTATATTATTATTACTGTTATATGTTTCCTCTTATTTTGATGATGATGATAATGATTGTTATCAATATCACTTTGTTATTATCTTCATCAATATCATTACTATGTAATTTTTATCATTATTTTTTATTTTTATCATTATCATTATCATTATTTTTTATTTTTATCATTATCATTATTATTGTTATTGTTGTCGTCATCATCATCATCATCCATATTGTTATCGTCATCATTATTTTTATCATTATTATTATTATTATCATTATCATTATTATTGATACCATTATCATCATCATCATTAATCATTCTGTTGAGCAGTACTGTAGTTTACGGGTCCCCAATTTTTTTTTTTTTTTTTCAGTTCCGATTTTCATTGTCCACCCCAGTGACAATGTGAGGTGCGGTACATTCATTACAAGGGCAATGTTACAGAGTATTTGACTGGACCCGCTCCACCCGTCCCTCTATTCCAACATGTCATGTGTGTCATCGATCGGTATGTCCATGGTCGTATTGTCAGTCAGGCTGTCTCGGAACAGCGGCAGTCTAATTGTGTTTACCTGCAACTTCGACTGAGGTGAGTCTTTTTTTCTTCTTTTTTTTTTCATTTTTATTTTCTATTAGGGTCAGGCGGACAGGGGGTAGCTTGACCTTACATTGTGTTCATATCAAATTTTGGAATTACCCAGAATTCAACAGACAAAGGTTGCAGCTGTTCCTTGATGGCTCTTTGGGGGCAGGATCAACACTGATCAGGAGAATATTTTGAAGGATTGAAAAAAAAAAAAAAAAAAAAACATTCGAAAAGGGTACTCACTATCTTTTGGGAAAACGATCATATTTGTGCAGTGTTTGCCATCTCATGCACCGAGACGGATAAAATCTTAAAAAAGAAGAAGTGACAATCAGTTGAAGAACTTGGGGGACCGTACACTTCAGTATTGCCCGACGTTGCCTGGAAGTGAGTGTTCACCAGGATTTTCAGTGTTGGTAATGTGGTTAGGATGTGCCCATCTTCTCTCTCTAGTACGCTGTCGCATGCTGAATATTTTTGTGTTTTCATAGTTCACCCCAGCGCCCTCTCCACCCCCACCCCTTTCCACCGAACCACTCAAACATGGATGACATACAGGATCTTCAACGGGAGCTGGGTTGGCCTCATGGGTAAGATATCAGACTGTTGTTCCAACTGTTCAGGATTCGATTCCCGTACAAGACAGCCAGACTGGAAAAGCAGATGTTCTCTTCAGAGTGCAGTCCGCTTTTAGTCGTTCCGAATGGTTAAACCCAGGTCACTGTTAGTCGTTCCGAATTGTTAAACCCACGTCACTGTTAGTCGTTCCGAATTGTTAAACCCAGGTCACTGTTAGTCGTTCCGAATTGTTAAACCGAAGTCTCGCACGTGAATGCATGCGCTAAAAAAAAAAGAAAGAAAGAGAAGAAAAAAGTACTGCGCGCACATTAATTCCTTTCCACATTTCAGTGACGAGTACATGTAGGGAGGATGACACGGAAATGAAATACGCGCACAGAGGCATCGTGTTTGGACTTTATCCCTGAAGACGGAATATGGCTGCCTTTAACAGTGAGATTAAAAAGAGGTCGCATACACAAAGACCCCAACAATGATGAACCTCGGTGTTTTGTTTTAGCCGTGAAACGAAGGAGGAAATACTGAAAAACGGTCTTCAACGTCCGTGCGTCATCTTCGGCTTGCGTAAATTACACATACGAATGGTGTTCAGCGACTTACAGCAAGATCTGCACATACAGAATGGACCAAGTCCTGCTCCGTGTTTCATCCATTAGGCTCTGCCGTGGAGGTGGTTGATCAACTTGCCAAGAGTGCCACTAAGAAGGAGTTGAGCAGATTGTCTATCCCTCACACTGATCTGAAACCCAAAGTCCAGGCTTATGTCAAAGACCTCTGACAAGAGGAATGGAACTTGCAGACCGATAACAAACTATTCCAAATCCGTCCAAACCTGAAAGAATTTTTTACCATGTTCCAGGGGCAGCCGTAAAAAAAGAAAATCTTGTGCCGTTTGCATACAGGCTACTCCTTTTACACCCATTCTTATATTTCATGAGGTGAAGAAGCTCCGTGGTGCATTCCATGTCATTTACCACTCACAGTGAAACATATTCTTTTATGGAGTGTTGGGACTTGCATGATGTGAGATATAAACACTTTACAGCAGACTCCATGAAAACCTTGTTCAGAGATGTCCCACCTGATGCGGTCTTTGAATTTCTGAAAGAGATCAACATTCTTCCTCCCGATCTAAGATCTTACGAAAAAAAAAAAGATTTTAACGGAATTTCTTGTGCGTTTTTAGAAGGTGTATTTTAAAGGTTTATGTGAAAAAGTTTTTTTTTTTTTTTTGTGACTTGTGAGTTGACTTGAACTCGGGACAGCCCTGATATGGCCCGTTGCGGTTGGCTGGGCTATATACAACATTCTCTCTCTCTCTCTCTCTCTCTCTCTCTCTCTCTCTCTCTCTCTCTCTCTCTCTCGGCTCGAACCGGCGACCCCCCTCGGACTGAGAAGCGAGTGTTCAATGATTCCTTGATTGTCGCACCACCCCCTGTCAAGGTTTTGTGTGGGTGCGGACCGCCGATCTTTTTATCCACAGCGCGACTTGGGTTACCGCCAGTGAGTAGGTTGTATACGTATCGCGTGTTCAAACGCTGTATGATGGAATGTTCGTCGCCTGGATAGGATCGAACCCACGGGTTGCGCAGTCCGGTCCTCACCGTGTATATATATCCCTGTGTGTGTGTGTGTGTGTGTGTGTGTGTGTGTGTGTGTGTGTGTGTGTGTGTGTGTGTGTGTTTCCCCGCCTACCCTCGCCCCTCTCACTCTCTCTTTGTCTCTGTGTCTATCTATCTATCGGTTGGTTGGTTGGTCTGTCTCCTTTCTGTTTTTTTTTTTTTTTTTGTCTCGGTCCATTCGTTTGTCTGTCTGTCTGTCTATCTATCTCTGTCTCTCTGTGTCTCCGTCTCTGTCTCTCTGCGTATCCATCTCTGTCTATCTATCTATCTCTGTCTCTGATTCTCTCTCTCTGTTTGTCAGTCTGTCTGTCTGTCTCCCATATTGAATGCAAGTCTTAAGCTCGTACAGATACAATCGAACGCTTACATACATGCGCATGCATGCTAGAACATTTATACACATAGATAGCCCATCACGCGCAGCACACACACACACACACACACA
>CM065739.1:14219477-14221977 GCA_033310375.1 Conus canariensis
CGGTGTGGCATTAACACTGTAAGAACTCAATGACGCTAAAAAAAAAAAAGGTCACATAGTAACACACATGTACAGTGCTTATGATGACAAAAACGCCTCCACCCCGGCCCCCACTTATCCACTTTACACCTACTTCTTCCTCAAAAGCTAGCAGCATCTTTTTTTTTTCTTTTATGGCTGCTAACATTGCGTTGCCAAAGATACACATCCTTTCAGAGGTGACAGAAATAGAAAAGATTTTTTTGTTCTTGTATTTTTCTAAACAGCTCATTGTTATGTTCATGAATTTGGCTAGTCATCTTTGGTAACCAACAAAGACATTCTACCTTCAAAGAATGTGCACGTCAATGACGACGTGATGATGGTGTTAGGAATGTTGTATGATACATTTACGAACTCCCCTTACAGGGCTTTGGCCTTTGGCCAGAGAAGACTTCGCAACCAGCTTCCCCCACTCCTCCCGGTTCTCAAATGTTCTTAGGCAGTTGCTGAATGAAAAAAGATTCATTGGAATGGGCAGTTGCCGGCTTAGCACTGAACTAGCAGGCGTGTTTTGATGGATTAATTTTGTTCTTGCAGTTCATCGTTTCACGCGGTGCCTGAGTGACATCTCCCCTCGCCTACCCTTTGTCTCACCTGCAGCCTTCCAGTGCTGCCCCTGTCTCGGCCGTGCCTTCCTCCCTTTCTGCCACTGTCTACCACCTGACAATCACTTCCTCCCTTTCTGCCACTGTCTACCACCTGACAATCACTTCCTCCCTTTCTGCCACTGTCTACCACCTGACAATCACTTCCTCCCTTTCTGCCACTGTCTACCACCTGACAATCAGTTCCAACATCAGACTGAAATCAACACTGCCTACCACCTCACAATCAGTTCCAACATCAGACTGAAATCAACACTGTCTACCACCTGACAATCAGTTCCAACATCAGACTCAAATCAACACTGCCTACCACCTGACAATCAGTTCCAACATCAGACTGAAATCAACACTGCCTACCACCTGACAATCAGTTCCAACATCAGACTGAAACCAACACTGCCTACCACCTGACAATCAGTTCCAACATCAGACTGAAATCAACACTGCCTACCACCTGACAATCAGTTCCAACATCAGACTGAAATCAACACTGCCTACCACCTGACAATCAGTTCCAACATCAGACTGAAACCAACACTGCCTACCACCTGACAATCAGTTCCAACATCAGACTGAAATCAACACTGCCTACCACCTGACAATCAGTTCCAACATCAGACTGAAATCAACACTGCCTACCACCTGACAATCAGTTCCAACATCAGACTGAAATCAACACTGCCTACCACCTGACAATCAGTTCCAACATCAGACTGAAATCAACACTGCCTACCACCTGACAATCAGTTCCAACATCAGACTGAAATCAGTGCGCCCCCTGGTCATTGCCCTGTTTGTGTATGCCTGTGAGACGTGGACCCTGGCAGCTGAACTTGAGAGAAGGATTCAGGCATTAGAGATGAGATGCTTCTGCAAGATCCTTGGCATCTCCATATAAAGACAACATTACCAACTTGCAGGGGGTCCAGACCAGACTAAGGCAAGCCATTGGACCATACGAAGATCTGTTGTCCACGGTGAAAAGAAGGAAAATGAGATGGTTATGGTCATGTACCAAGGTCAACAGGAATTGCCAGAACCATTTTACAAAGAACAGTGCGAGGAGGAAGAAGGAGAGGAGGACAGAAAGATACGGGAGGACATCAGTGCATGGACTGGCCTCACACTCAGCAACTGCCTCAGAGCGTCTGAGAACTGGGAGGAGTAGAGGAAGCTGGTTGCGAAGTTTTCTGTGACGCCCCAACGGTCTTCAAGACTACTCCGGGATAGGTGAAAGGTGATAGGTGACAGATGATAGGTGAAGTGACCACCGGTCAAGACAGCGGCAGTGCCCTGGTCTTGGCACTATAGAGGACATCTTATCTGCTGAGCTGACACATCCATTTCGGATTTGTTTTAGAAGCAGAGCAAACTTTCTATTATTTTGGCACCAACGTAAGATTCACCATGTATTCAGTTTTCTGTAAAGATGTGTGATCGTTGAACATGCTTAGGCTGTTGGAGTTATCAGTTTAATGTAGTTACACTTGTTTCATTCACCCTAAATCAGAATTCCAGCTGGTCTTGCTTTATTTGGTTAAAATGTATCTTACTGTATTTGATTCAGATATATCTACATGTCCATCAGTGGCCTATATTTAGAAATGCGTTTATTTTCATCAGAAACTCTGCCTGGAGTGTCATTTTAATGTTGCGTCACTTGCTTTATTTACCATAAATCGTAAACCTTTTTTCTGTCTTACTTAGCTTTATTTAGCACGCTGTATCAATAACTGGCCTATGTTTAGTGATTCGTTTATTTTCATCTGCATCTCTTCTGCCTGGTACAAATCACATTAAACGGACTAATTTCCACAACATGTAAGTTAAAATTGTCGCTACATTTGGATATA
>CM065739.1:14226977-14229477 GCA_033310375.1 Conus canariensis
GCAAAAAAGTCCAATTGCTCAAGTCTATAAATACTCGACTGTGTCCTCCTTAGCAAGGCCCAGGGGCATTACTTTTGGTGTGCGCCGATAAGGTAGCAGTGTGTTTCAGGGTCCTGTCTGAGGTTTACTGGACATGTTTTGATTGTCCGTCCATACAGGTTGTAACCTGGACAATGCTGTGTATTGTCTGTGTCCGTCCATACAGGTTGTAACCTGGACAGCGCTGTGATTGTCTGTGTCCGTCCATACAGGTTGTAACCTGGACAATGCTGTGATTGTCTGTGTCCGTCCATACAGGTTGTAACCTGGACAATGCTGTGATTGTCTGTGTCCGTCCATACAGGTTGTAACCTGGACAATGCTGTGATTGTCTGTGTCCGTCCATACAGGTTGTAACCTGGACAATGCTGTGATTGTCAGTGTCCGTCCATACAGGTTGTAACCTGGACAATGCTGTTGTGATTGTCTGTGTCCGTCCATACAGGTTGTAACCTGGACAATGCTGTTGTGATTGTCTGTGTCCGTCCATACAGGTTGTAACCTGGACAATGCTGTGATTGTCTGTGTCCGTCCATACAGGTTGTAACCTGGACAATGCTGTGATTGTCTGTGTCCGTCCATACAGGTTGTAACCTGGACAATGCTGTGATTGTCTGTGTCCGTCCATACAGGTTGTAACCTGGACAATGCTGTGATTGTCAGTGTCCGTCCATACAGGTTGTAACCTGGACAATGCTGTTGTGATTGTCTGTGTCCGTCCATACAGGTTGTAACCTGGACAATGCTGTTGTGATTGTCTGTGTCCGTCCATACAGGTTGTAACCTGGACAATGCTGTGATTGTCTGTGTCCGTCCATACAGGTTGTAACCTGGACAATGCTGTGATTGTCTGTGTCCGTCCATACAGGTTGTAACCTGGACAATGCTGCGATTGTCTGTGTCCGTCCATACAGGTTGTAACCTGGACAATGCTGCGATTGTCTGTGTCCGTCCATACAGGTTGTAACCTGGACAATGCTGTGATTGTGTGTGCTGCCCTTAGGAGAATAATCCTTTGTGAGTCCGCCCAGCAACAGGGACAAACAAGTTACAAGACAGAACAAGTCGCGTTTCGACCTCTTAGGTCTTTTCAGGCAAGACACACGACGTTCAGGACAATGAGAACAAAGAACGAGCAATCACTCATTCAACATTCACTGATCAGAATAATCACTGATCTTCTCAGACCCATCTTGCGCCGATTATGAGAAGATCAGTGATTGCTCGTTCTTCGTTTTCATTGTCCTGAACGTTGTTCATCTTGCCCGAAAAAGACCTAAGAGGGTCGAAACGCGTCGTGTTTTGTCTTGTAACTTGTGTGTTCTGCTTGTTGTTTTTTTTTTTTTTTTTTTTTCTTGTTTTTTCTTTTCCTTTTTTTCATTTTTGTTTGTTTGTTTGTTTTTGTTTTTGGCGGACTCACAAAGAACTGTCTTCAAAATTTGTTTCAACTTCCGTCTGCCGTCATCCCACTTTGAAACTCACTGTCATTGAGAGGATCCCTGGTTGGATCCCTCCCTGCTGATGATGGATCCTGGGTAAGTGAATGGTTGAACCGTTTCTAGCCCTTGACCGAGGACAGTGATATCATTACTAACGGTAGCGTTGCGGCTGGTCACCAACTACAGTCTTCTTGGTGCTGTTTTCCGTGCCATACCATCCTCCACTGCACCTCCCAAGCTCTGGAGCCACGGTAGTTTGGTAAAAGGTGTTTGAAGTGGTTAGGACATTGGTAAAAGGTGTTTGAAGTGGTTAGGACATTTTTTCTCACTCCTCAGTTTCTTTGAGTTCCGATAACTGGCACACAATCTATATATTTCTGATTTTCCACGCCCTGGACGAGTGCCTTTTGTTTCTGGACTGCCTCATATAGTGGGTGCGCTTGGGGATATTGAAAGTTCTCTAAATACACTCCTTCACTTCTAAATACACTCCTTCACTTCTAAATACACTCCTTCACTTCTAAATGCACTCCTTCACTTCTTCTAGCTTGTGTTTGACCTGCATTGAAGGAAGGTCAAGCAGGTGCAATATTCTCAACATGTTTTCTAACGGTCAGCATTCTCTCCGAGCTTTTTTATCCAAGTAGCGTAGATTGTCAGCTAGTTTCATATGTGTTCCGTTGAAGGAATCAGGTGGGGGTAGTTTTCTTGGTGTCTTGTTGTTGAGAATGCAGACCAATGGCTGGGCCTTCAAAGGGAGGGGGGGTGGGGGGGGGGGAGAGGGGGAGAGGGGGAGGGGGGCTGCTGATGGACAATCCAGTTTCTTTGCACCACCGAACTATGCTGTTCCATTATTGCTGGACGATGTCAGTGTTTTGAAAGTGATCATGATAGTGTAATATTCTGAAAGCAGCAATGACAATATAGATGTTTCGTAAACAGCAATAATGAAAATGTAAATATTTTGAAATTATTAACGATGATAGACATATTTTGAAAACGATAATGATAATGTTCTTACT
>CM065739.1:14251977-14259477 GCA_033310375.1 Conus canariensis
CTTGGCCGATTTTTCTGAAAATTTGTAGGTATGTTCATTATGGGTCATGGATGATGGCCGATGTTTTATTTTACCGTTATATCCGTTACTAGCGGCTATAACGGCCCAAAACGGTTTTTCCTCTTTATTTAATATCTCACGCGTATTAAAGATAAACTGGGAGTACATTTATATGCTTTGCATCTTGTTCTTCTTTGTGATCCTTCTTTTTGGAACTCTCTTCCACATAAAAACTCCGCTGGGCTGAATTTTTAACCGACTCTCTACAGCTCTAAAGTGACATCATTATTGTTTCGGCTGTACTTTCATTTTGCTGCAGATGCGCGTTTGGCTGCTCCGCTATGTTTGCATACTCGTCCTTCACCCCCTACCCCCTCCTCCCTCTCATCTCTACCCGTTCCTATGCCCACTCACAAACCGAGCCGCTTTCTTTCTTTCTTTTCTTTGTGTGTGTGTGTGTGTGTGTGTGTGTGTGTGTGTGTGTGTGTGTGTGTGTGTGGTGTGTGTGTGTGTGTGTGTGTGAATCAGATTACAAGGATTATAAAATGATGAATATAAGCATAGCGTCATCTTCTAATCAATAAAGAAAAACAAAATAAAACACACACACACAAAAAAGAAAAAAAAAATCCGGAGTGAAACCAAACCTTGGCCTTGACAGAACAGCCCCTCGCTACCAATCATTTCACTCAGTTTTATAGGTTTCCATCCGTGACGTCATTCAAACATCTTATAGATACGTAATGCACCACACTTCTTACTGACGTCAGTGTTTGGGCCTTTAAACAACCCACTATCGTTTGAACAGCTCGGCATCCTCGAATAGACACCACTGATTGCATTCATTCTTATCCGTGTGTTTGGAATCATCATACAGCTATCAGGATACTCATTTTTAAAAGAAAGAAAAGAACGAAAGAAAGAAAGAAAGAAAAAAAAAAAGAAAAAGAAAAAAGAAATAGAAGAGGTGTCAACATTCTGAGACAATAAAACAATCTGAGAAACCACACACACACACACACACACACACCTCTCTCTCTCTCTCTCTCTCTCTCTCTCTCTCTCTCTCTCTCTCTCTCTCTCTCTCAAACACACACACACATACACACACACACTCAAACACACACACGCGCGCGCACGCGCACGCACGCATGCACGCACGCACGCACGCACTCACGCACCCACCCACCCACCCACCCAAACACACACACACACACACACACACACACACACACACACACACACACACACACACACACTTGAATCTACCACAAAGAACCCCTCACAACTAAATGGATATCCTCACAACTAATTTCATTTATTGTCTCTGCCAAGGAAGCCATGTTTTCATCAGCGTCCCTTGATTAGCAGGTTGGTTTTTCTGCCTGTCTGCCTGACTGTCTGTCCGTCTGTCCGTCTGTCCGTCTGTCTGTCTGTCTGTCAGCAACATCACACAATTAGTACTGAACTGAATTTCACGACACTCGGTAAACTAAACAGAATGTGGCCCAACAACGAACCCACAAATTTTGGGTGAGGATCCGTGTTGTGTTTCCAGTTCAAAGTGCAGATCCAGGATCCGTTAAGCAGTGAGAACACGCAAAAAAAATGTGGTAAGGATCCGGACAACAGGCAGATCCAGGATCCGCCCAAAAGATTTTTTTAAAAGCTATAATGGGGGTCACAGGGCGGACTCAGAATTGTTCATTCTGTTTAAAAAAAAGAAATTGTGGTGAGGATCTGGATCAGGGGGAAGAGTCGGGATCCGTTCGGTAAAAGTACACAAACTTGTGGCGGAGATCCGGAGTAAAGGACAGATTCGAGATCCTTCATTAAGATTATCTTGAAAAAAAAAAAAAAAAAAAAAACGTGGCGAGGATCTGGGTGAAAGAGCAGATCCTTCAGTAAGATTTTTTCTTTTTTTTTTAATTGTGGCGAGGATCCGGAGTAAAGGGCAGCTAGATCCCGGATCCTTCATTGTGAGTAAAACAAATTGAGGTGAGAATGTGGATCCAAAGGTAGATCCAAGATCTTTCATTAAGACTACTGGAGAGGGGGAAAAATGGTAAGGATCCGGATGAAAGGGCAGATCCAGGATCCTTCATAAGATTAAAAAAAATTGTGGTGAGGATCCGAATCAAAAAGGTAGATCCCGGATCCGTTCGACTTCGGCGGAGGTCTGAATTCTCCCGTGTGTCTCTGTGGTCTGTATAACTTTAATTCCGATTTTCACGCACAAACAACTTAACAGGCTGGATAGAAGAAGAAAAAAAAACAACTGCCCCTTTAGTATTTCACCTTCGCGCAGGATATTTATTTGACACTAATGTTGATTCATGTAATTTGTGTTAGTGTGATAATCCTTCAGAAGGTTTTAGACTCAAATAACCAAGGTTTCTTCTTCACAGAAATTATAAAACTGATTTCAAATTTTTTTTTTTAAAGTATGTTTATCAATTGCTAGATTTCTATATTTAACCTTTGATTGAATTTTGGTGTGGCAGATATAAACTTACAATTGAGGTCGGACGACGCGAGGAACGCCTTTGTGGAGTCTGCGAGAAACAACAGACAGGACATGTGCTTCACTGTGTCATGCAATGTGCGAAATATTTCAGATTTAAGAACCAAAATCACACCTGAAAAATACTCGTGTCAAATCAGTTAATAATTCACGCAGATTATTTTCTGAAGGTAAGAAGACATTTTTCATGGGAGTAAGTTCATGAATTCGGTTAATCTGGCGATTCAGTCTCTGATCATTGTAGCATTCGGCCATATTGATTACAACAAACTGCGCTTCGTCTGTCGCTACAAGTAGTCTGCATTGGTGTGTTTTCTTTTTCTTTCTTTTTTTATTTTTGTACTCCCAGTTCTTAAAGAACAGGGAGTACTTTAGAATGGGAACGAAGAAATGCTGTCTGTGTGTCTGTGTGTGTATCTGTCTGTCTGTCTGTTGTCCGTGGTCAAAATGTGTTCCACTCGCTCCAGACAAAACTACTGGGCCGATCTTTCTGAAAATTTGTAGGTATGTTCACTATGGGTCAAGGATGATGTCCGATGTTTTAGTTTAACCGTTACTAACGGCTGTAACGGCCTGTAACGGTTTTTCTTCTCCATGGAATATCTCAGAAAGTACTTCGCTGATCTTTGTGAAAATTAGCAGGAATGTTCATTATGGGTCACGGATGATGCCCGATGTTTTAGTTTACCCGTTACAGCCGTTACTAACGGCTGTAACAGCCTGTAACGGTTTTTCTTCTTTATGGGATATCGCAAAAAGTACTTGGCCGATCTTTCTGAAAATTTATAGGTATGTTCACTATGGGTCACGGATGATGCCCGATATTTTAGTTTACCCCGTTATAGCCGTTACTAACGGCTGTAACAGCCTGTAACGGATTTTCTTCTTTATAGTATATCTCAAAAAGCACTTGGCTGATCTTTCTGAAAATTTGTAGGTATGTTCATTATGGGTCATGGATGATGCCCGATGTTTTAGTTTACCGTTACAGCCGTTACTACTTTAAAGGCTGTAACAATTTTTCTTCTTTATAGAATATCTCAAAAAGTACTAGGCCAATCTTTCTGAAATTTTGTAGGTATGTTCATTATGGGTCACAGATGATGCCCGATGTTTCAGTTTACCGTTACAGCCGTTACTAACGGCTGTAACGGCCTGTAACAATTTTTCTTCTTTATAGAATATCTCAAAAAGTACTTGGCCGATCTTTCTGAAATTTTGTAGGTATGTTCATTGTGGGTCACGGATGATGCCCGATGTTTTAGTTGACCGTTATAAGCCGTTACTAACGGCTGTAACGGCCTGTAACGGTTTTTCTTCTTTATAGAGTATCTCAAAAGGTAATTGGCTGATCTTTCTGAAAATTGTAGGTATGTTCATTATGCGTCACGAATAATGCCCGATGTTGTAGTTTACCGTTATAGCCGTTAGTAACGGTTGTAACGGCCTGTAGCGGTTTTTCTTCTTTATAGAATATCTCAGAAAACACTTGGTCGATCTTTCTGAATATTTGTAGGTATGTTCATTATGGGTCACGGATGATGCCCGATGTTTTAGTTTACCGTTACATCCGTTACTAGCGGCTGTAACGGCCCGTAACGGTTTTTCTTCTCCATGGAATATCTCAGAAAGTACTTGGCCGATCTTTGTGAAAATGAGCAGGTATGTTCATTATGGGTCTCGGATGATGCCCGATGTTTTAGTTTACCCTGTTATAGCCGTTACTAACGGCTGTAACGGCCTGTAACGGTTTTTCTTCTTTATGGAATATCTCAGAAAGCACTCAGCCGATCTTTCTGAAAATTTGTAGGTATGTTCATTATGGGTCACAAATAATGCCCGGTGTTTTAGTTTAGCATATATACCGTTACTAACGGCTGTAACGGCCTGTAACGCTTTTTCTTCTTCATGGAATATCTCAGAAAGTACTTGGCTGGTCTTTGTTAACATTAGCAGGTATGTACATTATTGGTCACGAATAATGCCCGATGTTTTAGTTTACCGTTATAGCCGTTACTAACGGGTGTAACGGCCTGTAACGGTTGTTTTTCTTCATGGAATATCTCAGAAAGTACTTGGCCGATCTTTGTGAAAATTAGCAGGTATGTTCATTATGGGTCACGGATGGTCCCCGATGTTTTAGTTTACCGTTATAGCCATTACTAACGGCTGTAACGGCCTGTAACATTTTGTTTCTTTATGGAATATCTCAGAAAGCACTTGGCTGATCTTTGTGAACATTAGCAAGTGTGTTCACTATAGGTCACGGATGATGCCCGATGTTTTAGTTTACCGTTATACCGTTACTAACGGCTGTAACGGCCTGTAACGCTTTTTCTTCTTTATAGAATATCTCAGAATGTACTTGGCTGATCTTTGTGAAAATTAGCATGTATGTTCATTATGGGTTACGGATGATGTCCGATGTTTTAGTTTACCGTTATAACCGTTACTAACGGCTGTGACGGCCTGTAACGTTTTTTTTTTTTTCTTTATGGAATATCTCAGAAAGTACTTGGCCGATATTTCTGAAAATTTGTAGGTATGTTCATTATGGGTCACGGATGATGCCCGATGTTTAAGTGTACCGTTATAGCCATTACTAACGGCCCATAATGGTTTCCTTCTTTATGGAAAATCTTAGAAAGTTCTTGGCCGATCTTTCTGAAAATTTGTAAATATGTTCATTATAGGTCACAGACGATGGCCGATGTTTACCAGAATAGCCATTACTAACGGTTACACCAGTCCAAAACAGTTTTTCCTCTTTATGGAATATCTCACGCGTATTCAGGATAAACTGGGAGTACGTTTATATGCTTTGCATCTTGTTCCAGTTTACATCCTCCATACCCCCAAATGCGTTTCATGATAAATCATCTTTAAAATTTTATGCTGACATGTGTCTTCTGTTATTCTATCTGTTATTCTATCATCATCATCATAATTATTCTTGTTATTTGCATAATAATTATTGTTATCATGATTATTATTATTATTATTATTATTATTATTATATATGTAAAGCTTAGCAAAATATAAGACCTGTTTGCCTGAAATTTTCTACCGGATGACATACGCGTATATTTTTGACAATTTCGTTATTTACGTGAATTTTTCACAAGTACATGCAGAAAACTTCTCTCTCTCTCTCTCTCTCTCTCTCTCTCTCCTCTCTCTCTCTCTCTCTGCACACACACACACACACACACACACACACACACACACACACACACACACACAATATAATATATATATATATATATATATATTGTGTGTGTGTGTGTGTGTGTGTGTGTGTGTGTGTGTGTGTGTGTATGTTTGTATGTTTGTCTGTCTGTCTGTCTGTCTAGTCTGTCTGTCTGTCTGTCTGTCTGTCTGTCTGTCTCTCTCTCTCTCTCTCTCTCTCTCTCTCTCTCTCTCTCTCTCTCTTATATATATATATATATATATATAAAACAGCAGAGCTGACCACTCAGACTGTTCCATATCTTTTGATCTCCCTTGCATCCTTGAATGGATCCTCAAGCATAGGCTCAAAGATTGTCCCCTACATTTATACTGTTTGCATAATGCTTTTAGTTTTTCAGCAACTTTTTTCCTCTCCACACTTTCGTTTTGTTCCATTTACTACCCTCCGCTGGCTGCTTTGGGGGTGCTGTTGGATTCTTTTTTGAACCCTTGGTGGTGAGAACACCACAGAATTATGGACTGTGGTGTGTCTCTATTTGACACCAAGAGCGCAGACACGATCAGCCGTGTCTCCCTGATGAGTCCGATCCAGCGGACAAAAGGCCTAGGAGCAGGCAATACAAATAGATCTGCCTTCGAAGGGAGGCACGACGGTTCCCTCAGGCAGCTAGTGAAGGGTTTCTCATATTATAATATATTCCTTCTCATCTTCAATTTTTTTTTTTTTTTTATTTCAAATCTTTGCCAAATCGTTACTCTAATGACAGAAGAATTGTTAGCCAGCACTTGTTTTCTCCCACTACTTAATTGTTCAGCATTATATATAACAATTGAAAGAAACGATTCCAAACAAGTTGTTTGTTTTTTTTCCCCAATATTTCGGCCGCCTGGCCTTCCTCAAGGGCTTCATTGCACGTGTATGAGCACGTCATCACAAAACAAATTTGACGTGACGCAGTAAGTACACATAAACACTTCTGCAGCGTCATAATACACAAATTATGAATGAACTGACGCAGTTTGTGTTGGAAAAGAAACACGTCATCACGGTAGTTAAAAATAAAATAAAGTGGGCTTTTGATATTTTTGCTGACTTCAGGATTAAAAGTGGAAAGACAGCGAGAGGGGGGGGGGGGGGGTGTTGTGTGTTTGGGAGGGGGGGAAGAGAAGGGGATGGGGCAAGTTTGTCAGGCATTTCAACACCTACTGATAGCGATACACAATATATATAAGTGCGTGTGTGTGTGTGTAGACTGAAGGTCTGAATTGTGATCCAATAATGAGTTCCTGTGTTAAAAAAAGAAAAAAGTATGATGGATAACGTTCAGTGACCGAAGCTGGGGATGAAGGCTGAGGGCAGGTGTAGGGCAGAGAGGGAGGGGTATGAGGGTGGGGGAGTGGGGGTGGGGGCTCAGCTGATACTTTTTCAATAATATTGTTCCACTGGGAGTGGCTGGAGGGGTGACAGGTATGGTTGGAATATGGCACCGGTGCCCAGTGCTGAGGATTTGCTGTCCTTCAGGTATGAGTGTTATCGCTCAGGGAATTTGTTGTCGTTATGTCGTGGCGTTGCGTGTGGTATTGCGACAGAGAGAGAGAGAGAGACTCAAGACTCAAAAACTTTATTACTCAAGGATAGAGATTTTAGGCAGTGCCTATTCTTCCAATCTGTCCTTGCTATTCTACAACATTCAACTAAACAGACTGAACATATTAATAATGACAGAAACAATAAAGAATATAGCAACATTATAATATTAACAATAACAATAGTAATAAGAATA
>CM065739.1:14266977-14269477 GCA_033310375.1 Conus canariensis
CAATTATCAGTTTAACATCAAATGCTGGATCAAATTTGTGGTAGACCTCGAAACGCTTACATGGATTATAATTATATACTTTTTTTTAGTGAAAAATCCTAATTGTGGTGTGTGGCCTGCGAAGGCTTGGTGGTCGGCATGTTCCGTCGAACCGGATCACTGAGCGAATGACTTTTACCCATGCTTATGCTTATAACTGATTGATCTGTATGTAGTCTTACGATACTTCTGCAGACATCAAAAACAAAAACTATGGAACTTATGGCATCTTCACTGCCAACAGACTTCTTTGGCAAGGACTGGTCTAATCGTCAAAGACACTGACTGACAACATTTTGGGTTAAAAACTGCATATAAAAACAAAACATTGCGTTTTGGACATGGTAGACCGGTAATGTCCTAAATTTAGAAAGAGATGGGCTAGTTACCGCCAAGGACATAGACAAAGTACAGGACAAACGGTAATGTCCTAGTTTAGAGACCCACCTTTTGTGCCGATCTTCTTGACTGACGCTTCACTGACAGAGTAGCTATTGTGTCCGTTGGATGAGCTGCAGACAAAAAGGGGGCCTCTAAACTAGGACATCTGCTTTCCACCACTACATCAACTTCCAAAAATGTGTGGCTCATGAATGGTAAAAAAGAAAATCATGCTGTAAGTCCTCCCAAAGTGAGAACCCTCGCCACCTCAGCTCGTTCCTTCTGTTATGGAAGATGAGACTAAAGCCCTATTGGGCAGTGAAGATTGTTGCTTTGAATTCTAAGATTTACGTCTTGTGAGCCAGGGGCCGGAATAGCTCAGTTGGTAGAGCGCAGGACTCGTAATCTTGGTGATCCTGGGGTTGCGGGTTACAATCTCCGCCGGGCCGTTTCGGTACAGGGGGATTTTTCCCTCGGAGTTAACATTGGTTCTGACTCCACTTCCCATACAGTCCATCGAATGAGACTACTAAACCGAGGTTCCGTGTGTGAACGCACGCATAACATCTTGCACACACGTAAAATCCCATCACCAACTTTCGGAAGAGAAGGCCAGTTTGGCCGTTGGTATGGATGACACGTTACACATAGCATGCATCTTCCCCGAAGCTGGAGTATGGCTGCCTTAATGGCGGGATAAAAAAAAAAACGGTCATACACACAAAACTCCATTCCCTTTGTTGAGCAGATGGGATTAATCCTTGCCTGTCTATACAGGGAGTGTCCGCAGGAGTAGCAGCCTGCGTACGCAGAAGTTCCCAGACCGGGGGCTGTGAGCACCTTTGTGCACACTAGAAAACTACCATGACAGCGTTTTTCCCATTACACCTCACACACAGATCTCCACACACCCCTCGGGCGAACGTCAAGGGGGGGGGGGGGGGGGGGGGGGGGGGGGGGGAGGGACAGATCATCAGCCCACCCACAACGATCCACTATAAAGAGGTGTTGTCGTTTATTTGGGCTTAAAATGTTCTGGCGGAGATGAAGAGGAAGAAGAAGGTGGAGGGAAACAGAAAGGAGGCTGGAAGGGGGGGGGGGGGGGGGGGGGAGGGCGGACGGGAAGTGGGGGAGGGGGGTGCCAGGAGTTATGGATTGCTCTATTCTCTCTCTCTTTTTTTTGATGGGGGGGTGGGGGGGGGGATAAGAAACCTGAAATCAAATGAACGAGAGCATTCGGGGAAAAAAGTGAAGGGCGAGCAACAAGAACAACAACATCAACAACAACAACAACAACCGTGCGAGAAATGTAAGACACACTCACACACACACACACACACACACACACACACACACACACACACACACACACACACACACACACACAGTGTTTGAATTCATAAAGGAAGAATGCGGGGCCTGGTAAGCACTGGCACGCTGTTTATTTCCTCTCTGTATTTGGGCGCCACCCTCATAACGCTATTCCCTAACTATCCCCCTTTGGCGCCACCCCCCCCCCCCCCCCATATATATACATATATTGTGGGTTGTTTTGTGTGTGTGTGTTGTTGGTGGAGAGAGAGAGAGAGAGAGAGAGAGAGAGAGAGAGAGAGAGAGAGAGAGAGAGACAGACAGACAGACAGACAGACAGACAGACACAGACACAGACAGACAGACACAGACACACAGAGAGAGAGAGAGAGGTGTGCACATACAAACACTGCGGCACGGAAACATCGTGCACACGTAGGCCTATGTGTAAAGAGTGCACAAATGACACAAATCTATGATCGAAGCCAAAGCTAAAATCTTTACAACATTCCGCCTTTTGCATCTTTCCCCAAACACGGAAGACTCAAGATGGCGGAATCGGTGGGGAAAGATGAAAAGGTTTGCTGCAGTTGTTCAGAATACTTCTCGTCTTTAATTCTGCTAATCGACCTGTGCACACGCGCATCACTGCTTTGTTTCGACTGGACAGGTCTCCATTAGTTTTGTGAGTTGTTTGCTTTAGTTTTGAGGTTCTCTCTCTCTCTCTCTCTCTCTCTCTCTCTCTCTCTCTCTCTCTCTCTCTCTCTCT
>CM065739.1:14286977-14331977 GCA_033310375.1 Conus canariensis
CGTCATGAGGCAACTCTCCACAGGTGATTCTGCACTTGAAGCCGAGTCACATAAGTGTAGTTCTGCGGTGCCTGTTCAGAACCAACATTCATAGGACATCACTAGAATCCCGTGTTGTTGTCAGTAACTGGTTACTCACGGAGCTGGTATGAGTAAATATCCTCCTCCAGATAAGGCACCACCACGTCCATCCAGCGACAGTCCCAGTGGAGTTGCAGATACCAACGAGTACGACACGATGATACCACAAGCAGGGATGTGGAGAAAAAGTCAAAAATCAGGCAACCATGACAGCAGGGCATGACTGACCACAGAAACGTGAGACTTGGATCAATAAGCATAATGTAGTTGATGCTATGGAGTTCAGTTCTAGGCTGAGACTCCTGTCCAGCTAGCTGATAACACAGTTTGCATGAGGAGATAGCGAATTAGTCCATAGTGTCACCATTTGTTCTTGAGAAGTCATCAGGTACTTTTGTTCATGTAAAGTCATCAGGCACATCTGTTTATGTCAAGTCATCAGGCACATCTGTTCATGCTAAATCATCAGGCACATCTGTTCATGTCAAGTCATCAGGCACATCTGTTCATGTCAAGTCATCAGGCACATCTGTTCACGTCAAGTCATCAGGCACATCTGTTCATGTCGAGTCATCAGGCACATCTGTTCACGTCGAGTCATCAGGCACATCTGTTCACGTCGAGTCATCAGGCACATCTGTTCACGTCGAGTCATCAGGCACATCTGTTCATGTCGAGTCATCAGGCACATCTGTTCATGTCGAGTCATCAGGCACATCTGTTCATGTCGAGTCATCAGGCACATCTGTTCATGCCAAATCATCAGGCACATCTGTTCATGCCAAATCATCAGGCACATCTGTTCATGTCAAGTCATCAGGCACATCTGTTCATGTCAAGTCATCAGGCACATCTGCTCATGTCAAGTCATCAGGCACATCTGTTCATGTCGAGTCATCAGGCACATCTGTTCATGTCGAGTCATCAGGCACATCTGTTCATGCCAAATCATCAGGCTCTGAAGTCAGATAATTGACATGGTTAAATTCTCGCCTAGGTTTTCTGAGAACTGCAACTACAGCAGTACATAGAGAGTGTGAGGCAAAGCCAGATTCTTCTTTTCTCTGTGGTTATTGACCTTCAAGTCCCCAAACCTCTTTGCATGTATGTCACATGGAAGTCTGAAAAATCTTTGGAGCCAAGGAATTAAGGGCAGCTTAGGTTTGAACTGAAAAGATTTTTGCTCCTTACACCTTCCACTAATCAATAGCAGGCTCGAAGAGGACAAATGTTGTTTAATACACATTTACGATCATCGACCTGGCAGGCAGACATCTTTGGGTCGTTTTTATTCTTTAATGCTCTACGAGCCTTTGCCAAGAAACGACCCATACACCCAACAATTTGTTTTGCAACAAAATTGCGAAAATTTGACACTTTTTCATGGAACATGGAAATTTCAGGAATGAGAATTAAAATGGGGCAATTAGACAGATTTGGGGGGGGGGGGGGGGGGGGGGGGTTTTTTGCAAGCTGTGAGATCATGTGAAGGATCCGTTGATCCATGACGGCCTACAGAGGATAATGGATCATAATGAAGCATGTGTAGCAGCCAGCAAGCACCCTTACGGTTTATTTCTACTAGTGATGATTATTATGGTCACGTTTTTTTTATTTGTTTTTATTTTCTTTATGGGTGGTTGCTGTCCGTTACATTGTAAATATGATAAAGCCCACTGGTGCATGTATGTGTGTGTAAGTGTGTGTACGTACATGCATGTGTGTGTATGTTTGTGTGTATGTGCATGTGTGTGTGTGTGTGTGTGTGTGTGTGTGTGTGTGTGTGCGTGTGTGTGTGTGTGTGTTCTGAAGTTGCTGCTTGCAATTTTGCCTTTATACATGAATAGCAATTGTTCTTCAACTTGCAAGGTAGGGGAGATAATCAATATTTGAGCAAGAGTGTGGGGACTGTGCAACGGGGGAGAGAGAGGGAGAGAGAGAGAGAAGAGTGTGAAACTGAACGAAAAACGCAAGATGCCATACCTTTCAAGCTGATATTTTAATCATACATCTGCTTGAATTATAAGCTTTTGATTAACTAAAAGACATTCATTAAAGTAAACACTCTTGTTCCATGTCACATGATGTGCTGCTTCATTTTCAACAAACGAAACATTGAAAACATCTACAGAATAAATAAAAAACAGTTTTGTTCAGAGAATGTCATGAACTGAAAAAAAACAAAACAAAACAAAACCAAAAGACTACGAGATCACTTTAAAACAAATCATACAAAAGCCCCTTTAACAAAGTATGTGCCATCCCCATCCACTCCCATGATCTTTTCAAATTCAACAATGTATAAATGAACTTCAGCCAGTATAGTCTGGTCTACGTAACCCTTTTGTGAACAAACAGACTCTCTTCTATTCACATTCATCAGGTAACATTTTGATTCAAACATTTAGTTAGCACTGCAAGGATGATCCTGAAACCCAAAAGACAGTAAGCAAAAAAACGAAGAGCCAAATGTTCATGCACACAGATACAGACATGAAAAAGATATTGCTATCCTCCAACAACTAAATAAATGTACCATACAAGCAAAAAGCACTGGACTTGCACATGTACCAAAGAAAAAAAAAGATCTGAAGGAGCCACCGTAGGCAGAAAGAAAAACTGGCCAGGGATGAAAACACTGAACTGACCAGCTATTCACAGCAAACACAGTGCATGTTCTCAGTTCGCAGCAAACTGTCCAGACATGCTAGGTTACAGCCCACAGCATACACTGAAAATTTTATTACTCAACGACGTGTAATACATGCTGTGTTGGCCAACTGACATTCAATGACAAACTGCTGTTCTATGGCATAAATAGACATCACATTTTCCAGTCAGAAGCAATGAATGTTTCAATGGACAGAAGTTCACAATGCAGGCTGAACAGGTAAGCGATGATTTCAGTCTACCCATTCACCTTGAGAAAAAAAATCATAACATTAATGCTTTTTTCAGGGTATTTCACATAATGTGGACCCTGCATTTGCTCACAAAGTTGAACCTCATGTTATTCTTTTTGGCTACTTTCCCATTTTAAAAGTAGAAATCGACATGTTGGGTCCATGACCAAAAGGCCACCTCAACATACCACAGAGCACAAGGGGACTAGGCAGCAACATCACTTTCGCTGGAGACATTCAAGTCATAGCTTGGCTCATTTGAACTTTTTCTTCTTTAATATGAAGTGAAATGGGAAAAAAGCTGTGCTGGGGAAAGAGTTGGGTCACAGGAGAATCTAGGATTGACGACACCCCCCCCCCCCCCCCCCCCCCCCCAAATGCTAAAAAAAGGCAACTGCAGTGTTTATAATAGATTTGGCCAATCCGACCCGATTCACTCGCTCACTTTCCACATTGGTGTTGGCAAGATGATGCATGCAACAAGCACAGGGCAAGATGATGAATACTACAAACATTTTCAACTCTGTTTTTTTTCAAGCTGCCAGCCTGCAAGCCATGGTGCTGTCGTAACGCTCGCCTCTCTGTATAATCCACAGAACAAGCCTCTGGACGCACGTCTTTAGCCCAACCCTGCCACTTTTTGTTTCAGTACCCTCAAATGATCATACTTCCAGGATATTTCTCAACAGAGTCTAACGTCCGCCAAGCCTTGCTGTCAATCTTTTGCATTTCCCAAAAAGCCACTCCTTTTTAAAACTCCCACTGCCAATTCTGTGCTGTTTGTGTCCATTTCATTGGGTAACGGTAGCATTTAGTCCATCATCTTTTCCAATCATTGATCAAATAAATATAGATTATGAGATCATGAGGCTCTCATGCAAAGTGATTTCGGCATACGTAATATTTACTCAAAATTTCAAATGAGCTGCTACACTCTCCATCACCCCTATCCCACTTTGTCTTTACTTCCAAAGGTAACCCTACTCCTAACTTTTTTCCACTCAATGACCACACAGACTGCATATCCACATCAGTGTTTTAAATCACTTGCGTTGTCCTGACATCATGAACATGAACTAATCTTTTCTCATGCAGACATGCCACAGCACAGTGTATGCCCTGGGTTAGAGCGACACGTTCACAGGAGAAGAACAATGTTGCAGTAAAAGAAATTCTCTGGAATCAAAAGGGACAAGCAGTGCTTTTCATGCACCTGCATTGATTCTGTAGCTACCACACAAATAAAGGACAAAGGGGAGTGCTGAAATCAATTTGTAGATCAAGAACTCCAACACACTGTTTAAACTGAAACTGTGGAGCAACATGAAATTGTACAGCCATTTCTTTCTCTCCAGATGATCCAGAAGTTTGGTCAGCTGAATAATGATAATGGTACCAATCTATGAAATGGAATTTAACTTACTCTGCTTCCATCGTTTAGCACAATGTACCTGACAAAGTATTAAATATGTGCAATACTAATGTGGTTTGGGAGCGGGAGGTAGGATTCCTCACATCCAGCCCAAAGCGGAGTTGTTCTCGAATATTAGGATATTGCACTTCCTTTGGGAAAGGAACGGGTGGGTGTGAGCTATATTCAAAGAATGATGCTGAATATTCTATCAGGAACAACGTTTTCAACACTGACAGTGGACTGACAAAGTTTGGCATTTCACTTCAGTCACACTAAGGCCCTCAGAGCAACCGGCTGGAGAATGGACTCTCAAACCAAGTCAAACCGAGGGGAGTCTTCATTAGTCCCATTCTATGCTAGCGTAAAGCCAAAAATGTCCAATTAATTTTTCTCATGTATACCTACAGAACCATTAAAGTAAGCTGTTTTTTTTTTCTCTCTCCCATGCTTATCCTGCACATGATTCCCACAGTCATTAAATACTACCCCATCTGCACATGCTCAGTGTTGCTATGATGAAGCCCTGTAAGACTGCAGAAGAATGCAGAGGAAAACTCTCCTCTCTCGCACACACACACATACACAAACACACTCGGACAGATCATATATACAAGTTGTGCCTCGTGGACGACATCAGGGGTTACAGACTTTTTTTCTCACTCATTCAGTATGAAACGGGAAAAAAAAAAAAATGATCATACGAGGCAACGGGCACACAACTCTTCACATTCAACCAGAAACCTTACTTAGTGATTCATTAGTCACTGACTTACGTGGCTTTATAGGCTCTTTGTCTTCGGCAGCACTGGCAGATTATACCGTAGGCAGCAAAAACTTAGATGGCTTTGCAGGCTGATTATCTTTGGCAGCACTGGCAGATTATACCGTAGGCAGCAAAAACTTAGATGGCTTTGCAGGCTGATTGTCTTTGGCAGCACTGGCAGATTATACCTTAGGTAGCAAAACTATAAGCAGAGGCAGGGCAGAAAAATCTGCCATTCTCATTTACAAAAGGTACAGTTGAGCTCCGCTGATTTTATTCATAGTGTGATTTGGGCCAGATTAAGGTTTGGTACGACTTTCCCATACTTGGACTGTTGAGGAACAAAAGTTTTGTAACACCCATTTCTCATTCATTACGTTCTTGGGGGATCAGCAACAATTTGCTACACGTACAAGCAGATCAGGTGGTGTGATCAGCAGATAAAAGTCACTGAAATCATTTGTAATTGACTGGTCCAGCAGTAACTGTGAAGATCAAGAGAGGACCACAGTCAGGTGAACATCATAACTCCTGTGGATTGTTTCCTGATCTTCTGGTACCACAACTTGTGCCCTCACAGCAAGACACATATCATGCACACACAATGACTTGGACTACAAGCACTGACAAACACTGTACAAGACAACAGATCATTACAAGTGTTGTGAAATGATCTGGCCAGTGATCTTCTGTCAAAGCAAAATTCAACGAATCTGCTACAATGATTCAGTCTAAAAACGGGAAGACAAAAAAACAAATAGTTCATAAACAAATGTTTGACGTTTTCTTATTAACTTGCAACACCACTACGCTGCTGATTAGACAAGAACATTTATGTCAAGGCCTGCAAGTTCTAGAAACATTAAAAACAAGAAGAAAACTGGAGACCCTGAGAAGAAAGATACGATAAGATAATATTGCTTAAAGCCCAGCCGACCACAAAGGGCCACATCAGGGCTGTCACCACGTTAAAATCAACTCACAAGTCATTCATTCACACAATTCTTTAAAATACATCAAAAAACCCATCCGAAAGTTTGTTTAAAATCTTTCCACTGTAAAATCTCAGATCCGATGAAAAATGTTAATCTCTTTCAAGAACTCAAAGATCGCATCAGGCGGAACGTCTCTGAGCAAGGTTTTCATGGAATCTGCTGTAAAATGTTTGTGTCTCACATCATGCAAGTCCCAACACTCTAACAGGACATATTTCATTGTGAGTGGCCCATGACATGGAATGCACCATGGAGCTTCTTCACTCCAGTTATGAGAAGAACTGACCAGGTCAAAGCCATGAATTGTAGAGCTACATACGCCTGAACTGAAGCTGACCAGGTCAAACCCATGAATTGTAGAGCAACATATGCCTGAACTGGGGCTTCGCCAAATCATTCTAACAGAGGAAATACACAGACATGGGTCGGACAAATGCTGTCCAGTCTGTCAAAGGGAGACAATGAGGGGACCTTCGGAGGATTAGTGCCGTTTGGATGCGATATTTAAGAGAGAATAATGGCATCCTGGCTGGTTTAGTATTGTCTAGGAAAGGGAGAGAAGAAGAAGACCAGACTCAGATGCCAACGATGCTGTTATCACTCCCTGGATCCGTCATTAGCCATGAGGGATCCAGAACACAAATCCTCTGAAGGGCAGCAAAGACAGTGTCTACATTGTCCAGACTAAAGCCAGTGTGGCAGAACAATAAAACTCCATGAAACACACGATCATGCTCCTGTGTGCTCTGGCATATCCGACCTTCCTATGTACATGCGAAACATGGACCATAGCTGATCTGCAACGAGGAATCCACACCATGGAAACCATGTCTTGCCCAAAGACTTCTGAGAACATAAAAAAACACAAAAAAAATTTCAGATATTCTGATCATCTTTCTGATGAACAAGCGCATCATCATAAAGCAGTACATCGGACTATATGCAGATTTACTGACATCAATTTAAAAAAAAAAAAAAAAAGGTTACCATAGCTGTGTAACAAGGTCCAAAGGCCTTGCGAGTTCAGTCCTTAAGGGGAACTGTTGAAGGAGAGAGATGGTGGTGAAGGCAGGAAAAGATGACTGACAGACAACTTTGCAGGATGGACAGAGAAAATATTTGCAGAAACCCAAGCATTAGCCACACAACCAACAGAAGCTGAGGAATCTGATGAACTCTTTTTCAGTACGGTGCCAAAATGACTCCTCATGGAGTTTTAGGGACATGAAGAAAAGTTGGATTACGAGTTGGATTATGCTGTTTCGACATTCAGTGTACACTGTTCATGTCACCAATGAGCAAGCCTGTCAACACCAACATTAGCAGACTGGACCACACGGAGGTTTAATTGGAATCAGTTTTACCTTTAAAAACATTTTTAAAAAGCAAGCAAACAAACAAAAAAAACCCTACATTGGTGTCCTTGCTAAAACAACTTCCAGGGAACTGATGAAGGAGAGAGACAGCGTGGTAGATACCCCCCCAAAAAATCGATGCTGCACTAACAACATTGCAGAACAGGCTGGGAAAACAGTGATAGAGACCAAAGCCTTGGCACACCACCAGCGGGACCGGAAGAACCCAAGTGAATTCCTTTCAGTCTACTGCCCCAGTGACCCTCCACAGACACGATGAACTTCAAAAGGAAAAATAAGAGGACCCTACTTGGGTTAATGGCCGTTTAGATATTTAAAGGGAGAGAATGCAGAAATCCTAGTTATATCATTATAACCTTCACCAGATGTCCCTCTTGACAACATAGTCCAGACGCTGGGTGTCCTCATCTACCCGGACATACAAAAAAAGTCTTCGTATCTGCGGAACCATTTTAACTATTCTAATGAAATTTCGTTATTTTTCAAACCCATAATTCCCTCTATGGCAGCAAAGTTTAGGGTCTGTGCATCCAAAGGGAAAGAGGCAATCAACTTCTTCATTTGAACTATACACTTCTGATGAACCATAGGTCCTGGTAGATCTATTCTTGAAAGAGCAGTAACCAGATACACAGCCCATCAAGTACGGGTCTAGTATGGATCCACACCACCTGGTATAGTATAAACACTTAAGGACTCTGTCAAGCATGGATCATGTACGACCCGCGACATCTGAATAATTGGTAAAAACACACGGTCAACTCTGTGAAAAAAAAGTATAGGTACAAGGGTATCCAAGAAGCAGGAAAGATTCAAGCTTTGTAGTTGTAGGGACAAAATATTGGGTTCCTACTTGCATTAATACTGGCTTGGTCTCTCTCGGATTTTCTTCCTTTGCAAAACCTCCAATGCAACAGAAAAGTCTGATCTGACAGACAATCCGACTTGTGGCCTTTACATGGATAAGAATGATGAAGACATAATGTGAGTCAGCTCATAGCTAGCTTGATGTGAAATGTCTGCAACAGAAGAATGGACCAATTTCGTCACAGACTCCATTTCAGTACTGTTGGGTTTTTTTCACACTCTGAAAACTCTCTTTTACTTCTTGTGTTTAAAAAAAACAAATAAAGTTACAAAATCCCGACTTCACATCATTATTTTAAAAAAACAGGGGAAAAATCAAAATCCACACCACTTTTTTGTTGTTGTAAATACTCTGAACAGTTAACTCCTGACTTCCACCAAGAAGAAACCAAACAATAAAATACACCATCACACTGATAAAATAAACCATCACGCTGACAGCCACATTGCCTACATGGATTTCTAAAATGTCCGATGGCTCGCAGACACATACAAGTAAAGCACAATGTGTAAGGACAGACCGACATATAGCAAAATTCACAGAATATAATCTCATAAACATTTCTTCTATACCCTGGATCCTGATATACTATGCAGCCAGACATGAACCTGTACATAGCAGTGCCATAAATTGTTTTTGTCCTTGGGACAAGAAGAAATAATGAAAGAGCATATAAATCCATAGATCTTGGAATATCGTTCGAGGAAAAAAATCAAAGGTTATTAATTCACAAGACGTGACAGAAATAGTGATGAGATGAAACCGAAGGCTGGAACAGAGTGAACATCTGGGTGTGTGTCTGTGTGCACACAAGACTCAATACGCTTGTCTCTTCACATCATAACAGTCATTTTATTTGCTAAAGGGTTTGGTCCAGTTTTCATCTTTACAAACGTCCATTTCAAGGTTTGGAACATCTTTATATCTGAATGATGCCGTTGGTCTTTGACTCTATAGGACTGAATGGGTTAGAATAATTGCCACTCAGCACAACAAAGATGGAACAGAAAGTAGTCTGATGAAGGACACTAGCCTTGTGTACTGTAGAAAAAGCTGCTGGCAGTGATGGCTCAAAACACTTTGCACTGTCTGTGGTACACTTTGCCGTTTGACAGTGTAAACAAGATGACAATGCCTGCTACTTTGGCCACCTTATCACAGATCGCTTTTGACAATCATAGCCTCGACCCTGTGTTACACACGGTGAAGGCCAACGATCTGGCAACGGAATACAATGCATTTTACTCTTGAATCAAAGTAAAAGTGCATGAAAATAAGAAAACGAACAAAGATGATAAAGCTTGGTTTCATTGCCTGCACTGAATGGGACATAATATTACTTCCCTTTTCTCCCCGTTTTCTCCCTCTTCATCTCCGTCTTTCTCCCTTGGTAAACATTGTCAACTGCGCATTAAGCGTGGAATCAGAATCCAAATGATTTAAGTTCTTGCATGTTTACGCCAATTTAATGTCCCTCATGAACCTTGAACTCTGTATGATAGAATGAACCATCATGAAAAAAGATGTACTGTGTTGATAGCTGCCATTTTGCTGCAATGGTACGCGAGCTTCAAGCCTCCTTTAAAAGTGCTGGCAGTGGTGTACAACAGCACAGGCGGTGTGATTTTGGCTGTACAGCAGTCTATGGAGAAAAGCAGTTGCCAGTAGCTGTCTCTACGGTAACACAGGCCAGGTATGCACAATCACATCAAAAATGGAACATCAAAGCCCTTTCTTCATGGCCCCGTTTCAGGACCAAACCAAAAATATGATAGGTCAATCAATAACACACAAATTTCAGAAACTATACATGCTGCACTGAAAAAAAAGCCCATACACTTTACAATATTCCCCTCAATCAAATTTTGCAGCAGATCTACTTTTAGCAGTGACAGATGATGAGCATCCAAGCATTCCATTTACTGCGAGCACACAGTATGTGGAACTGCAGGCAACTAGCGTCTGGTGGGTGAAGTGTGGAGTGGGGTTTACCCCATGTCCCACATCAACATGTGAACAGACCTTAACTTGCATGTGTATGTAAACTACACACCATTTGTGTATGTAAATGCCATATCCCACATCAACATGTGAACAGACCTTAACTTACAGGTGTATGTAAACTACACACCGTTTCCCACATCAACATGTGAACAGATCTTAACTTCTGTGTATGTAAACACCATATCCCACATCAACATATGAACAGACCTTAACTTCTGTGTGTATGTAAACGCCATATCCCACATCAACATGTGAACAGACCGTAACTCACATATTATGTACCATATCCCACATCAACATGTGAGCACACCTTAACTTCAGAGTGTATGTAAACGCCATATACCACATCAACATGTGAACAGACCCTAACTTACATGTGTATGTAAACTACACACAATATCCCATGTCAACAAGTGAACAGACCTTAACTTCTGAGTGTATGTAAATGCCATTTCCCACATCATCATGTGAACAGACCTTAACTGACCTGTGTAATCAACATGTGAACAGATCTTAACTTACATGTGTACGTAAACGCCATGTCCCACATCAACATACGAACAGACCTTAACTTATGCGTGTATGTAAACTTAATGCTATGTCCCATACCAACATAGGAATAGATCATAACTTACGAGTGTATACACACCACATGCCATATTCCACATCAACATATGAACAGACCATAACTGACGTGTCAATGCAAACTCGCAAGATGCCACTTTAATAATCCTTTCATTCATATCGTCATCTGGTGGGTTTAACACAAACACTATCCAATATCTCCTGGATAGGGCTGAAGATAAAATTACCAAGTACCTCATGACAGAGAGACCCCCCCCAACCCCCCTGAACATAACTGCCACTCTCAGATATTTTTGGAGAGACTGCCCCTCCCCCTCACTGAAATACCACCGTGGAGACCGGCCTCCACTCTGTTGCTCATGATCCCAGACAGTGTCTGTCCTAGTACTCTCATGACCCACTGATTACAGCATGTATGATGAAGCAGCCAAGACAACTCTTTAAGTCACTTCCACAGGAAGATGTCTGAAGAGCTGCTGTCTCTGTGCCACCACACTCCAAACGATGCTGAATGTGATATTGAAAACCAAAGTGTGATGCGCCTGGTTCTGCAGATGCACAATGCAAGAAACAGAACAACTTATGACTGATTTGGAATGAACGATATTCTTCACAGATCATGAATTACTGCTACAGTTTATATAATCACTGGATGACCTTTCAGTATGAAGAAAGCAGTTTGGTTGTAGACAGACACTCTGTCTCATAGTCTCCTAAAACACAACACATCCTCTTTATCTTAACAATAATACTTAAAGGATAAGTTTTGATGTAAGGAAATCCATCTGAGTGGAATGGATGAGATCTCAAGAGTAAAGGCTGGCAGTTATAAGCACAAGCACACCCATAAACGACCCCACTCCCAATCACTCCACTATCCCAATAGATGGAGAAAACTTGAGCAAACAGATATTTAAAACATATCAAAACACAGCAATTTGTACGAGATTCAGGTAAGGGCGCATATGTAACTAAGCAAAAGAGTCTGGATATGAATATCATCCCTACTGAAAAAGAAACGCAATGTCTTTGGATGGTAACTCCGGCAAAAGCTGACAGTTTAATCTATAGGTAAGTTGAATGTCTAGTCTCTTAAAAAAAAAAAACCCACAAAAAACATTCTGATTTCTGAAGTGACTGAACACAACAGACAACTGGATCACTGGCTAGACACTGATGATTTCTCGTGGGCTCAAAGCTTGGTGCACTCTTTGGCTGGGTCGGACCAGGCTCCTTTGGCTCCCATGTCGACAAAGGTGGGGGTCATAGCCGCGGGCTTGGTGCCCAGCATTGGCATGGTGTTGAAGGGGGAGTCACTCCCCATGTTGAGCACTGCTTCGGGTTTCAGGCTGTGCTTGATTTTCTGGGTGGACAGTTCATTGACAACACTATGAATTCCTCAATTAATCAAAAACAAAACAAAAAAAGGCTGAAAATGTGACACAAAAAAATATACATCACAATCTAAACCTGGACTCTCCTGACACTAATAATGATCTTCCAAGCTTACGTGTAGCGTGTGTGTGTGTGTGTGTGCGCGTGCGTGTGCGAGAGTGAGTGAGCACATGCATAAACATATGTCTTTGGTCAGTAAGCGTGCATTTATGAAAGACTGCGCATCCACATACCTGCTAGCATTTCACATCAACGAACATTGTAATGTCTTTAAAAATTCAACAGAAACACGTCATATGCCCCTGAGTGGACATACATTTTTTATGCTACACTGGCTAATTGCAATATCAAGCTGGTTGGGACCAATCTTAATTTGGAGTGTCTATCCAGGAATGATAGCTACACCTTTCAGTGACTCTTAAGTGTACCCAAGGCATGGGGTTGTGGGTCACATCGCTGTCAATAACCTCCATGATCCAGCAGGACTTCTGGGATAGTTCACACTTTTGAACTTTGTGTCAACCCTAACTCTTGCTTTTCAAATATTTTTGACAGACATTTCCACATAACCCAACAAGTTGATCTGACGATTCTTCAAACTAATTATCAGCACAACAGAAAATCTGTCTAATGTTGTCTTTTTTCTTTTTTCAATTCTCTTTCTTTTCAGAGGTCATCTCATGCAAAAAGGCAGATATTCCAGTGAAATTTTATTGCACCAAATGTGGGGTAGTCTGGAAAACGATCATCATCACACACTTTCAGGCAAGTCACCCATCTCTATCTCCATCCGAAAGCCATTCATTCCCAAGCAACAAACTGCTTTACACAGAGATAACCACAGTGGTCAACTAACTAAGTGATCCAAATAAACCTTACCTGATGCGTCTATACCAGGCATGCTCTCATCCCCCCCGAACAATCCTAATCTGGCAAAAACCAGTATCTAAATGATGAAGAAAACTCCCCAAAGAGGAGCGGACTCACCATCCAGAGTTGATTCCCTTTGGCTTGGTAGATGGCGTGGATCATACCCAGAGGGATGCAGACCACAGACAGCAGAGAGATGCACCAGCCCATCACCTGAGCCCACACTGGGTACGTGTACCCGGCGAACGACAGAGGCGAGTACTGCACCATGCTGAAGATGAAGATGCTCTGAAACACGCACCATCCTACTGGAAAATGCCGTCATAACTTGGGTTGTTCAGTGTGATGAGATGCCCACACAGCCAGCACCATCCATCTCTTCACTCTTTCTATCTCTCTCTCTCACACATTCCCTAGTGCTATCAGTTTTTACGTCATTTTACAATGAATGCCTTTACATACACGCACACACACACACCACACCCTTCCCCCCTCACTCCCTTCCCTATTCCTTTCTGGTCACGTTGTTCCATGCCACAAGATGTTGATAAGACTGTAAAATTTTCTATAATACTCCACCTGCCTGGACATGGCAAGACTTATCCCCTGTAGAATTTTTTTTTTTTTTGCTGTCCCAACTTCTGCGCCACCTCAGAGGCAGTGCAACCACGCCGCTCATTCCGACACCCTGTCCACAGCCACAGCCCGGTCGGCCCCACCGCAGCCCCAGCACCGGCAATTCACAGGGAGCAGTCAATGTCAAGTCGTCAAGAGGCAACCCACCGGAGGAGACACTGCACTGCTGCCGAGTTACTTCGGTGGTGTTCAGTGGCGCCTGTTCTGATCTAACATATGCAGGACACCACCTACTAAGCCCCCTACTGACGACAATAATTGCTTAGTCGCGGAGCCGGCGTGAGTGAGCTCTCCCTCCGGAGGGCGCCACCACATCCGTCCAATGACAGCCCTCATAGACTCGCCGATACCGGTGACCCTGACGGAACTAAACCAAAGCCACAGACGTAGAGAGGACATCGAAACTGAGGTCACCATGAGAGCAGGGCATGAAGGGCCACAGAATTTGAGACTTTTTTTATGCTGATCGATGAGAATGAGGATGATTAAGATGATGCTACGGATTTCCATTTCGGTCTGAGACTACATGACAGAGCTGTACTCTACGCTTCCTTTCATAATATATCCCAGCATCAACCAGGCCCGAGAGATACAGGCACCTGCAGTGTTGGTCAGGAAATTTGAGCAACACTCTCAGAAACGCATCCATTAAGTGGATGAAACTCGACTGTGTGGTCCCAGTCTTCCCAACTGAGTCCGCAGCAAACTCAACTCTGGGTAGGAGCCGGTCGGGGCAGAAAAACCCACATGACTCTGATGGGATTCGAACCCACGACCTCCCAGCCGGGAGTCCGCGACGCTAACTACTTCGCCACGGCCACGGCGGCTGGTCCTGTAGAATTTTTATATCATCCACGCTGTTTGACACGAGTTGACACCCCCTTCCCCCCTTTCCTTCCCCATCTGTCTTGTGTCACAGGTAAGACCACAGAAATGTTCTCTTACCCATGCTATTTGATAGTGACGTGATGCCACAAGAAAAGAACACCCTCATTCAAACACTTCCTTGTGTGGTACTTGCGCTCGCACAAACGACCCATGTGGCTTGGTTCAACTTGTGTAGTTGCATTGATAAGTACCAATTAATGTGCATTGCTAACTTACGAACCATACATTTTTTACTTTTCGATTCCTAACCCCCACCCCCCTTTTTTTTCCCTCAAATGTTTTCATTCACTTATCAAAAACATTCTTCAACACATTCTCCTTTTAGGGACTTTTAGGGCCTCAGACCTAAGAAACTCATTTTTTAGGGACTTTTAGGGACCCCTAAGTGGGTTCTTAAAAAAAATAGTGCTTTTCAGGGTGTGTGTGAACCCTGGGCATATGTTAATCAGAACAGGCACCACTGAACACCACCATGGTGACTCTGCAGCAGAGCAGCGCTAGTACTGCTTCACAAGGAACGGCTCCATTTCAACCAACCACAACTCACCAAGATAAGCAGAGGAGACACAACCAACCAGCAGACCACAAAGAACATGTTTGGGCCACTGCCGGTCATGTCTTGGATGTCCTGGGACAGCCGTTTGGCACCTGTCACCAAACAAACGCAGGTACATTACAAAAAAATTTAAATGCAGGCAGACTGAAGGTCAAGGTCATGTTGTTTTTCCACGTACATATGCACACAATCTTGTACATCAGTTGGTATACATACTCTGGAATGAACGATACAATGAACAGGGTAGTTGAATGCTCACAGTAAGTGACCATTACAAATCCAATATGTAAAATACTTGAGCTTCAGATTGTACGTAATGTTTTCCCATGAAATTTTCAAACTTGTGCATAACATGTCAAGATTGTGCGGCAGGATGTCGCGTGCCTGTTGTAACATTGCCACGGTGGAAATCTGTCCTCTTCTTTCATTAGATCTTGTGGCAAATCAGAAGTACATAAATTTTTTATTTTTTTTAAGTTCCTATTCAGATATTCACAGTTCATTCTGAGAATGAACGTTCAGCTTTCGGCTGATAAAAGCGACAAAAGTTACTCTCTGAGTCTAAAAAGAACTGTACAGCATCCCTTTGACACACCTGTACTGTGCAATGTAAGAAAAATGCCGCCAATGATGAAAGGACTGGCAGTGTCACAAACTGATCATCAGAGCTTGAACAAGCCACTTCTTAGCAAACGACAAATTGCACTTTGCACATATGCCAAATAATAACGCTTCACATGTAGAAGCTGTTCACATCCTTTCCCCCATTCTGTCTCTCTCCCACACACACAGAGTGACACATTTTGTTTGAGGCTACCAGCAGCTACACAATCATACACATACACAAACACATACACACTGTCGTATGTATGCACACATGATGTACACTCAACACGCACACATGCGGGTGCACATACACTCTGATAAATACAGTGATACATTCTCTCTCTCACACACACACATACACCGATATACACAGTGATACATTTTCATAAAAGCTTAAACAAATGGCAGCACATTCTCTCTCTCTCTTTCTCTCTCTCACACATATTCACTGACACTGCTGTGACCACACATACGGTCAACAACAAAAAACACCCTTGTACGCTCCCATACATACATGTATGCATGCACAATATGCATGCCTGTACATGCACACACACAAAGTGCACATGCGTTCTTGCGCATACACATCCACTATCACAAACACAGTGATAAACAGTTTACGAACACATCATTCACAAAGCAAAATCAATAATCAGAGGCGATTCATGATGCTTACTGCTAATATCTGGCTCAAACTGCATGAGCTCTGAGGTACTGATTTTGAAAATTTGTTCATGCTTTTGCTTTTTGTCACTTCACTTCAAACTGCCAGGGCACATGTGACTAAAAAAAGATCTGAAACTCTGAAATACTGTTTCTATCAAAGCACTGAGCAAAACTATTCTTTATTCTTCACCTGTTCACTCACTCACTTAACTTCATTTCTTGGTGTTTTTGAGACCACTTGAATGACAACGGGAAACTAACACATGATTTCTATAAAACAACTTCTACTTCTTAAAAACACAATAAAGTTCGGTTTGCGACACTTTCTTTTTGTCTGCGATCACTTTGCTACCAACAGGAAACTGAAACCAATTTGACACTACTTTCGCTTAACCAGTAGTAATAATATGAATATTTAAACATGCCACAATCTTAAAGAGCTTTCCTCATCAGCTCTATAATAAGGAGGTTGGACACATTTTGGGAAATAATTTGATGCACACCTTCTGACATGCAAATAAAAAAAAAAAAGAACTGTGCGAAAAGTATGTGACTCACCATAAAACCAAGAGACGGCAATGACCTCAAAGAAAGCCAGGATCATGAGAGACAGAGCAGCCGTGTAGTGGTCAATCAGGGCAAAGAACCATTGTCCACCCTGCACACACACACACACACACACATGCACACACACACACACACACAAACACACGCACACAAACACACGCACACATACACGCACACACACACACATACATACACACGCACACACACACACACACACACACACACGCACGCACGCGCGCGACACACACACACACACACACACACACACACACACACACACACACACACAGATAGTTATTACATGCCTGCAAGAAACACATTCCAACAAACTCAAGGGTGGCTCAAAACCAATGAGCAAAAGCCACTTACGAGTTACCATTTTCATAACACCTAACTGCCTTGAGAAAATGAAATGACAGCTTTGTAGATTTGTAAACAGAAGGTACCTTAAGAAGTACAAGTTATTTCTGTAAACATATACATTTCCTGATCTGGGGAACTTGTTACAATCTGTGACGTTTGAATATCTATCCACATAAAAGAATATCATAGACACCCTACTGTGATGGTACAAGACAACACTAATGACAATATTCTTAAAATCAGGCCCACATAATCTGTGGTAGGACAGACTTACACACTCTGACACCAGGATCACATTGTATTTCAATTTCACTTTCCAGTGCAGAGGGCATCTGCATACACATGGGTACTTGGTTTCAGTCATCACGATACAGAAAATGTAATTTGGTAGCGACGTGAATGAGATGTTCATCAACTGCATATTCAGTCTGGCATCCAACATAAAAGCGCACTCTCACGTTGCAAGGCCACAACCTCTGAAGCATTTCTGAAGTTTCTCAGGGCACAGTGTACAGTCTTTGGTACAATCTAAGAAAAGTTCTATCCCAAGTCCAGTTTATTCCTAAGGTCATGGGCAGTGCAGTAAATCCAGTTGCCTAGGTGATTAACTTTTTCGCACCGCACCGTGAGATAGTGACAGCAACGCTGCTGTACTCCCTGAACGTGTCGTGCCTCTGTTAGGCACAACTACAAAAAAAAAATCCCATGTTCTCTCGTCTACGGTCTAAGGAATGCTGCTGCCCTAAATATTTAGAACAGGGTTCTAGCCATTAGAAGGGAAAGTTTGCATGCACTAGCAATGACCTTTGTGACCCCAGAGTAATCCGAACAAAGAGACCCGTCTGGCACTGGGAATTTCTGCAATAGGCACGTGTGGAATTTCCTGCCGCATCAACAAGTAGAAGAAAAAACCTGGCATTACACAAGGTGTTTGAATTGGTTTAGCAAAGTGGTTCAGAGGATGAGGGGGGGTAAAGATGCACAAGTTCATTGAAAAGAATCTGAGCTTGATTTATTTGTTCTGTGTAGTTAACAGTTTTATACGTTATATCATCTGAAGCCACAACAGTGAAAAGTGTAAACAGTGTGCAATGATTTATTTTCCTTTTTCTACTTTTTGTTCTCACTTGCATTACACATATTGAATCTCTCAATATTTCTCTGCCTCTATTCAAAGTAAGAGTGAAATTTTATGCCCCTTTTCTTCCTCATTTGCTGTTGTCATACTAGCCAAACAAACGTAAACAAAATTGTGTTCTCCTACATTTAAGGTATGTTGTTTCCATAACTGTTGCGTTGCTATTTTACCCAAAATATATTTAAGTCTATGCTCATTGCAACGTTTGCATTTTACCTTTTCCATTGATATATAACAATTGCTGTTATGTTTATATTAGGGGACGTAAAATAAAATTTTAAAAAGTGCAAAAATCACGCATCTGAAATGGTTGTTAGTATGTGCAGTGCACGCGGCTGCAGGGAAGCGAGGTTATGCTGCTGCGCCCATTGCAAAATATTAACCCTTACTCTGGTGATTTAACAACGTACTATTAACTACGTTGTCTGGTGAATTAACAGAAGGAAAGTTTGAAAAAAATAGTTACGTTTGTATAATGTGCTTAACTTTTCAACAGTTAGTATTTGAACATGACATGCAGAATAAAAATTGTTAGTAATTGAATAAAGAATAATATAAAACAGAACTTGTGTGCTTGTGACTGTTTGATTAGGTGTTTACCTGTCTAGAATGTGAAAATAACAGGTGAAAATAGGTGGCACATCCTGCTTGTCATTCTCAAAGCTTTTTCACAAATAATCCAGTCAATGATGTTCCACAGTATCCAGAAATAAGTTGCAGCCTTTTTCAAAGGAAAGTCAGTGTGGATTATACCAGTCTTCCATGCAGGTAATCCAGGTAACAATGAATAAGGTACAGTTCAGTTTTCCCACTGAAATCTCGTGCTGATAACACACACACACACACACAAAAAGGTCACTATCAACAAATGTAACAGTCCACACTGTCCTCGTTTACGTTTGAAAGGTTTTGGATCATCTGGAAGCACTACACTGAGTTTTTCTTCCACACTTAAATGGCATCTTGAGACTTCCGTCACCCTTAGGCACTCATCCAGTCATTGTCCGTGTCGATCTCAAAATCACGATTCCATGGTGCTTGATCTAAATCAAAACTATCACCCACCACACACAGTTCATTAAAAATGTCAGTAACTTCTTCTTCGCTTGCTTTTTCCACAAGAAATTCAGCAAAAACATCTAACAAGTTCGTAATTCTATCCTTTCGGCGCCGCCATTTTTGTTTTGCCAGACGAGTCAAGTCGCCCTATGCATTACAAGCTGCTACTAACCATGAAGCAAGCTAAAATGCTGAAAATCCATGTTCCTGGACTTCTCAGTCATTCATGCAAATTAGTTTCTCACCGAGCCATAGTTTTGTATCTGTGAGTCAGTTAAACTAGGCTCGCAAGGTTCACCCTGTAGACGATTTATGTCGCAACAACCAGTGACAGCCATGACGTAATGGTGCAACTTACATCGCGACTACCAGCATAAGGGTTAAGAAAAAAAAGTAGACTGCAAGAAAAAGCAAAACACACACACACACAAATACAGCCCCAAAATCTGCATTCATCTGGCACAACAGCCCATAAATAATGAAAATATTTCATACACTGTAACTGGAATGATGTACAGCATAAGCGCAGAAAGGCCTAAATATATACAAGAATAATCATGGGATATGAGAACACACTGAGTTCAGATCAACGGGTTTGGCTTCTTGAACTGATATCAATAGTAAAAAAGCGTATGTTACATGTGAAACCAAATTGCCTATGTTCCTGCTTTATTTTGACTTTTAGTAGATCTTTTCAAGGTCAACAAGGATTTGTGACTCAGTCAGTCAGAAAGCCCCTTTCATCTAGCTTTGTTAGACATGAAATCATTTGTGATTAATGACACTTTATGCGTTATACAAAAATAACTGTTGAGAATAAACTGACTAGTCAGAAAGAAAGAGAGAAGAAAAAGAAGAAGAATTTTTCAGGACTTTACTTAGGGGACTCCTGATTTGAGAAGAAAAGACAAACAAAAACCAAGCTCCTTTTTGACAAACTACACATCTTTTTCAACTTTATCTTAAAAGATTTATCCCCCAAAAATGGACAATAAAACAATATCATTTAACTCTTCCTTCTTTACTCCTCTTTGAATTGGCAGGGAAAAGGGGAAACAAACTACACTCTGAGGTGGACTTAACGGGGCAGAACATCCCTGTTCCCACCTCCATGTATCGTCAAAGACTGAGACTTTACAGGGAGAAAGTATAAGTGAATGAAGACAAGTAAACATGAGCAGGCCATTACTGCTGTTGATATTTGCTGTCTCATTTTCACACAACAATCTGTGGAGTTGTTTCCCCAATATCTATCTAAAGGCAAGAGAACCAGCATTCTGGGAATATGAATGTATAGGTAGAAATGAGAGAGAGAGAGAGAGAGAGAGAGAGAGAGAGAGAGAGAGAGAGAGAGACTAGGACAGTGTTCGTACCACACACTACCACCTGTGACACTATGATCCCCACCTGCATGATGTTGGGCAGACCACAGAGGAAGGACACCAGGCAGACGATGGCCACCAGCACTTCCTTGCGACGCAGGTAGCGCTTCACGCTGTCCCCAAAATGGTCCTGAATCGTGGTCACTATCACCTCCACTGATGCAAACTGTGCCACAGATAAAACAAACACAGCTGTTTTCAGTATGGAGCCTGACAGCATGTGGCAAGATTCCATGAATGCTTGCATCCACACACACACCAGAGACAAGTTAAACTTAATACCTCTTTACTATGAACTTCAATTATTGCCAAGTCAGTGAAACAGGATTCTTCCTGGGTTGCCATCATGGAGAAAACATCAGAGAAAACAATAACAAAAACACACACATATAACAATACATACATGTATCTAGAACACTTCTATTTCAAAATAGATAAACTAGTGACATCCTTGACTGTCTTGCATTCACAAATCCTTTACAGAAAACTTTTACCAGTGTTCGTCTCTCTGCAGACTTACTCAGATTAAAAGCGAATAGAGCCGTCTAGCGTCTCAATCAGCACCAGACACTCACGGGAAAATTCTCATTCAGGGTGTGCTGCTAGGCTGACTTGGAACATAAGGGAATATACCACCATACACGTGGTGAGGCAGTGGCTGATTTCAGCTGGTTTGAATGCATGGAGGCAATTTTCAGACATCCATCTGAGGCTGGAGTGAAAACAGGAGCATTCAGACAGAGTAAACCTAGGCCGTGCAAAGAGTGCCAGCTATTCCACTGGGTATCTTATCCGCAGATGACAAAAATTAGTTTAAAACAGAAAAGCTTACAGTGATCACACACTAACACACACACACACACACACACACACACACAGGCGCACACACACACACACAAGCGCACGCACGCACGCACACACACACATACACACACACAAGCGCACGCACATACACACACACACACACACACACACACACACACCTTTATCTACTGCTGCTGAAGAGTGTGTTAATCAGTGAGGGATCAACAGCATCTAGTTGACAGACTGGGGCAGGTAGATCAAGTGACCATTCAGCAGTGACTGCCTTGTCTTGTTCATATGAGATACAATATCAACATTTGCTTGCCCTAAAATTCTAGGGAGTGGTTGAATTAGCAAGAATGGGCCATGCTGTAGTTGATCTTTCAGTGAGCACAGATTTTTCCAAACAAGAAGCCTTTAATACCTGATTCATCGGCATACTTTGAGAGAAATTCCCGCTCTCCTAACCATGCGCACGCATGCGTGCGTGCGTGTGTGTGTCTGTGCGTGCGCACGCCTACATTTCTGGATCTGTAGCCGCACTGATGGATCAAACCTTTCCGCATGCTGCCATAGTTGCAGACTGAATAAGATGAGACATTGCACATATGAATTCATGCGAATTATTGCTCATTGGTGAAAGCATTAGAATTGGCAAACCAAGACAACATCTTGGTTACACTCCATGAGTACAATACCCACTCTAAAACTCTTGTGTGAAACAAAAAAATTTTTTTTTTTAAAGTTCAGCCTATTCAGTGCTTTTTTCCCCCACAAAAGGAGCACAGAATAAGCTGAAACTGGACAGGTCAACAGATCTGGTATTTTGTTTACTCAGGTGATGCACTGGCACGATGAAAGTCTCTGCAAAGTATAGTCACTGTCCTTCCAATCTGTACCTATCAACCTGGATTCACAGAAGTTCAGCAGTCGAGGGGTTAAAGAGCCATACAGGTAAACCGACTCTGTGGAACAGACAGCTCCTGAGAGTTCTCTCCCACATCGTTCTCATGACATAATCCATGGCAACGTGAACATGACAGGTTCCAAACCTCACAATGAAGCTTTTTCCAGGCTGACAACACAACACAAAATACTGACCGTTCAACCACACACACACACACACACACACATTGCACTGTCAACAAAAACAACTCGCAGTACTCTACATGTACACAACAATATCAGACCTACTAACCCGATTTTGCAAGTGTTCTGAAACAAACTTAACACATGTATGATAACAATGTTATCTCTAAACAATAAGCTACAGGCAGTCGGACACAATTTCCACCTTTCCCTCACTTTCAATTTATAATCCACTATCTTAAAACACTGGTACTGTTTCAATCATGTACTTCTAATTAGTATTAAACATTACATCATGTGACTGTGAATGTGCCCTTAACAAATTAAAACTGTAACATGTCACACACGCTATTGGTTTGTTTGTTTGCTTGTAATAGTATGCTGTGTATAAATTGAGAATATATGTCCAAACTAAGTACTGACTGAAGATATGTCTAAACTAAGTAATGACTTTTTTTCCAGTGTATCCGCTTACTAGCATCCTCATTTCGACGGTATTCATGCTTTGAATAGGGTCTGAAAAGACATCCCAGCAAAAAATTCCTGGACTTTTCAAACAAAACTCAAGGACTGTAAATAAAGAAAACACCAGCCTTTAAGCATACTTCGTTGCTTCATGCAGCCACTTCAACAGAATCTTGGAGACAGCAGATGACAGGGCACCGAAATGTTTGGCAGGTAGAAAATGAAATCAAATACTGTGTTGTATATATCATTAATTCTCTGGCCAATTTTGCCCATTTCTGACCAAAATATAAACTGCTTCATCAACGCCTTCAGTTTCAAGGACTTTCAAGCACACTGAGGTATTCATAAGCACTAAAGTCCAGACTTCAATGACTTTTTAATCCCTGAAAAGGAGGCCTCAAAATTCAAGGACTATTAAGGACTTTCAAAAATGACTTTAAAAACCCTCTTAGAAACCAAACAGCTTACGGTAAAAACGTGGTGATGAGGAATAAAAAGAAAATACATGATGAAACGGCCAACAAGGCAAGGCCATGCTCACTCTAGGCCTGAATGTTGCAAGGCAGAACACTCCGGATGACTCTGGCTCTTACATCAAGATCAAGGTGTTGGCCTTCCAGCATTAGCAGACGAAAAGCAAAATGATGAGAATTCTGTGTGTTAGTATGAAGATCACTATTTCCCAACCAAGAAGGCAGAAACGAAGAGAGAAAGAGACAGGAAAGAGGAAATTGCAAGCATAGAATTTCCAGGAGACCTGAACACAATGTGTACTAAAAGCGACGCCCCGCACAGCCATGGGAAGGAGTAGGAAGCTGAGGTGTTAACTTCTCTGACTGTTGACAATGCCAAGACAGAGGTGCTAGAACAGGAAACGACAAACTCACCTGGCTGTCGATGCCAGGACACAGGTGCTAGGAGAGGAAACGACAAACTCGCCTGGCTGTCGATGCCAAGACAGAGGTGCTAGGAGAGGAAACGACAAACTCACCTGGCCGTCGATGCCAAGACAGAGGTGCTAGGAGAGGAAACGACAAACTCACCTGGCCGTCGATGCCAAGACAGAGGCGCTAGGAGAGGAAACGACAAACTCACCTGGCTGTCGATGCCAGGACAAAGGTGCTTGAAGAGGAAACGACAAACTCACCTGGCTGTCGATGCCAAGACAGAGGTGCTAGAAGAGGAAACGACAAACTCACCTGGCCGTCGATGCCAAGACAGAGGTGCTAGAAGAGGAAACGGCAAACTCACCTGGCTGTCGATGCCAAGACAGAGGTGCTAGAAGAGGAAACGACAAACTCACCTGGCTGTCGATGCCAAGACAGAGGTGCTAGAACAGGAAACGGCAAACTCACCTGGCTGTCGATGCCAAGACAGAGGTGCTAGAAGAGGAAACGACAAACTCACCTGGCTGTCGATGCCTGGACAGAGGTGCTAGAAGAGGAAACGACAAACTCACCTGGCTGTCGATGCCAGGACAGAGGGTCTAGGAGAGGAAATGGCAAACTCACCTGGCTGTCGATGCCAGGACAGAGGTGCTAGAAGAGGAAACGACAAACTCACCTGGCTGTCGATGCCAGGACAGAGTGTCTAGGAGAGGAAATGGCAAACTCACCTGGCTGTCGATGCCAGGACAGAGGTGCTAGAAGAGGAAATGACAAACTCACCTGGCTGTCGATGCCAGGACAGAGGTGCTTGAAGAGGAAACGACAAACTCACCTGGCTGTCGATGCCAGGACAAAGGTGCTTGAAGAGGAAACGACAAACTCACCTGGCTGTCGATGCCAGGACAAAGGTGCTTGAAGAGGAAACGGCAAACTCACCTGGCTGTCGATGCCAAGACAGAGGTGCCAGAAGAGGGAAACAGCAAACTCACCTGGCTGTTGATGCCAAGACAGAGGTGCTAGAAGAGGAAACGGCAAACTCACCTGGCTGTCGATGCCAAGACAGAGGTGCTAGAACAGGAAACGACAAACTCACCTGGCTGTCAATGCCAAGACAGAGGTGCTTGAAGAGGAAACGGCAAACTCACCTGGCTGTTGATGCCAAGACAGAGGTGCTAGAAGAGGAAACGGCAAACTCACCTGGCTGTCGATGCCAAGACAGAGGTGCTAGGAGAGGAAACGGCAAACTCACCTGGCTGTCGATGCCAGGACAGAGGGTCTAGGAGAGGAAACAGCAAACTCACCTGGCTGTTGATACCAAGACAGAGGTGCAAGAAGAGGGAAACAGCAAACTCACCTGGCTGTCGATGCCAGGACAGAGGTGCTAGAAGAGGAAACAGCAAACTCACCTGGCCGTCGATGCCAGGACAGAGGTGCTAGGAGAGGAAACGACAAACTCACCTGGCTGTCGATGCCAAGACAGAGGTGCTAGAAGAGGAAACGGCAAACTCACCTGGCTGTTGATGCCAGGACAGAGGTGCTAGGAGAGGAAACGACAAACTCACCTGGCTGTCGATGCCAAGACAGAGGTGCTTGAAGAGGAAACAGCAAACTCACCTGGCTGTCGATGCCAAGACAGAGGTGCTAGAACAGGAAACGACAAACTCACCTGGCTGTCGATGCCAAGACAGAGGTGCTTGAAGAGGAAACGGCAAACTCACCTGGCTGTCGATGCAAAGACAGAGGTGCTAGAAGAGGAAACGACAAACTCGCCTGGCTGTTGATGCCAAGACAGAGGTGCTAGAAGAGGAAACGGCAAACTCACCTGGCTGTCGATGCCAAGACAGAGGTGCTAGAACAGGAAACGACAAACTCACCTGGCTGTCGATGCCAGGACAGAGGTGCTTGAAGAGGAAACGGCAAACTCACCTGGCTGTCAATGCCAGGACAGAGGTGCTTGAAGAGGAAATGACAAACTCACCTGGCTGTCGATGCCAGGACAGAGGTGCTAGAAGAGGAAACGGCAAACTCACCTGGCTGTCGATGCCAAGACAGAGGTGCTAGAAGAGGAAACGACAAACTCACCTGGCTGTCGATGCCAGGACAGAGGGTCTAGGAGAGGAAACAGCAAACTCACCTGGCTGTTGATACCAAGACAGAGGTGCAAGAAGAGGGAAACAGCAAACTCACCTGGCTGTCGATGCCAAGACAGAGGTGCTAGAAGAGGAAACAGCAAACTCACCTGGCTGTCGATGCCAGGACAGAGGTGCTAGGAGAGGAAACGACAAACTCACCTGGCTGTCGATGCCAAGACAGAGGTGCTAGAAGAGGAAACGGCAAACTCACCTGGCTGTTGATGCCAGGACAGAGGTACTAGGAGAGGAAATGACAAACTCACCTGGCTGTCGATACCAAGACAGAGGTGCTAGAAGAGGAAACGACAAACTCACCTGGCTGTCGATACCAAGACAGAGGTGCTAGAAGAGGAAACGGCAAACTCACCTGGCTGTCAACGCCAGGACAGAGGGTCTAGGAGAGGAAATGGCAAACTCACCTGGCCGTCGATGCCAGGACAGAGGGTCTAGGAGAGGAAACAGCAAACTCACCTGGCTGTCGATACCAAGACAGAGGTGCTAGAACAGGAAACGACAAACTCACCTGGCTGTCGATGCCAAGACAGAGGTGCTTGAAGAGGAAACAGCAAACTCACCTGGCTGTCGATGCCAAGACAGAGGTGCTAGAACAGGAAACGACAAACTCACCTGGCTGTCGATGCCAAGACAGAGGTGCTTGAAGAGGAAACGGCAAACTCACCTGGCTGTCGATGCCAAGACAGAGGTGCTAGGAGAGGAAACGGCAAACTCGCCTGGCTGTCGATGCCAGGACAGAGGTGCTAGAAGAGGAAACGGCAAACTCACCTGGCTGTCGATGCCAAGACAGAGGTGCTAGAACAGGAAACGACAAACTCACCTGGCTGTCGATGCCAAGACAGAGGTGCTTGAAGAGGAAACGGCAAACTCACCTGGCTGTCGATGCCAAGACAGAGGTGCTAGAAGAGGAAATGGCAAACTCACCTGGCTGTCGATGCCAGGACAGAGGTGCTAGAAGAGGAAACGACAAACTCACCTGGCTGTCGATGCCAAGACAGAGGTGCTAGAAGAGGAAACGGCAAACTCACCTGGCTGTCGATGCCAGGACAGAGTGTCTAGGAGAGGAAACAGCAAACTCACCTGGCTGTCGATGCCAGGACAGAGGTGCTAGGAGAGGAAACAGCAAACTCACCTGGCTGTCGATGCCAGGACAGAGGTGCTAGAAGAGGAAACGGCAAACTCACCTGGCTGTCGATGCCAGGACAGAGGGTCTAGGAGAGGAAATGGCAAACTCACCTGGCTGTCGATGCCAGGACAGAGGGTCTAGGAGAGGAAATGGCAAACTCACCTGGCTGTCGATGCCAAGACAGAGGTGCTAGAAGAGGAAACGGCAAACTCACCTGGCTGTCAACGCCAGGACAGAGGGTCTAGGAGAGGAAATGGCAAACTCACCTGGCTGTCGATGCCAGGACAGAGGTTCTAGGAGAGGAAACAGCAAACTCACCTGGCTGTTGATACCAAGACAGAGGTGCAAGAAGAGGGAAACAGCAAACTCACCTGGCTGTCGATGCCAAGATAGAGGTGCTTGAAGAGGAAACGGCAAACTCACCTGGCTGTCCATGCCAGGACAGAGGTGCTAGGAGAGGAAACGGCAAACTCACCTGGCTGTCGATCCAGGACAGAGGTGCTAGAAAATGAAACGGCAAACTCACTTGGCTGTCGATGCCAGGACAGAGGTGCTAGAAGAGTGTCATGTGATGGAAACGCATGTTGTATAAACCAGAAAGAGTTAAGGTGAAAGGGAGTTAAAGGGTTAATGAGGATGAATGCAGAATTATGTAGCAAAATGAAATGACGTCAAAAGAGCCTTGACGACGGGTTTTTTTTATGAGATCTTAGAGGAACTACTAGGGAGATGGAGTTTTTGTCAGTTGACTTTGGCAACCAGAATATAGTTGATGAAATCTTAGTCTTTCAGAGAGAAAAGAGGGTATTTTTTTTCTTTTTGTTAACTGAACTTGTGTTGACTAGTTTGGGTCTAGCAGTGTTGTGACAAGCTGTGTCATCTTGAATCATTACTTTATCGAGCTGTTCCAAGCTGAACTGTGGTGTACTCGGACTGTGTTGAGTGGTGCAAGTTCATGACAAGCTGAAGGAGCTGTGTTGGACTGGACAGTGTCTGCTATACTGTGCTGTGAACTGTATTTAAAATGTCAGAAGATCATACACGCCAGGGGAGGAGCTGATGTGATTGCCAAATGTATTAATATTTTTTGTGTTTGCTTTGGTACGGATTGAGACTGACATGGAGAGCTTCAGCTTCAGGAGACATTCAAACTGCCTTCATTCTTTTCCGGCCAGGTCCAGTAAGTTGACCATTGGATCTCTTCTTTAGATCTATCGGTGCTGACTTGCACTTGAACAGTAGTCTAATATCCAACATGGAAAGGATTCATCAGGCATCACAGCTGTCCGGCTGAGATGAAAATCGTGCTGTTTAGTTCAGTTCCAGCCTCGCCGGTAGGCGATAAACGGAAGCGGCGTGACTCACCGCTCAGCGCTGACAAACTGCAGCCCCCTGTTAGGGCCCTACCTCTCTCAAGGCAGCGCATGTGTTCTCATGCTGTGCTGCTGTTGTGCTGTACGGATTATTATTCTTCCACACTCCATAACTGGATATAATTAACTGTGTGTGTGATTTTGTGTGTTGTGATTCTCCTTTGTGCCGTTTGATATAACTTCGGTTCATCCCGCGTTCTTGAGTTTTTGTTTTTTTTTTCATTGAGAAGTTGTTCGTTTTCATAAGCTGGCCAGGATCCGGCACGTGTATACGTATATCAGCAAGCCGTGTACGTGTGTGGTGCTACTGCTCGAGAGGAGACATTCTATCAGGCGATTACTTTCCTTCCTTCCTCTCTCTCTCTCTCTTGCTTGTGTGTGTGTGTGTGTGTGTGTGTGTACGTGTGTGTGTGTGTGTGTGTGAGCGCGCGCGTGCATGCGCGCGCACGTGCGTGCGTGCTTGCGTGTGTGTGTGTGTGTGTGTGTGTGATCCATCTGTTTATATACCGCTGTTGTTGGTGTGTGGGTTTCTGTCAATGTGTGTGTGTGTGTGTGTGTGTGTGTACACTCTCTCTCTCTCTCTCCAGTCGTGAGTAGGCGCACCATGAAGATGAAAATGAGACAACATTTTGCATTGGTGTGTGGAAAAGTGACATCAGTTTCAATTGATTCGAACGGGCGAAAGAACAAGGTCAGGTAGGAAGCATTTCATTGTTTATAACTGATATCTGCATGTGTGGCATGCTAAAATCTTGCTTTACTAAAAGCATGGTGTGGCTGTGATAGAATCAGTTTCGGCATGCTTCACAAGCACGTAGAGCACGCAGATAAACAAGCAAAACATGCCTAGGCCGTGGTAGGGAAACCGCCGCCGTGTTCCCCGTGAAGCTGACCAGAGCGACACTGTTTATTCAGGCCCAGTACCGGCTGTCAGGTAGGAGTCCCGCGACTAATTTTCTGTCAGTTGTAAAGGAAAGATACGCATGCCCAATTAGCACCAGGTTGAGCGTGATAGCATCAGGAACGCATGCTCTCCACTGAGTTGCAATTTCATTTCACTTTGTGTGTGTTTGTTAGTCTGTTTCAATCGTTTTTTGTTGACAAATCTTTGTGGTGCTTGCCATCATTGCGTACGAAAGAAGACCCATTCATGTTTGGTATCGTTCTGTCAGTCAAAGACCCCACAATCCAGTGACATCAACTGACCACAGTTCGTTGCATTCTGGCTCAAAGTATTAATGAAGAAACACAGCATCCTGTTTTCACCACACTATCAGCCAGACAGCTAGTATCACATTACGCACAGGGAGGAAAGCTTGTGGGAGGTTAGCGCGAGGAAACTGGCAGGTGTCGGCAGAAGTGCGCTGTTTAAACAAACCGCGGCCGTTCCATCCCTTCCCCTCCCGCGACCGATAGGCGGTCAGGGGTTATTGCCCTTGTCTTCAACTAAGAATGCCTCTGCAGACAAACGTGGCATAGGCAGTTTGGGACGACTTGATATCAGGAGATTAAGTCTGTGGTGATACACTAGATGCATTTACATCTCACCAGTATCTCCAATTGTAATGAAAGCCATTTAACTGTGACTACGGAAGTTGTTGTTTTGCTAGGAAGGATGAATGTGATGCGATGTTGTTTGAAACTAGGTAAATTGTGGTAGTTAATTGGGCCTTTTGAGTATCAATTTCACGGAGTCAGATAGCAAAACTGCCAGCCGGGTTAGTTAATGTTGCGGACTCCTTGATTGAAAAGTGAAATTGTGGGAGTGAATGTTAGTGGTATAAAAGGTAAGTGAATCGGGATACTGCAACATTACAAAGAGGAAATGGCAAACTCACCTGGCTGTCGATGCCCAGACAGATCAGCATGAAGAAGAAGAGGGCGGCGAAGAGCTGGAGGCGGGCATGGTGGTAAAGGCTTCAGGGTAGATAACAAACACCAGACCTGGACCTGCAACACACAAACACCATGCTCCAATGACGCTCTGTTCACCTTTCAGCAGCCCCCGGGGTTTGCTGTCAGAAGTGTATGAGTGCACTTGAGTTGCTTTTCTATTCGCTCACAATGTTCATGACCTGCTGGTCTGTGTCTGAATACTCTTTGTTTCCTAGCTTTTTAGCAGTCCGGATGCTTATGTTGCAGCAACAATAGTAGTAGTAACAGTAAAAGTTGTAGTAGTAAAAGTAGTAATAGTAGTAGTAGTAGCAGTAGTAAAGTGACACTGTTACTGGAGACCCTCCCTAATGAGACTTTCTCTCTTCACTGACCCCCCCCCCCCCCCCCACACACACACACACACACACACACTCCCCACACCTTTTCTCTATTTCCCTCCCAATGAAGAGGAAAACTTCTAAAGATTTCTTGAGATTGTGAAAAGACCAAATTTCTAAAAATGTCCACAGATTATCATCATAGGGTTCCACTGCGACAGTAGTTGTGAAACTGGTAGTAATGCTAGTAGTTGCTGTGACATTTGGCACCTAACAGGTTGGACTAAACTGTTACTCATCTGTGCTGAGACGTGACCACTACAATCTTTCAAAGTTACATCAAACACTAGGGATTTTAACACATTGCTCTCTCTCTCTTTCTTTTTTTTCTTATCAGGGCCACTAACATTAACTACTAATGAAATCAATACAAAAAAAAGGAAAAAAGTATGGTGTAAATTGAGACATTGATCAATTATGAGAGGCAAAGACACAGGCAAATTCGTCCGCAGACCTTTCTCTTTTGTCAGAACATACTGAACTTTTAGGGTCTATACACTTCCACATTCCATAGTTTGTAGTGGAATTTTGACACTGCATATGCAGTTTACTTCATTTTCCATCACAGATTTAAATATGCAGATATGCTTACATTTGCCACCTTCTTTATGTGGATGTATAATATCTCTACACTAAAACTGCTACTTCTCTTCAAGATTTTAAAGAGGCTGTACCTAGACAAAGTAGATTCCATAAATTTCTAGGTGGATTCAGATCATTTTAGGGTTTTCCTGTGCATTATTTCTGACTTCAGTGCCACACACATATCCATTTCTATGAAACGTGAAACATTTGAAAGTATTAGCTCTAAATGTACCGACTCCCACTCATTTGCTATTTCTCTTCGGATGCCAGCAAACACATATGTACAGATCCATCCCCACCCCCCATCCACCCCATTCCTCCTCCTTTTCTCACCTTGGTATCACTCTAAGTGGATTCAGACTTTAAACAAAAGGGCTAACACACTAAATTGCATGGTCACATGAACAGTAACAATCAGCCATTTAAAAAAAAAAAAGGTGGAAATAAAATCTCACAAACATTATGTCAGTTAAAGATATCTTATTTGTTCATTGTTCCCAAGACAAACAAACATGAGCGAATGGTTACTGTTTTATTTCATAACTGAGCAAACACATGAAACTGTTTCACTGGCAAATCATGCAAGCGAACTACTGAAGTCATCCTCAGACAAAAACATGTTTGATACATCATCAATGAACATGACATATGAAGCTTAATACATACCGCCCCCAGACATACACATTTCTGGCCATTGGCAGAGATAAAGGTCGGTTTCCTGCACACTTACCTGTTCAAAATCTATTCCTTAAAAAAGAACAAAACAAAAATATTTGGTTTAGCAGCTGAATGCTATAAGCAATTTTTTTCAGTGCCCTACATATTACAAATTAAAAAAAAAAAATCTATCTACTTGTTTCATATCAATTCATCATTTAGAAAGTACCAAATTTCTTGTATTTTTTCATCCCACTCCCTTTCCCCTTAGTACACAAAATTTTCCAAACAATACATCTGCTTAACATTTTGTTTAGTGCAGTCACATCATTTTTTGATTTTGTTTCACTGAGCTTATCAATCACACATGTATAACCTGCTTATCACACAGCATTGTGAAAAGCGCATCGACACCTACCCCACCTTTATACCCAGCCCCTCCTCCCCAGTGCACTTCATCACTGAAATGTCATCATCCAATGAAAACAGCTATTGCTCTCAATGCTAAAGAACCATATCAATGAGTGGAAGTATATGCAACACCTGGACGCGCCAAATTACTTCTTAGAAAAGTAGTTAAGGGCTCAGAATCAAAACTTACTTGGAGAATATTTCGACAGGATCGTGGTGTAAGTTTTGATCCTGAGTCCTTAACTACTTTTCTAATGTTGAATCAAGAATCCAGAAACCTACATTCTTAAATTACTTCTTTTTCACCTGTATAGATACAAGGTGCATCTGTGTGATTCCAGCTGTTCTCAGCTGCATCTAGGACACCGAGTCTTAAGCAGCCACTGAGACGGCATTACAATGCACTACTGTCTACACAATCTCATCATCTATGATGCTCGGAAACACATAAAGATACTACTCCTGACAGGCAGGGCCTAACCTTGACAGATCCCCCCATATACAAATACATTTGAATATTCATACCACGTAAGTTACATGTTCATAACAGACAGACATGAAAGGGCGAAAACAAGCAAGTTACATGACAGGTAATCAGACATATTCAGGGATCTGTTTCAGCAGTACTTTCAGTGTTGTGGATGAGAAAAAGACCAAATGATGCAGATGACATTGTCTGTGTAATTGGTGTCAACAATGGGTGAAAGGTTGCATGCTGGCGAGATGTGTAGAGCTCCACCAAAAGACTGCACTGTATATGGGTGTCTAGTTGAGAGACAAGAGGTTTCCAAAGCATTTCTCTCTTCATTCCACCTTTTATGTAGTGTGTGTGTATGTGTGTTGGTAAGCATTCTTTTTTAAAGAGGTGTGTATGTATATAAATGAATGTGTGTAAGCATTCCTTTTAAGTGAAAGCGAGAAACAGAAAATTTGTATGCGTGCATGTGTGCGTGCGTGTGTGTGTGTGTGTGTGTGTGTGTGTGTGTGTGTGTGTGTGGTGTGTGTGTGTGTGCATGCATGTGCATGTAGGCGTATAAAGACATATGTAAACACAAGCAAGCACTGGCCGTTTTCATTCTGTCTGTTTGCTGAACTGGGTTTTTCTGTAACTTGGACGTAAAAGAAGAAAACATTTCAACACTGATTTTGTACATTGGTTTATCTTTTCCATGCCTAATTTTACTCTTCTTTTTAAAAAAATCTACTAAGGAATTTAAGCATGCATGTTTTCTTCTGGATTTAAACGCAAGACAATTTTCCAGCCACCGTAGAAAGGATTTCTTCTTCCTCTGGGTCTGCACCTTAACTGTCGTTCGATTACAACAAATCATCACAGACATTACGGGGTATGTAGGACAGAAAACAAGAGGAGAAAGAAGAAAACAAAACTTCAAAAATGGACAGAACAGTGAGAGAATAATATAAACACCAACTCCAAACCCTGTGAGCCGTGAGGCCACGCGAGCGAGTCATTAGCTCATGAAGTCGAGAAGAAAAAAAAAAAAAGACACCAACACCACCATCCTGTAACGATGATGGTAGATGGTGGGGGGTGTAGGGGCTCAGGGGGGAGAAGGAAAACCATCGAGTTCAACTCGCGTGACCCCTTCTCACCTTCCTTGACCACATCGGACACGTCTTTTCCTTGAGTGAAGGCCAGGTAGCCAAGAATGGAGAATATGGCAAATCCAGCTAGTAGACAGGTGCAGGCATCCACTACAGCCAAGGCTAACACATCTCTGGAAAGGAGTGACACAAGGCTGTTGTGCATAGTCATGGCATCCTACGCATCACCACCCCAAAATAGCCTCTAACTCTTACCCCGGAGCTAGGCTCCGTGTTCCGACAGCCAAGGCTCAACACTCACTGTCTCCACACAGACCTGTTTAACCAGTAGCTGTCTTGTTTACAGACCACAGATCAGAATTTTTTTTCTTTTTATTTTCAAAGGAAACGAACATTCTCCAACCCCCTCCCCCAAAAAAGAAGGGGCAAAAAAGTAATAATAAATCAGCCATTAGCATGAAACAGAGATTGATTTAATGACATTCTTAATTTGCAGGCTGACATTCATCGGATTTCACTTGGAAAGTAGTGCTGACAGCAAAAATTGCCAGACTCATCTTTTGTCAATCATTACTCTGCATCAGAGCAAATGATATCATTCAGCTTCAAATGACTATTTCATCACTTGAAAAGAGACAGAGAGAGAAAATGAACTAATATCTCAGACACATTTGGACAAAATACTCTGAAATTATACGGGTAAACAGGTCTGATTCGTGATGTCCACAGCAACAATGCGCTATTCTTAGCTTTGCACTTGGCCAAGTACTCACAACTAAAATTCTTCTCTTTCTTTTCCCACTGCAGTCAAACTGATTCATCAAGCTGCCTTCAACAAAACCGGCTGCATTAAAAACCTAAAAACCTCAAAATACTAAATTACACACATCTTAGCCATGGCCGCTTTTGTTCTGTCGATAGCTGCAACAATAAACCAACATTTTGTTCAGTTCTCCACTAGAACTCATAACCACTAGCTTTCTCTTTTCGTCTGCTTTTGTTTTGATGGCTATCCCCCGCTTCCAGGCACAATGCGTGCAAAATATTTCCAGTTCTCCAGATAATCCAATAACTCTGACAATGAAACCAGGAACTGTACATGAATGTATCTGACTTTCTCTGATGATGAGAGAATAGGTGAGTAATCAACAATTCCGTTATGACTGCATTTTTGAAATGTACAGAAGTAAATGTGACATGCAGAAAGTGTGGTGCATTCTGAAACTGGATACATTAAAGATCTGTTCATGTGCTGAAATATATTTTCTGTCACGACTGTTGATCTTTAAGATCAACTATGTGTTATATTTCACCGACCGCAAAATAGTGCACTCTACACATTCTTTTCTTGAAAACAATATCACAAGTGCATGAAGAATCTTTGAAAGCTACAACTTTTATACCATCTACTGATGGCATCTAAACCAAAATCTTAACTAGCATTCCATGCCAACTTCACACCGCCTCAAACTGAATGCATCATGCGCTTTGTTTATCAAAATCAAAATGCTGTGAAACCTAAACCTTTGACAATTCCCAGAATCTTCATATTCACAAACCATGTCTGATGTGAACACAAGCAGAGTGACCTCTGGAAGGGTGAATCTCCATCTTTTGTACCGTTTATGGATGGTTTGATGATCAGACTGGTCCTATCAATCAATACCAACCTCACCTGTCCTGAAACTGTAAACACTGATTACCAATAGGAAAATAGTTCCAAATAAGGAGGATATCAATAATCACAGCTCTTTTGCTATCACATTTGACAGGGAAAAGAGATGCCCAAATATTCACCTTCCTTGGCACCTACTTTCCTGAACTAAATCAGACAATGCCAACCTGACTTGCCCCGAACATCAAAACCACAGTAAATTATGATAACACAAATCAAAACACAGCGACCCACAAAAATGAAGATGATGACAATCCTCTGTTTTTGGCAGTTAGCTTTGACTTGGGGTAATCCTCCACATTTCACACTATGTACAGATGGCTGCAAGATCTACAGCCTAATCAAACAGCCAGTGTCAATCTCACCTGTCCTGAAAATGAATATAATCATTACAGAGATAAAAACATACCATAACCACACAAACGTTGGAAGCTCAGATTAACAAACTTATACATTGTTTTCGTTGAATGATTTCATAAAGGTAGACAGGAAATGAACGAGTCATATTCCAGACAACAAAACGATCTGGATAAGAAGGAACAAGATCAACGCCCTAGAGAAGCAGCTTTCAATATCCACACACACTCGCAATGACTTTCAGTCCTTCAATGCCTTTTTGTGAACATTAAATATATGATGTATATCAATGAAAAGCAGTTACTTAAAATATCAACATTCCATGCTCTTGTCAAAGGAGATGAGCCGAGACAAGACAAACCTAGACAACACACAATACAAGTCAATGGAATAGCACACAGTAACTAACAACAGTAGCCACTACAAGAACAACAAAACCAAGACTGCCCTGTCCACCCTTAAATGTTTTGTTGTTGTGGTGGGTTTTTTTTCAGAGAACTAGAAATACAGACCAGAATTTGACCACCTTTAAATCTGCCTGTATTAATAATGTGGTCACATTTGACTCACAACTCCCCCCCCCCCCCCCCCCCCCCCCCCCACGCACACACACACAAACCTCCAAAACGCACACGCTTAAAAACACCTGAATAGGCATGTCACGCATTCATTTGTGGATTACTCACTCTACTAGAGTTCCATTCTAGACCTGAGACTGACCTCAACATGACAAGTATTGCACTCCTTCTGTTTTCCTCTTTCTCTCCGACAGTCTGGTGTTGAAGAATTTACATACCAGCTATTACAGCAGCCATTTTGGAATGCTGTATTGATTTTGCAGACATACCTCTTAAGTCCTCTCATTTAGGAGCATACAGGTCCTAACTGTGGATTTCAAGTGTTTTCTACAAAGTTTTTTTTCACTGTCCATCCTCACCGCACTCCCCCTACCCCTTCCCTTACCCCTCTGCCTGGTTTTAGTTTTTCTGTCAATCTTGACAAAAAGGAAGGAGATCCACCACAACAGGTATAAACTGGTACACCTGTAGCTGGAGATTATGATCCTCATACATCTGTATTTCTCACACACACACACACACACACACACATTCACCGAGACACAGGCATGCTGCACCCACATGAACGAAAACAAACAACAATAACAACCACACACACACACACACACACACACACACACACACACACACACACACACACCTGCACGCTGAGAAATTCCAAACAACTGAGGGACACTCACTCTACTAACAGCTAACACATAGGATTATTCCATGATCACAGAGAAGCAGCACAAAAATTGTAGAGTGCCTCACATATATTTCAATTTTTTCTAAAAAGATCACGTGCTTTAACAACACTGCACTGTATATACATATATATACAAAGTTTAGATCAACTATGACATTCACCATAAAAACTTGACAGGTTGTTGTGGTGCTTCTTTTCTCTAAGAAGAAATAAGTGGCAGAATTTATCAGATTAAAACAAATAACACAACCTAACCAAACAACCAAACGAACTAAATACAACACACATAAAACAACCAACCAACAACCCACTGAACAAAAATACCCCAGACATCCAACTGACTGAAAAAAAAAAAAACAAGATACAAAGCATATGAACGTACTCCCAGTACAGTGACAGACAGGGGAGACAATTTCCAGTTAGTGGAAGAAAAAAGTCGACAGTGCGGTGGTTATTTCCCATATCGGACTTTGATTTTTTAAAATTATCATTTATAGCCGTTAGTAACGGTTATTCTGGTAGAATAAAACATTGGGCATCATCTGTGACCCATAATGAACATACCTACAAATTTTCAGAAAGATCGGTCCAGAAGTTTTGTCTGGAGTGAGTGGAACACATTTTGACCACAGACGGACCACACTGACAGACAGACACACAGACAGCATTTCTTCGTTCCCATTATAAAGTACTCCCTGTTCTATAAGAACTGGGAGTACAAAAAGACAAAGAAACTTAACACTCTCCCTGACCTTTTTTTTTCTTATGACTCCAAGAGAACAACCTAATTCTGCTCAAAATACAGGTGACACATTGCTTCTACTATATCTGACACAGAGAAAAGAATGAAACAAGGCAAGTGGTTCTCAAGCTATGATGAAATACTTGATGACAAGGGGTTGATAAGGGTCGGAGTATTTTAAATTCAAACACACCATAATAAAAACACACCACCAAAACAGAGGAGCACCATGTTGCTTCAGCATATAACAAAATAGTCCTTGTAACAAAGCAATTGCCATATGATTCACAAAGATTATCACAATATGTCAGTCACCCTCTAAGACGACTGAAATAAACAGGCTTTAGGTAATTGTGCATTCACTTCCTCTGTACATGGCGTCGACATGGTTTATCATGTTACACAGATGAAGAAATACTCTGAGGTCCACATAAAAAGAGGAAGGTTGTTCAATACAATACAAAAACTTGAAAGGCTGAAATCTTTTCAGGTCCAGTTTGTCAGCAGCATAGTCAAGATTCTAAATAACAACAATACGAAATAGGACTTCACCGTTTCTGTGACACTGACATACACACCCACAAACACACGTCCACACCTTCCCCACCCTTTCCTAAACACACAAACCCACCCTTTTACCTTTCAGTTTTTGTGGCCACCACACACCCAGTCTCTCTCTCTCTCTCTCTCTCTCTCTCTCCCTCAAACAAACAAGCACTGAAGTAAACATGCACATGTACAGAATAAAACAAACAAAAAGACTGACAGTGTAACGACCACAAGCGACGTGTGCAGTGCGTGCACACAAGCACGCATATATGCATGCACACACACAAACACACAAGGAAAAGCTGTAGCTCAGTTGTCCCACCTGAGGATCTTGTTGTTGTACTTGTTGTAGCTGGACATGGTGATAAGCCCACCAAAGGCAACCCCTAGGGAGTTGAACGTCTGGGCAGCGGCATACACCCATGCCTGTAAACCACATACATACACCTGTAAACCACATACATACACCCGTAAACCACATACATACACCTGTAAACCACATACGTACATCTGTAAGCCACATACATACACCTGTAAACCACATTCACGCATGCACCTGTAAGCCACATACACATACAAACTGGCAAACCACAATATGAATATCACATACATACACCTGTAAACCACATACATACACCCGTAAACCACATACATACACCTGTAAACCACATACGTACATCTGTAAGCCACATACATACACCTGTAAACCACATTCACGCATGCACCTGTAAGCCACATACACATACAAACTGGCAAACCACAATATGAATCCATGCCTTTATGATGCATTCGTATACTTATAAACTGCAGTCTGATCATTTCTCGTATGCTGATTTGTCGGAAGTATGTATGCGGAGGATGATCCTGCACACAAGCTTTCTAGCCGATATTGTGTGATGGTTCTCAGCTGATACCAATCTAAAGTGCTGATCTGAATAATAAAGGTAAAAAATCTCTTTGTCACTTCCTTTCCAGTCGATGGCAAAATTTGTACAACTGGTACTGAGTTGTTACAGTAATCCTGATTAGAAACATTAAAAAAAAACCACACACACATACACACACATGTATACACACCATTATGAAAGCTTTGTAGACATTAGGACAGACTGATCTTTATCTAAGTTTTTTCTGCTAGACTCTTTTAGATGTCAAACTTCAGAGCACTGACAGGCTCCAAGGAATTTTGGCCCCTCTGTGCCTGGGAAAACTTGGAAAATCTGAAAACAAGTCCATAAAAGGAGGGCAAACTTTAAGGGCAACTGAAAGAAACATAAACAAGCATATTCAGCTAGATGCTACAGCATTCTGGATGGGTCAGTCTGTTTCAAGAAAATGACATCGCTTTAAAACCCCAGACTATTCCAGGAACAGCAGAATGGGCCTAGTCGGAAAACTGTCTCCAAGCTTGTATTACATGACGAAAACAGCAAAATTATTTACTGAAGAAAATGCCACCATGGCTCCCATTCAAGACATGGATTTCTATCACCTGCCACAAGAGTTTCACCCATGCATTCAGACCACAGCGGCCAAACTATCGCTTACAATAAAGGGCAGTTTTTGCTTCACCATTCCTACAGCTGTTTAGGATAATAATGAAATAAAACAGCATGCATCATGTTCAAACAAATCTACACAGATAACCACAAGTGCTTTCTCCACATACTAGGCTTCATCCCTCTTTCTGACATGTACATTACTAGAAACTTCCTAATATTTTCCAGTAGAAACTTTTTTTTCTCTCCTGCCTCCATTGTCTACAAATATTCCTCTCAAAAGTTACCAGCAGCCTCTCTTTAGAAACAAGAGCTGGATATCTCTAAAACATTCATGAAGTGTACTTCCTTTCTTTGCGTTTATTCCCTTTCGTTTGTTTCCATCCTAAGAATTTTATTTGTCCTTCTCCTTTGCTATCAACAGAGGCATGCCTTCAACTCCCCCCCCCCCCCCCCTCCCCATATCGGACAACTTTTGAGGTGTTGCAGCGCAGTCCACATTGAGATGATGTTCTGTGCGATGACACCTCCTCCTTCCATATCTAACACAAAGTGCTCACCTCTTCTTAAGCCACTGGTCACAGCACCAAAGTAGGTTTGTTTCCATATCATTCAAAAATGGCAAGACCAAACCGAATCTGAAACTGGAGTTAATGCCCTTGAATAGGGGATTTGGCCTGAGCCTGCAGGGAGTTGCTTCCCATCCTATGCAAACCAGTCATCAGGTGAAGAAAGGTGAAATCTTTGTGTATTCAGTAACTAAACATCTGTGCACAATGAAAAGGACACTTTCTTCCTTTAGGTAAAAGTTTGTCATAATGATTAAATTCAATGACCCTACCACACTTCTGACAAAAACTTTCATTTTCATGGCTTTCCAGAGGCACGGTAATAGTTTCAGACATTCCCTGACTTTTCTGATGTAAAAACCCATCACACACACACACACACACACACTCACCATCACATACACATACACAGCAAAGAAATCAAGATCCTTCCTACCTTGGCATTTAGCATGAAACTATGGTCTGGACACACACACACACACACACACACACACACTCACACATGCATGCAAGCACACACATACACTCACATGCACGCATGCACATGCGCACATATACACAAACACACATACACACACGCACACACACACGAACCCTTCGAAAAGACCCAGTGAAAATCTTTCCTACCTTAGCATTCAGCATGAGACTCCAGTCTGGACGGATGAAGTAGTTGATGCCGTTCTCCGATCCTGGCAGCGTCACCCCACGCACCAGCAGAGTGATCAGCACGACATAGGGAAAGGTGGCAGTGAAATAGACCACCTGAAACACAAATGGGAGCAGATGGACCTTTTGCTTACATTCCGTCCTCCTGCAACTTTCTTCAAAGCTGCCTACCTTGCTCCTTACTTCAGTCTAACACCATTTTACATTCGGAGATATTCACTTTTAAACAGATCACGATGTTATCGATTTTGTCATTCAGATCCCTTCATCCTTCCAATCCATTCCCTTCCCCCCTCCTTTCCTTTCTCCTTAACTCCCCCTTCGTCTCCTCTCTCGTCGCCCTTTCTCTTTTTCCTACTACTTCCTCCACTCCTCCTTTCCTCTCCATCAAAACCTCGTTGCAACCTTTCTTTATAAATATCATGGTGGCGGATGTGACAATCATCTGTTTTGAATCATCTTCCACAGCAGTCTCACATTGCTTTCTTCTATTTCATCGAAGAATGGCATCTTTCAGAGGCAGGCAACAATGGGCAGCACTTCACACAAAATGACACCGACGCGCACGTTCTCCCAAGGAGCATTCATGCATACAGCGGCAAGTCTGCGCACACATTTTCACCATCGTTCATGATTTCCCTGTCACATGTCTTTTCACACAAGTTAAATTTTACTCTACTGTCCTTGGGGGCAGCACACTACTTCAAAGCTTCAAAGCACAGGCCCATAAATATGTTCATTGCATCCGAGTGTGACAGTTATGTATGGTGTTTTATGTGGTGAAGCTTGGTGCTACCATTCAGCATACTGTGAATTTTATCATCATGCCTCCTCTCCCAAAATATGCTTTGTAATAGAGCCTACCCCCTACCCCCCACTTCTACCCTCTCAGTCATATCATACTCTTTAAACTTGTCAAGGTCTGTTTCTTAACAGATTAAGCCGCAGACAACATGTATGATTTCAGTGTAACTTCCCCCCCAACTATTATGGCTTCTTTCCAGTGTACTCAGAGCTGGCATCACTTGATCTCCTGCTCGAAACGACAAGTATCAAAAAACTGCCGCTCAGGACCTAGTCATTGGAGTTGTCCCTCGTCACTGTTTGAACTCCTGATAAGTTGTTTCATGGGAAAATATTCCATCATAATCACTCCCTCTGTATGCGTGCGTGCATGTGTGTGTGCGTGTGCGTGTGCGTGCGTGCGTGCGAGCGAGCATGTGAGTGTTGTGGTGTTGTGTACGTGTGTGAGTATGAATGAATATCTGTATGTGTGTGTGTGTGTGTGTGTGTGTGTGTGTGTGTGTGTGTGTGTGTGTGTGTGTGTGTGTGCCTGCCCATGTATATATAATTCCATGTGTTGAAACCTTCTCATAAAAAGATGTAGACAATTCGTGTAAAACGTTAAGTTAATAGAGCACCTTTTGAATAGAGGTATCCTGGATGAGCACTTCAAGATGATGCCTGATACTTTTCTAATTAATATTCAAATGCACGGGAACAATATCAGTCAAACACTAAAAACCTACAACAGGGAGATGCAATGAAGGATCCTTTGGGAGCAAGGTTAAGAGATCTGTCTAAGATGAACAGCCAAAGTTCACTGTCCTGGGGACTGACATTCCTAAAATAAACAGGGACAAGAGGGCCTGAAACCTGAACGGCCAAAAGCTCTACACACTTTGTGTGCACCAAGAATGTGTTTGAGCACCCTCTTTTCTCTTTTCAGACTCTTCACCTCTGGATACTTCAAACACCTTGCATATGGCCTCTATGTTAAGTGACACTTTGCAAGGCTCATGACCCTACGCCCACTACTTTCTCTGGAAAAGGCAAATAGCGTGTGTATGTATGCGTGCGAGTGTGAGTGCGAGTGTGAGCGTGTGTTGCGCACGTCTGTGTGTGTGTGTGCATGCGTGCATGCGTGTGTGTGTGCGTGCACGTGCGTGTCTGTCTGTCCGTCCGTATGCGAGTGTGTATGTTTGTGAGTGAAATCCCTGTTGCATTCTTTTGCACCAAATCACTTCATTATACTTTCAAATCTTCAGGCACTTCAAGTCCTGACCTTGGAGTGAAATCACTACTGGTTTCCTCCCTGTACTTCCATGATGACAGAGAATGTCTGTCCAGGGTCTTCTGTTCCAGCACAATCACAAAGGCCTTCACCCAACGTACCGCGCAACTGTCTCCATGTCACAAGGAATGTTCAGTCCCGGTCTGCAGACAGTTTCTACTTGTCTAGGAGAACACTTCTTAGAGTGGTGTCCTTGGAATGTTGAATCGACGCTAACACACCACCAAAAAAGATTCCACAACAGTGCAGTTTCTCCTCTGCTGAGTTGCCTGACGGCAGCAGGTAGGTACCTTCTTCATCTACATCATTAGAGCTCAGTATAAGAGAGAATGAAATGCAGAATACTACCACTGACAACGAAGTGGGCAAGGATCTTTCAAATGTACGTGACAAAGCAGACCAGTCCCTTACCTTGCCTGTGGATTTGGGTCCCTTCCAGATGCAGAAGTAGATGATGACCCAGGACAGAACGAGAAAACCCAGAAGTTCCCAGCGCATGCCGCCCTGTTCTTCAATGCCTTGCGTGCGCTGCAGCACCCGCTCCCTGCAAAACAAGAAGCGATCCCACACTGATCTACAGGAGAATAATGAACACAAGCGAAAAAAACCCACCAAAGTCCGAAAGGAAGATTTATAAGCTCAATGTGAAAGATTCTAGAAAATGAGACCTCTAAAATATGCCACTACAGTACTTGTTGTGACAAGAACCTAGATTTCTCACAGTCACCATTAACATGGAGCTGGGCTGGAGGCGGAAGGGTGGAGGGGGTGGGAGTGGCGGTGAAAGGAGGGAGTCTATATCATCTCAAATACTCTGGCACAACTTTTGTTTGTCAAAATATCATTTCTTTTTTTTTGCATTGTTTATGTCAACACACACATATATATTGTGCATATGAGAACACTGTCCATCACAAACAGATCACAATAACTTAGCATCTGAAAACTCCAGCATGTAACATGAGTTACCGGGACACCCATTAAGTAGAACTAGGAGTACAAGACTTACTGAAATTGGAAATCATGGACAGGAAATGCATAAATGGGTGTGATCATGTACAGAAAAACAATCAAAAGGTATAGGCTCATCTTTAGGTCATAC
>CM065739.1:14336977-14341977 GCA_033310375.1 Conus canariensis
TCTTTTTGTCTGTTTTCTTTTTGCAGTGAAATGTGCTTTCATAATGATCTGAATATCACAGGACTGGTAAACAAGTTTGAAGGTACCTTTGTTTATATTTCAATGTGCTGACAGAAGTATTATGGCAGTAGAATAAATTACCGAACATCAGAGAAACACAGGCCCATAATGTTCTCATGTTCCTGTACATGTTAGATCTCTGAAACTGTTTGACACAGTTCTGTTGATAGGAACAGCTAGTACAGTAGAACAGTCAGTTATGGTATATTTATATATATATATATATATATATATATATACTCATGAGAACTAATCATACTGAATAGGAACAAGGTTACTTCAGCTAGTACTGCACTGGGCCTTTAAGATGATCATCACATACCGTAATGGTGAAGATAACATCGTATTTTCAGCTGAAACTGAAAGGAAATCGCTTAAGTACACGTAGTAACACCTGCCACGGATGAGATGCAACACCCTTGAGTACTGTGATTATGCATTTCATTCTAATTCAAACCGATTGTAGTAATTTGGAGATGTAACACACTTCAGCACTGTGATTATGTATTTCATTCTGATTCAAACTGATGGCAGTAATCTGTTAGTTCTGGATCCAAAACAAAATTTACGGTACACAATCTGATGCTAGATCTAACACATGACCCTGCGCTGATACACCGTTAACACAATTTCAAAACAATCCTTAGCAAATATGGCTATGTATCTGCAATTAGAGATCACGGTAATTACATGATACATAGTATGAAGATCATTGCAATTAGCAGCCATACCTCTAGTCCGAGAGAGTCCACATAGAATCTCACAAAAATCATGGCGTATGGCAATGATCAAAATGTCTGTCAGGTCCACATTATCAGTGTTATCTCACAACTGTTTGCCACTCCCCTTGAAAAACACCTGAAGGTGTGTGGTGATGACATGCACTGTGCTGTGAACAGGATATGATCCTAACCAGTCCTCTAACAAACGTTTGTAACACCAGCTGGAAGGGGAGGTGAGGGAGAGAACAAAGGAGGGGGGGGGGGGGGGCACTTCCACTGTACCATAGCATGGTGGTTTCATCTCTTATACCAGATTTTTCAGGGACAACATTTCACTCTGGCCTGGATTTCTAGGCCCTCAAGCTGGGGGGGGGGGGGGGGGGGGGGGGGGGTGGGGGTGGGGAGGAGCTGGAATGAGCTTTGTCGGTGTAATGCCACTGACATAGCACTGAAGACCACACACAAGAAGAAAGGGAAAAAAAAAAAAAAAAGGGAGAGTCAAGGAGAATGATAGGGAACAGCAAATGATTGGCATTGAACTTCTTGTGACAAAACGCTTGACAAGTCCATCCCCTGGGTCCTAAGCACCCACTCCATTATACAAACTGCACAAACACAAACGCCATTCTCCCTCCTTTCTCTGTCCCATCTGTCACACAAAACGCTTAACAGACTTCAAATCTATGCCACCCCCCCCCCTCCCTCTGACCCCCCCCCCCCCCCCCACTCTCCCCTTCTCACCCTGATAGCGCAAGAAAGTTACGTAACGTCGTGCTCTGCCTCATTGTTCTCACTCCACCTTCCTCCCCTACTACCCTCTCCGTCCCCTTCACACGTTAGTGGAGCGGAATGACACAGCAGAAAGTTTACTATGCATTGCATGTTGCCTGCTCTCTCCACTCCCCCCCCCCCCCCCCCCTTTTCTCCCTCACTTGACACAAAGGCACCTGGCCTTTTCTGTGTCCCCATCCCCCCCTCTCCCCCCCCCCCCCCCCCTCCTCTTTAATAGTCACGCACCTGCACTCAGCTTTTGCCAAGCGTTTTGTCACACTTCTAGCAAGGCAGGATACAATTTGTATTGAGAAATCTCTTAACACACACCTTTTAAGTAGTTTCGCTAACAGAGTAGGCACTTTGTGAACCAACAGAGTAGGCACTTCGTGAACCAACAGAGTAGGCCCTTTGTGAACCAACAGAGTAGGCCCTTTGTGAACCAACAGAGTAAAACTAAGAGAGTAGGCACTTCGTGAACCAACAGAGTAGGCCCTTTGTGAACCAACAGAGTATGCGCTTTGTGAACCAACAGAGTAGGCGCTTTGTGAACCAATAGAGTAAAACCAAGAGAGTAGGCGCTTTGTGGACCAACACGAGTATGCGCTTTGTGAATCAACAGAGTAGGCAAGCTTTTGTGGACCAACAGAGTAGGCGCTTTGTGGACCAACAGAGTAGGCGCTTTGTGAACCAACAGAGTAGGCGCTTTGTGAACCAACAGAGTAGGCGCTTTGTGAACTAACAGAGTAGGCAAGCCTTTGTGAACCAAATGAGTAGGCAAGCCTTTGTGAACCAGCAAGAGTATGTGCTTTGTGAACCAACAGAGTAGGCGCTTTGTGAACCAAGAGTAGGCGCTTTGTGAACCAACAGAGTAGGCACTTTGTGAACCAACAGAGTAGGCGCTTTGTGAACCAACAGAGTAGGCAAGCCTTTGTGAACCAACAGAGTAGGCAAGCCTTTGTGAACCAACAAGAGTATGCGGTTTGTGAACCAACAGAATAGGCACTTTGTGAATCAACAAAGTAGGCAAGCCTTTGTGAATCAACAGAGTAGGCACTTTGTGAACCAACAAAGTAGGCAAGCCTTTGTGAATCAACAGAGTAGGCACTTTGTGAACACAAAATGACACCCACCATTATAGCAAGCCCTTCCCCTGCTTCAGATCATAACACATAACACATAATGCTTAATGCTGTCGAATAACACATAATGCTTAGAAACGAGGCCATGACCACAGAAGTTCTACGTCCCAATACAAAAAAGCTGGTGGCCTTCGTCACACACAATAACCTGTGAGCTTGAACAACCTAAACCACCATCATCAGGCTTACCCCTCTGCAACATCTTGAAGAAATACTTTGTATGTATGTTTATGCATCTAAAGCCTTCATCCAGTTTCTCAACAAGCCGGTCATCATCATTCTTCAAAAAACCACACTGGCAGTTGCAGCTCCCTTAAGTTCAGTTTCCATTTCGTAGTTGTAAGGTCCTACTTTAACTTGCGCCATGAAAATCACATTATATATTAGTATTACTGTGTACTAGGGGACTATGGATTCTTTGTTATGGGAGGCAGTGTGCAACTGTTCTGCATGGTTTTCGCTTTCTGTCAACTTATTGTCAGCAATACAACTAGAGACCTTTGACTTCGGTTCCCTGATAGCCCAGTCAGTGTAGCTACAAAAAAAAAAAAAACCCATAAAAAGCCAGCTGGGCCAAAACAGTGCACTAAACAAACACCTGTGTCCACACTGGACAGTTAACTCACATGTTTATTACCTGACCGCAGATTAAAATACAACACAAAAACCTTGCCATGTCGTTAAGTGTAACATGACAAAAAGGTGTATGGACTTTTGAGAACCAACAGTGGTGAACCAGATCACAGGTCAAAAAAGAAGAGGGGCTTTAGTTTAAAACCCATAAGAAAACCTAACACAGAGTAACTTGTATTCAAGACCGGCACAGCCTTTTAAACTTGAATAAAGTCAGACAAATACATAGACGAACAATCTAATAGTGGGGGAAAAAACAAGCGCAGGCCAACAACTGAACTGAACTATCTTAATAGTAATGACTTGGCAAAGATTTGGACTTAAGGAGGGGGGGGGGGGAGGGGGCGGAATTTGAAGATGGCGAAACTGGGAACATGAAATTAAGAAAATATGTTACAGATATGAAAACTCTTCACTAGCTGCATAAGGGAACCATCGCAATCCCTTTTGAAGACAGATATATTTGTATTGCCTGCTCCGAGGCCTTTCGTCCGCTGGGTCGGACTCATCAGGGAGACACGGCTGGTTGTGTCTGCGCTCCTGGCGTCAAATAGAGACACACCACAGTCCATAATACTGTGGTGTTCTCACCACCAAGGGTGCAAAAAAGAATCCAATAGCACCCCCAAAGCAGCCAGCGAAGAGTAGTAAATGAAACTAAACGAAAGTGTGGGGAGGAAAAAAGTGCTGAAAAACTAGAGACATTATGCAAATAGTATAAAATGCAAGGGACAATTTTTGAGCCTACGCCTGAGGATCCACCCAAAGATGCAAGGGAGATCAAAGGACAAACACACAGACGGACAGAAACAAATACAAATAACCTCAATTTAATCAAAACAAAATCGGAAATGAAATGAGGCAGGGAACAGTAACAGTTTTACTGTTCCCTGCCTCATTTCATTTCCGATTTAGTTTAAAAGTTGAACACTGTATGGTTGTGATCTACACTGTAAACATTTGAAAGTGATCTGCTTTTCAGTATAAAGTGTGTGTGTGTGTGTGTGTGTGTACATATATGCTTAAAGTGTGTGCTCACAGAGGTGTGTGTGTATCTGTGAGCATGTGTGAGTGAGCGAGCGAGTGTGTGTGTGTGTGTGTGTGTGTGTGTGTGTGTGTGTGTGTGTGTGGGTGTGTGTGTGCGTGCGTGCATGCATGTGTGTGTGCATATGTGCGTGTGTGTGTGTGAGTCACTGTTCATGTGAGAGAGAGAGAGAGAATGTGTGTGTATATGTGAGTGAGTGTATCACTGTTCATATGTGTGTGTGTCTGTGTAATTGAGTGTGTGTGAGAGAGAGAGAGAGAGAGAGAGAGAGAGAGAGAGTGTGTGTGTGTGTGTGTGTGTGTGTGTGTATGTGTGTGTGTGTGTGTGTGTGTGTGTGAGCGCGTCACTGTGTGTGCTTGTTTGTGCGAACATGCGTGTGTGTATACACACGTGTGTGTGCGTGCATGTGTTAGCATGCATGCAATTATGCGTGCTTGTGAATGCATGTGTATGTGTGTGTTAAGTGTGTTTGTTGTCTATTTCATTGCCATTAAAAACAAGACCTTGCACTGACACAACAAACTGACACAGCATTCTTTCTCATTAAAAAAAAACAACAAACAAACAAACACAGTTTGGCACAGTGACCTGAAACACAAGATCTGCAACAGCTGTGGGTGGACTCTC
>CM065739.1:14346977-14356977 GCA_033310375.1 Conus canariensis
ACAGAAAAAGTCCAGAGATATAACCTGGCATAAGGCGAGACCAGTTAGCACCATAAGAGAATGGAAAGTGCTGATCTTAGGTGTTCTGGCTTTACTTTTGGCTTGCAGTGGAGCAAACAAAGACTGTTCCCCCCTCTAGTAATCTCATTTCTGTTTTGTATCCAGGTCAGACTGATACCAGCCAATAATAAGGGACAGTATCTAGGTCAGACTGATACCAACCAATAATAAGGGCAATATCCAGGTCAGACTGATACCAGCCAATGACAAGGGACAGTGTCCAGGTCAAACTGATACCAGCCAATGATAAGGGACAGTATCCAGGTCAAACTGATACCAGCCAATGATAAGGGACAATGTCCAGGTCAGACTGATACCAGCCAATGATAAGGGACAGTATCCAGGTCAGACTGATACCAGCCAATGATAAGGGATAGTATCCAGGTCAGACTGATACCAGCCAATGACAAGGGACAGTATCCAGGTCAGACTGATACCAGCCAATGACAAGGGACAGTATCCAGGTCAGACTGATACCAGCCAATGATAAGGGATAGTATCCAGGTCAGACTGATACCAGCCAATGACAAGGGACAGTATCCAGGTCAGACTGATACCAGCCAATGATAAGGGACAGTATCCAGGTCAGACTGATACCAGCCAATGACAAGGGACAGTATCCAGGTCAGACTGATACCAGCCAATGATAAGGGACAGTATCCAGGTCAGACTGATACCAGCCAATGACAAGGGACAGTATCCAGGTCAGACTGATACCAGCCAATGACAAGGGACAGTATCCAGGTCAGACTGATACCAGCCAATGACAAGGGACAGTATCCAGGTCAGACTGATACCAGCCAATGATAAGGGATAGTATCCAGGTCAGACTGATACCAGCCAATGACAAGGGACAGTATCCAGGTCAGACTGATACCAGCCAAAGATAAGGGACATATATATCATGCTTGCTGATAGCAAACAAATTCAGTCTTGACAACATTTTGCTCTAGCATTTCTTTGAAGAATACTGCTTTTTTGTTGTTGTAAAGCCTGAATGTTTTGTTTTTTTTTCATTTAAAGAATCTGAAGTACTGTAAATCCCAGCCCTGAAATAAGATGGTGTTCAATGGTAATTTACACCACCAGGTTTCTTTATCATTCAAATGGTGAAAGATAGGGTAGGAGAATGAAAGGCGGAAAGAGGAAAAGGGTGAAAGGGAAAGAGAGGAGAGGGAGTGTGCAGGGAAGGGGTGAGGAGTATGGCAGTTGTGAGGAGAGCGATCCATATGCCACCTCTTTTCGACTTTCACAGGGTTTTTTTTTTTCAAACCCAGTCGACCGTATCACAAACGCAAGCAAGTTAACCCTGCAGCATTCAAAACCGTTCCTGACAAACTCCTGCCCTTATTCAAAAAAAGGTTTTGTATCTTTTGAGAACAAGCAGTGCTACTGCTGTGTAGAGCTAAACAGAGCAGTACCTTTATGAGCCAGTCCTGTCTAATCCAACTCATGATCACCACCAGCAGCTTCACTTCCTTCAGTGTTTGTATTTTCAGAGAATACTGGCAGTGGCTAATTATCTCACAAACTATACATTGTAATAAAATACTTTTCTGCTATCATGAAAATTTTAAGTTTTGTTTCACTGACATGACAACATTTCATAAACCTTATCAGCAGCATTGGGTTACTATTCTATTTCAGTATTCTGATAAAACTGACATGGGTGCCGCTTCAGAACACATGGCAGCCAACACGGCTGCTGCCCGAGGCTCAGGGCATGTGTGTGTGTGTGTGGCATCATTGACAGCCACAACCATCGCTAATGGGTACAACACTTTCAACTTTACAAATCTCTCGACAAATTAATTAGGAATCACTTAGGATTAACAAATCCTCAAAATCAATGTTAAAAAATAAATACCCCCCCCCCCCCCCCCCCCCCTTTTAGAAATATGTAAACAAATGTTCAACCGAGGCTTCAAACTCAAAACACAAACTCTAAAACTTTACCTATAGAATCGTCTGGATTTAATAAAAAAAATTTCAGGCCCTCAAGATCTTAGCAATTTTGGGCATTGTAATCTCCCACCCAAAAAAAACCACCTCAGTATCCATCTATTGGTTCTTTAGTGCTAGGAACAACAGCTGTTAATGGAATAGATGAAATTATTCTAACAAATTTGGTACATGTTAGTCCACCCAGCTTAACACCAAGAGATCACTTGTTATCTCTTAAAGTCCCATTTCAGTTGTTTCCGATTTGTGCCACCCTCACATTAGTGAGATGACAGGTGGTTCTGTCTGCAGTATGATAGAGCATCAGCAATGCCAAGCATGCATAAACTTCACACAAGTAACTGCAAGAGCAGCACGGGTTAAAAAAAAAAAAACTGAGCAGTAAACGTTCCTTCAAAACCCAAGCCCATATGTGCAGACACTACAAACCATCACGAATTAAAAAGATGTCATGAATTAAAAAGATTTGTTTCAGGAACTGACTTGGTTTGGAGTTAACTTTTTACTTTACTTTACACATAATTCTGCGGCATGTTCAGCCCCGACGGACATACATAGTCAGCGGGGCTGTCAACAACATGTCTCAACTTCACCCTTGTCACAGTCCAACTTCCAATTAAGGACGGTTTGTAAGTTTCAGCAATTAACAAGAGGACATTGCTAAACTAAGAAACAGCTTATTTCCACGATTGATAAAATAAATTGAAGCAATCAAGCTGAGATTATTAAAGAGGACATTGATAAACTAAGAAACAGCATATTTCCACGACTGATAAAATAAATTGAAGCAATCAAGCTGAGATTATTAAAGACAACACTGCTAAACTAAGAAACAGCATATTTCCACGATTGATAAAATAAATTGAAGCAATCAAGCTGAGACAGGAAAGGGTATTCATTCTTAATATGCTGAAACCAGCACTGCTCAGTATATGACATACACTCTCTAAAGGCATCAGCATTCACTCTTCAACTCAGCAACTCGGCATTGTACACTACAAGTTACAGTATCCAATTTGTCATGCACCAGTTCATATCCACCTTTCCCCTGCAGTGCTCAAAGGGGCACTGTGACAAGCACTGTCCTCAACAACAGCCCACAGAGTATGTTCTCTCAGAGTATCCATCACAGCGTTTTGAATCGAAGGACAGCAGAGAAGTGCTGCTTGGCCCTGTTCATCTTTTATCAAGTCTCCAGTTTATTAAGGCTGGCATTCGAGTTACCACAACCAGTGATTGTGTTTGTAGTTATTTTTTTCAAATCAATACAGCAGACTTGGAAAGGCAAACAGGTGAAACAAAACTGAGAGCCTGGTGCCAGTGATCAGTAAATGTCCAGAAAAACAGACACAATGGTCCACTTTCTGACTTCCAACATGCAGACAAAAACAAAAATGAAACTAATACACAGAACTGGTGGCCTATGCCACTGACAGCTGATACGGATTAAGGGATGGTGACACTGGACCATCTTCAGCACGCTTATACACACAACCAAGAGGTTTGTGCACAAGTACGGAAATAAAGTGTTGACTTGGGGGATCAGACAAACCCAACTCCACCTCACTACGCCGTGTCCAAATTCCAGGCCATGATTCCCAGATGACAGACTCAGTACTGACACCCTCTACCAGTTGGCTAGCCAACCACTTCATTTTGGTGCAGTGCTTCAACCCTACTATGTTGGTCATCAGATCAAATGTTCTGGGTGGGTGCCAAAAAAAGGAAAGGAAACATTTTCTCTCTTCAGTCACTGACCACTACATGGTATGTATATATGTAATTAATCCACCCATCCACCCAGAACAGCGAAAGTAAGAGAGAAAAAAAAAAAAAAAAAAAAAGAGTACAGCTGTGGTGGGGCTAAGATTACCAGCTTTAAATTCCACATTCCTCAGCAAACCCTCAAGATTGCCGAGCACCCAGTTGTGCATCGATGCCTGCTTACCCCTATGAAATGCATGCCTGTTTGTGAGTGTGTGTGCATGTGTGTTTTTAACGAGTGCATTCGGATGAAAGATACTGTATGCGCATGTGTGTGTGTGTATGCGAGTGTGTGTGCGGACACATGCACATATGTGTGAGTGAAAGAGTGTGTTACTCAAAGTCTCTGTGTGTGTGTGTGTGTGTGTGTGTGTGTGTCCTTATATGACAAAGTTTTATTGTTTATTGTTTAATCATGTTTTGGATTCTGGTATTATACCAGAAGATTGGGTGACAGGGTTAATTGTACCACTCTATAAAGGCAAAGGAGATCAACAAGACTGCAATAACTACAGAGGGATAACACTGTTGAGTTGTGTAGGCAAATTATTCACGTCAATTCTAAATAGCAGACTTACTTATTTTGTTGAAATAAATGGACTTATTTCAGAAAACCAAGCAGGTTTTCGACACATGCATTCAACGCTTGACCATGCTTTTGTTCTTAAATCATTGATTGACATGTTTGCAATCAACAATGGAAAATTATACTGTGCTTTTATTGATTACAGAAAGGCATTTGATTCTATTTGGAGGCATGCTTTATGGCACAAACTGATGAGTCAAGGCATATCTGGGAAAATACCGCACGTTGTAATCAATATGTATGATCAAATAAAATCGTGCATTTTTCTAAATGGTCAAAAATCAGAGTTCTTTGGCAGTTTTAGGGGAGTTCATCAAGGAGAAAACCTTTCACCCTTATTGTTTTCATTATATTTGAATGATCTACAACAGTTCCTTATTGACAATAACTGTTCTACTTTAGAATATGATTTAACGCAAGAGTTGAAACTTGAACAGTTTATTAAATTGCTTGTATTGTTATATGCTGATGATACAATTTTATTGGCAAATTCTAAATCAGCTTTGCAAAAAGAACTTAATGCCTTACATATATATTGCACGCAATGGCAGTTAGAAGTAAATCCAAAGAAAACAAAAATAGTTGTCTTTCATGGTCAAAATAGTATGCGTGAAATTTTTTTCTTTGGGAATGAAAAAATAGAGGTTCTTAATTCAATGAAATACTTAGGCATCGAGTTCAGCAGAACAGGTTCTTTTTACAAAGCAAAAAAATGTGCTTATAATCAGGCTCTCAAGGCAATGTTTTCATTATTACAAACTGCAAGAAAACAGAAATTGCCAATTGATGTTTGCATACAATTATTTTATTCCATAGTTGTACCTGTGTTGTTGTATGGTTTTGAAATTTGGGGTTATGAAAATGTTGATATATTAGAAAAGTTACAGTTACGTTTATTAAAGTATCTATTTAGATTAAATAAAACTACAATGACTTCAATGATTTATGGTGAAACCGGAATCTATCCTTTATCTGTACTGATTAAAGTGAGAATGATAAGGTTCTGGGCTAACTTAGTTGTTCCTGATTCTAAGAAGTATTCAAACAAAGTATATAATATCTTACATAAACTATATACAAAAGGAATTTTCGTTTCACCATGGCTTAGTTATGTTAAAAGCATTTTATTTGAAACTGGTTTTGATTGTGTTTGGGAATCTCATTCATTCACAAACAGAAGTAACTTATGTAAGTGTGTTAAAAAGGAGTTGCAAAATAATTATGCTCGTGATTGGCGCAGTTCTCTTGAAAACAGCAACAAGTGTGTATTCTATAAAAGTGTAAAGACTGTCTTTGGAAAAGAACATTATATTTCTACCTTACCAGATATTTATGTTATATCTTTATTTAAATTTAGATGTAGTAACCATAAATTGCAAATTGAAATTGGAAGACACCATAATGTTCCAAGAGAATTGCGTATTTGTCGTAACTGTGAAATGGGTGAAATTGGAGATGAATTTCATTGCATCATGGAATGTCCAAAATATAATGAACTTCGTGAAAAATTCATCCCTAAAAAATATCTTAAACCAAAGTCTGTTTTCAATTTTTGTAATTTATTTCAAAAAGGAAGACGCATTTGTTTGAATATTAGTAAGTTTCTAAAAAATGGGAAGATTGTTTAATGAGATCATTACAGTTCACCAGAATTCAGCATTTCGCAACTATGTTCACACATTGTTCTGAGTGAGTTTCGTATTTCTCTTTGTTACATTTGTATCCTCCATGCCCCAACAGGGGTCAAAGGATTAAATTTGAATTGAATTGAATTGAATTGTGTGTGTGTGTGTGTGTGTGTGTGTGTGTGTGTGTGTGAGAGAGAGAGAGAGAGAGAGAGAGAGAGAGAGAGAGTGTGTGTGTGTTTGTGTGTGTGTGTGTGTCTGTTAAAGTGTGTGTGTGTGTGTGTGTGTGTGTGTGTGTGTGTGTGTGTGCGCATGTGTTAGTGTTAGTGTGTGTGTGTGTGTGTGTGTGTGTATGCGTGTGTGCCTGCCCACCTGCACATGAGCATGCCTTTGTGTGTGTGTGTCTGTGTGTGCGCGCGCGCGTTGAGTGAATAAGTGTGCCAGTCAAAGTGTATGTATGTGTGTGTGTGTGTGTGTGTGTGTGTGTGTGTGTGTGCGTGCGTGCGTGTGCGTGCGTGCGTGCATGCGTGCATGCATGTGTGCGTGTGTGCGCACGCGCGCTTGCTCACATGAGTGTATGTGTGTGCATATGCATGAATGCAGGTATGCGTGCACATGTTATGTGTACATGTGTAGGCATGTTAAGACACATTACACACATCTGGCGTGTGTTTGGATAACACACAATGATGCATATCAGCTTTCCCGTCAGCCATTCAGGTACAGCGTCATGCCTGATAGCCCACAGGCAATGTAGATTACACCGACACAGCAATCAAAACAGACCTTCTTTTCATGATTGTGACTGACTAGCCATGCAGCACAAATTTGAATTTGAAAGGCTGCAATACATCAAAGGAAACTCCCCGTCATGAAAGGGATCTTTGTGTTTGCACTCCCCGGGTTGAACATTGTGATGAGCATTATTTTACTGGCTATAAAGATTGTTTATCACAGCTGTCTCCCATTTGATAAGCTCATCATTTGTGGGCCCAGTGGTCAAATAGTTAGAGCACCAGAATGTAGAGCCGATGGTAGTGAGTTCAAACTATACAGATCTGCTGTACAGCTTGAAAAACCCAGAGCTCTGTCCATCCACTTGTCCGCGATTCAGTTCACCGAGGGTTAAGCTGGTGGAAGGCCATTCACTTCATTGAAGGTTAAGCTGGTGGAAGGCCATTCACTTCATTGAAGGTTAATCTGGTGGAAAGCCATTCCTACCACTGAAGGTTAAAGTGGTGGAAGGCCACTCACTTCAGTAAAGGTTAATCTGGTGGAAGGCCATTCCCCTCATTGAAGGTTAAGCTGGTTTAAGGCCACTCACTTCAGTGAAGGTTAAGCTGGCAAAATGCCATTCCCTCAGTGAAGGTTACTCTGGTGGAAGGCCGTTCTCTAAATGAAGGTTAAGCTGGTGGAAGGCCATTCCCTCACTGAAGGTTAAGCTGGTGGAAGGCCATTCCCTCACTGAAGGTTAAGCTGGTGGAAGGCCATTCCCTCACTGAAGGTTAAGCTGGTGGAAGGCCATTCCCTCACTGAAGGTTAAGCTGGTGGAAGGCCATTCCCTCACTGAAGGTTAAGCTGATGAAAGGCCATTCCCTCACTGAAGGTTAAGCTGGTGGAAGGCCGTTCCCTCAGTGAAGTTAAGCTGGTGGAAGGTCATTCCCTCATTGAAGGTTCAGCTGGTGGAAAGTCATTCCTTCCACTGAAGGATAAAGTGGTGGAAGGCCACTCACTTCAGTAAAGGCTAATCTGGTGGAAGGCCATTCCCCTCATTGAAGGTTAAGCTGGTGGAAGGCCATACCCTCAGTGAAGGTTAAGCTGGCAGAAGGCCATTCCCTCAGAGAAGGTTAAGCTGGTGGAAGGTCATTCCCTCATCGAAGGTTAAGCTGGTGGAAGGCCGTTCCCTTCACTGAAGGTTAAGCTGGTGGAAGACCATTCCCTCAGTGAAGGTTAAGCTGGTGGAAGACCATTCCTTTCACTGAAGGTTAAGCTGGCAGTAGGTCATTCCCTCAGTGAAGGTCAAGCTGGTGGAAGGCCATTCCTTCAGTAAAGGTTAAGCTGGTGGAAGGCCATTCCCTCAGAGAAGGTTAAGCTGGTGGAAGGTCATTCCCTCATTGAAGGTGAAGCTGGTGAAGGCCATTCCCTTCACTGAAGGTTAAGCTGGTGGAAGGCCATACCCTCAGTGAAGGTTAAGCTGGCAGTAAGTCATTCCCTCAGTGAAGGTTAAGCTGGTGGAAGGCCATTCCCTCAGTGAAGGTTAAGCTGGTGGAAGGCCGTTCGTTTCACTGAAGGTTAAGCTGGCAGTAGGTCATTCCCTCAGTGAAGGTCAAGCTGGTGGAAGGCCATTCCCTCACTGAAGGTTAAGCTGGTGGAAGGCCATTCCCTCACTGAAGGTTAAGCTGGTGGAAGGCCATTCCCTCACTGAAGGTTAAGCTGGTGAAAGGCCATTCCCTCAGTGAAGGTTAAGCTGGTGGAAGGCCATTCCCTCAGTGAAGGTTAAGCTGGTGGAAGGCCATTCCCTCATTGAAGGTTATGCTGGCAGAAGGCCATTCCCTCAGTGAAGGTTAAGCTGGTGGAAGGCCATTCCCTCATTGAAGGTAATGCTGGCAGAAGGCCATTCCCTCACTGAAGGTTAAGCTGGTGGAAGGCCATTCCTTCAGTAAAGGTTAAGCTGGTGGAAGGTCATTCCCTCATTGAAGGTTAAGCTGGTGGAAGGTCATTCCCCTCAGTGAAGGTTAAGCTGGTGGAAGGCCATTCCCTCAGAGAAGGTTAAGCTGGCAGAAGGCCATTCCCTCAGTGAAGGTTAAGCTGGTGGAAGGCCATTCCTTCAGTAAAGGTTAAGCTGGTGGAAGGTCATTCCCTCATTGATGGTTAAGCTGGTGGAAGGTCATTCCACTCAGTGAAGGTTAAGCTGGTGGAAGGCCATTCCTTTCACTGAAGGTTAAGCTGGTGGAAGACCACTCACTTTACTGAAGGTTAATTAAGCAGGTAGAATGCCATTCCCTTCACTGAAGGTTAAAGTGGTGAAAGGCCATGACTAGACTCCATCTTACATAACATTGACCTCTAAACACAGAGAACCTCTCACAGGTCACTGCCCTGACAGCCTTCGGCAGGCCATGGAACCTGAATGTTCACTACCACGTAGGTTAAGCCACACTCCATTTTCTGAAAATTCACCGGCTCTCCAGGATGAAAACTGTCATGCTAGAACTAGGGGCTTCCCGTGGCTGAGGTGCCACCACACCGCATTGCAAAACATGTTTTTAGCCAAAGGATCCTGCTTTGATCAAACCCTGACAACGCTTTTGGCCAAAGCCATTCTCATGGAAATCAACCCTGACGTTCACCTTCCAGTTCTCAACATGGCTTATATGCAAGCACCACAGTTAAAATATAGGTTGCCAAGTCATGACCGAGATCCGTAATGTTGTCCACAAATCAAAGGCCCATTCTTCAACATGTTTTCACATGGCTGCACATTTGGCAATTTGAACAGCCAGCCAGCATGACAATGCTGTTTCTGCTGCCCCCCCCCCCCCCCCCCTATTTTCTCCCCTTCTACACTTCCTCTATCCCTCCTCTCCCCCCCCCCCCCCCCCCCCTTCTCCCTGAAGCAGATCACTGGTTCAAGATTAATGTATTCTTTCTCACTCCTGGTTGACTGGTCATGCGCGACTGCTGACACAGTTAACACGCCCCATGACGTTGGTTACCGACACTGGTTGTAAACCCCTGCCATCAACCACTGAACCCACTGACCGTGACAATGGGTGAAAACATGCGTCATTACCATACAGGTGAAGACAGTATATGAACCCACTCACGAAACTTCAAGACAACTGCTAGTGGACCCAAATAATAAGTACATGTGAAACTGATGAAACCAACATTCATAACATGTAATGGTACAAACAGATCCCCAGTTAGTTGAACTAGATGATAAACACAAATGGAGCTAAAAGACAGTGGTATCGAAATATTCAATACAGAAAACAGAACT
>CM065739.1:14366977-14379477 GCA_033310375.1 Conus canariensis
ACCATTTCCCAGTCATACACACACACACACACACACACACACACACACAGAAATCCAGACACAATACAAATAAACAAAAAAAATCTTCTCCAACCCAAAAGTACAGCTTGCAATTGTGTGTGGTGTGTGTGTGTGTGGGGGGGGGGGGGGGGGGTTCTTTTTGTTCTGTCTTGTCTTGTGCATGGTCGACCTCTTCAACCTTGCTCAGCTCTGTCCATTCTACAGGCTTATCTCCCTTTTTTAGAACCATGATCCTGGAACTCAACCAATTACCACCAACAAAAATATGAAAAAAAAAAAATATATATATATAATTTAATACAAAAAAAAAAAAGAAAAAAAGCAGTCATCAGAGCAGGTTCACAAATGACAGCTTCACTGATTTTATCCATGGAAAGTCAAGGGCCAGATCAGGTTTGGGCAAGATTCCCATGAACCAATCCTTGCCATCTGTGTGGTCTGAAGGATTTACTGGCTTTAAATGCCTGACCGTTTCTCACCACTGACACTGTAACAGCATTTGCCCATATTTACTTTTGCTCCCTGACTTCCTCTGAGACAGCTTATGCCGATCAAATTCAACTGATGTTGCTCACATCCCACCAAACTGCATGGGGCCATGTTGGGGTTTGCATCCCGGCAGAGGCCTTCCATTACCTATGCAAAAACAATTTGTTTACATGCGTTCTTGGTAAAGTCTGGTCAGCATACCACAGGTACTGCAACCAAAGTAATCCCAAGTAATAACACTAGTAAAACAGGGTTACAAGTGCTGTTAAATCCTGCATATATAAAAAAGAAACCATATGAGCATGGAACTGATTTGTCTTATACTTTTTTTTTTTTTTTTTTGCTTCTGTACTGTCCTTTGCGGACAAGCAACAGGTAAAGAATCGGCCTGGTTACACTTCTGTCCAATGCAAACGAGTGAGGAGAGTTCTAGTACTCTGGAAATCCCTGACATCCAGGTGTCTGTGTCAGAATATGTGATCCGCCGTCTATGGACACTGATAAATGAATACTGCCCAGTGAAATGGTTATTTCACTGTTTCGTACTGTGTGGTGTAATGAATGGCCTATCATACTATATTGGACTGCAAGTGAGGGAATAATCCATATCACTGCTGGCTACACTTGTACATACAATGTTATGCTTAGAGGCAGGGTGAAGACAATGCCCCAGGTGTGTTGCATAAGACTGCACAGGATGACTGACTGCATATGCAAGAGGAATATATTTTCAGCCATGTTCCAAAAGTCAAGCCGTAGGTTCAAGAAATTGCTCCAGGCCCAAAAGTAGAAATATACAGACATCAGGGATAACGGGTTATCTTTCTGTATACTCTGTACCCACCCACCCAACTCCATCCCCCCACCCCTCCTGGAAATTCTAGGCAAGTGATTTCCCCCTTTCCTCACTCCTCCTCTCTCTCTCTCTGTCTCTGTCTCTCTCTCATATAGTCTATTCTGAATACTGCTGAGATGATCCATTAGTGAGATTCTGACTGTGAACACTGTCTACAAAGGACATTCTGAAAACATGGGCTTTCTTAACACACGTTTTGTGGCACTGTTATGCTTTTAAGCATGCTTTCATACTTTTTGTTGTATCTGGAGGGGAAAGGTCGAGTGAAATGGCTGCTGCCCTCAGCTGGGCTTATGTTGTTTTGCAGTTACAGACCAAGCTACTCTATTATAAACTGGCGGAACATAATCATGCGTTTACAATTTCTGTGTCCTGACAGTGACAGCCCTGAAATGACTCCCAATAAGTGGTCCATGGGGAATATGACCAACTGAAAACCCTTTCAGATGGGGGGGGGGGGGGGGTTCCCGTTTTAACTTTCAACTAAACAGTAACAGACACATCTTCCAAAACCGGTGGAAAAAGTTAAAAAAAAAAAAAAAAAAAAAAAAAAAAAACCCACATAGATCATAATGACAGTTTCAAGTCGGGTACTCTCCCACAACCGGTAACACCTTGAACGGTGCCGCACACTGTGACCCTGACAGTGACACCTGTCAAGCTATTTAACACTATTATTAAGCCCAGATTCCATTACCTAATGCTTTAATAGGCTTAGTCTGTCTTTGCCCAAGAAAGTGGGTGGAAGGGCTGCTCTTGCTACCTGCAGGAATTGAAGTATCTGAGTATATGCATACATATATATACACTCTTGGTGAGGCTGTGCCAACATGTTGGATTAACTCAATAACTGCTAACTCGGTTCCTGCTGAGTATGGTGGTGGAAAGAAAGGGAGAGAACAGAGGACAGGTAGTCAGAGAGAGGGTGTATAACAGAAGGGGGGGGGGGGGGGGGGGAGGGCTGGCAGAGAGAGAGAGAGAGAATGAGAAAGGGAGGGAAGGAGAGAGGGGGTGAGAGGGAGAGAGAGAGAGAGGGGGGCGGAGAGACAGACAGAGAGAGTGGGGGGGGGGGGGGGGGAGCCTGAGAGAGAGAGAGAGAGAGAGACAGACAGACAGACAGACAGACAGACAGACAGACAGAGTGACAGGAACACAGAGAGGTAAAGAGAGAGATTACAATACAGGGTTCATGATTTTGGGCCATGGCCAAATATCATGATCAAAGTTCGTCATACATTATCTTAACTGTTTACTAAATAAAACGCTGCAAACATACTAACAGACAATTCCTAGGCCAACAACAACAACAACAACAACAAAAAGCAATATGACACCACGCCTCCCTGCTCCCTCACACCACACCATCCCCCCACCCCCACCCACTCCCCCTCCCAAAAAGGTCAGTAGGTCAGTAATACTTTTCTTTTTACCTTCCGTGATTTATTTGTCACCTGATACCTGACACTCCATAACGCTCAGCGCTCACTTTTGTGTCTGAAATCTTTAACCTCTCTCGAAGACACCTGGTTTGAGGTTTACACATTCTGCTTGTGCAAGTCTATACAAATCCTTTAACAAAGGAAATTAATTACACTACAGACTGCATGTTGAACGCTACATTGTCTCTTGGGTTACAAACCAAGATCGAACCACCAGCAAATCATGTTCTACATTACCTTTTGTCTTGGTGCTTTTATTGCATTCATTTTTACCATCAAGACAAACAGCGTAAGGCCCGCTGAGAGAAAAAAAAAACTGACAGCATTACCATAACCACTACTTCTTTCCCTTGTAACATTACAGACAGGTAGCGAGCCTCAAATTATACTATTTTATAGAAACAATAAAGTGTTGAGCAGAAAGACAAAGAATGAACATGATTGACTATACAAAGAGAGACAGACAGACAGACATAGAATTACACTGAGTGGGAAGGAACGAGGGAGAGAGGGAGTGAGAGAGAGCGAGAGAGAGAGAGAGAGAGAGAGAGAGAGAGAGAGAGAAAGCTCAGAGAGAGGGAGAAGAGTGAACTCATGTGAAGAGGTTTAGGATGGAGATGTTGAATGGAGTGCGAGTGTGTGGATGTAAGCATGTATGTTTATATCCGATGTAAGCATGTATGTTTATATCCGATGTAAGCATGTATGTTTATATCAGGCATGAGTGAGACTGAAGCAAGTTGGAAAAAAAAGAAAATCGAAAACCCTTCTTTTCAACCTGTTCAAGTAACTCTTGACTGTCTGCAGAGAAGGCGTTTGCCCTGAATAAAGCAACTCCTGTTCTACTGTGGCATGTTTGCTGTATACATGGAGCTCACCATCTCAACACAAAATGCCTATCAAGCTGTGTGCACTGAACTTTGAACTGCAACAGAAAGATGCTCTAGTTCTCCTGCAAATATAAAATCAACGCCGAAAATGCTGCTTCCTTTACACCAGACAGGTTGACACAGCAAAAGAAAACAAGCTCTAAGCATGTGTTGACACTGAAGGGGGTGTGTGTGTGTGTGTGTGTGTGTGTGTGGTGTGTGTGTGTGTGTGTGTGGTGTGTGTGCGCGCACGTGTGTGTGTGTATGCACGCGCGCATGCGCGTGTGTGTGGTCATGCAGATTAACAACTTCAAGTCTAAAATTGGAGGTCGAAGCAGTGAAGGAAGCGCTCCACTGGTTCTCATCTGCAGGTCAATTCAATACTCAACAAGCCATAATACTGACTGACAATGTGAACCTACTTCAAAAAGTGGAGAGTGGAATGGGAAGCCCTGCTTGGCATGAAGTGGCACTCAACCTTCCATTGGAGAGACTCCTATGGATGTACTGCCCTAGACATGCAGGTGTGAATGGAAAGAGAGGGCAGACACACCGGTAGACAAGGCAATGATAAGAGCTGGATTACCTCTTGGCCAATCTGATGTGATCAGAGACGCAAAGAATCACCTCAACAAACAAGAACAATGCCTCTATACCACAGTTCACAGCTGAACATCAAGAGAGGAAGTGGCCACACATCAAGACTTTAAGAGCAAGAAAAATCACCAACCAAACAAATACTGCAATAATCTCAAGGCCAACATTGCAAAGACTCTCACAGAATGGTGTAGACTCATACTGGGCCTTTCCAATAACAGACAAAAATGACAAATACACACGTAAACTGAGGTATGACTTCAAATCTCTCAGGGACTCCAGTGTATACTGTAGATATATGTGTACTAGTGTGTGTGCATCAGTGGGGCGATGCAGGCGTGTAAAGTCCATACATGCGAGCATGTATGCATTGGTGTGGGTGTGTGTGGGTGTGTGTGTACAGTTGTTGTTCTTGTTATCGTTCTTGTTACTATGTAATCTTCTGAACATTTGTTTCCCATAAATAATCAAAGGCACGCATGCATACACACACAAATGTACACACGTATGCTTATGCACACACACACATGTGTGAATGCCCATATACACAGGCACACATGCATACACACAAACATACGCAGATGCGTGTGTGCAGGAGCATACTCACATGAGCCCACAGATTACATACACATAGAAATCTGCATTGATTTACACACACACATGCATTTCCGCATTCGTTCACACACACACACACACACACACACACACACACACACACACACACGTGCACTCACATATATACACATGCACATGCACACTTGCACAGCATACACTGGGACACACCCATGGGCCTCTGCCCACACACCCATGCACACACACACATATACACACACACGTTTACACTCACCACACACATACAATGACAATAATGGCACAGCCAATGTTCTAAGGTAGATACCCTAGGTCTAACCAGCATGTTGAGCTAATGTGTAGGTCAGACATCTGCTAAGTCATTGCCATGTGACCCTGTTCTTAAATTCTCTCAGCTTTGGGCATTAATTGGTTTATCCATCAGTTTTAAATCGTGTCCAGTGTGACCTAAAAACTTAGTGGATGTGGTGTAGCATATACGGACTAGTCCGTACATGGTGACATCTCCTTCATGAAAATGAAAAGAAAAAAGTGTGTGTGCTTGTGTGTGACTGTGAGTATGTGTGCGTCTGCGCATGTGGGTGCCTACATCATGTGTTTTGTGCATGTGTATGTGCTTGAATGCATGAAAGAGAGTGAGACTGAGGGGGCAGGAGGGAGGGGTGTGTGTGTGTGTGTGTGTGTGTGTGTGTGTGTGTGTGTGTATCGCAGAGTGTGTGTTTGTGTGTGTGTGTGTGTGTGTGTGTGTGTGTGTGTGTGTGTGTGTGTATGTGTGCAAGTGTGCAAGAATGTATTAGATGCATGTGTGTGTGTGTGTTTTGTGTGTGTGTGTGTGTGTGTATCGCAGCGTGTGCAAGCATGTGCAAGTAGTGCTTGATCAATATTTCATCAGATTCATTTCCTTCCCAACCTATAATAGCAAATGCAGACAATAATCAATGTTTGGCCGGCTGTTAATGACACACATATAGGACTAGATGAAGTCATGAATGGCTCAAAGCCATGAGACATAACATAAAACAGCAATGTATGCAGTAATCCTATCTAATAATTTGATGAAGTCATGAATGACTCAAAGCCACGAGACGTAATATAAAACAGCAATGTATGCAGTAATCCTATCTAATAATTTGATGAAGTCATGAATGACTCAAAGCCACGAGACATAATATAAAACAGCAATGTATGCAGTAATCGTATCTAATAACTTCGACTTTTCCAATCAAACTGAAGTTCTAAGGGGAATAAGGAGAGCTGGAGAGTGAAAAGAAGTGAGTCAAACTAATAATTAAAAAGGAGAAGGATTTATGTTTAATTTTTTTTTTTTTTTCTAAGTAAGAAGGTTTAATTTTGTTTTTTCTCAGTAAGAAATAAAACAAAGACAACAGAATTAGAGGATCTGCACATTAGAACACAGAAATAATTATTTCCAAAAAAAAAAAAAAAAAAAAGGAATGAGAAAAAAAAATTATGCATCTCTTATTACAAACATGAAGAGAAATCAAATTGAATAAAACCATTTAAAGACAGATTTTTTAAAGGAAAAAAATGGGAAAAAAAATCAAGAGAGAGAGTGAGAGAGAGACCGATTCAGTGGTTGACTGATTGATTGATTAGTAGCGTTTCTTCCCAAGGGAAACATATAAACAAGAAGGCTTTTTTTCCATCTGGCCCTTGTCCCTTCAGGGACTAAGTATACTAACAATAACATGCAAACACTGTTACACAACATAGAACAGATGATAACAAAACAGCGATGATTCCTATTAGCATAAAAAACATCATACATACCTACTAAAACTGTTTATCACACACACACACACACACACACACACACACACACACACACACACACACAACCACACACACACACACTCACACAACTTTATTTACTATATAACACTTTATGAGGAAAGAAGACATAAGAAGTACCGGTCACCAATCAGTATAGCCTGAGGAGGACTGAATAGTGATTCTTGAGGCAGACATGTTCAAGTACACAAGCATATTCAATACCCTTGTTCATAAAAGTTAAAACAAGACTAGTTTTCAAGGCAGTGAGAAATAGGAGATAGTGTTGTTGTTGAGGAGAGAGAGAGAGAGAGAGAGAGAGAGAGAGAGAGAGAGATTCAAGCATGTGTTGATGTTATGGGTGGAAAAAACAAACGAAAACAAAAAGATTAGATAATAAATAAGCAAACACAGAAATAAAGGAATTTATATCATAGCTTAAATCAATTAAAGAAACTGTTCAAATAACAGTATGGGGGGGGGGGGGGGGGGGGGGGGGGAATCAAGGGGTAGGGAAGAGAGGATATGGGTTCAAGCAACAGAGAAAAAACCATGCATTGAAACAGTAGAAGAAGATGAAGCAGAAGAAGAAGAAGACGAAGAAGAAGACAAAGAAGAAGACAAAGAAGAAAACTGGCACAACAAAGAAGAAGACAGAGAAGAAAATGAAGAAGAAAAAAAAAGAACAAGAAAAACATGAACAGGAAGAACAAGACAAAGAAGAAGAGAGTAATGGGGTAAGGCATGGGATACAAACAGCTGTGCTGAAAATGACATTAACAGAAAGAAATCCAATGACACTAACAGAAAAAAATCCAATGACATTAAGAGAAAAAAATCCAGTGACATTAACAGAAAAAAAATCCAATAACATTAACAGAAAAAAATCCAATGACATTAACAGAAAAAAAAATCCAAGTAACTTTAGTTAGATGAGCTAACTTTAGTTAGATGAGCTTTCCAAATGATCTATGGAATTACCTGAATATGGAATTACCTGAAAAAAAAACATGCTGGTTCACTGTGTAGTGCATGAACTAGTATATTTTGATGTGCATAGAATACCACAGCTATTATACCCATTACTGTTTATCTGAGTGTTATGATGTAAATATAATCCACAAACCAACCTTGATCAGTATTAGCACTTGCCAGTAGAACTGGCCATTTGAATTTGACAAACGGAATTAAAAAAAAAAAAAAAAAAACCTCTTAGTTTCCTTGTCTTGTTGAAGGGTACTGATTTAAAAAATGTTTCTTTCTCTCACTCTCTGGGCACTCTAAAGGAAGTGTTGAAGCTGCAATGACACAGACTGACAGAGTAACCAATGGACGATATACCCTCTTGGCTGCAACCAACCTTGCAGTTGGGTTGCAACAAACCCCCCACCCCCACCCTGCCTCTTCCACCAGTCTTGTTGATGTACAGAAAATAAAAACGTGGAATTGTACTAGGGAAATGCTGTTCGATAGATGTGGAGAATGGGCGCATCATCTGCAACACCATACCCATTCCTCCGCTCTGCTGGCACCATCTACACCCATCTGCCCCCTTCACCCACCCAAACAAACTCACAGACAAACCAATCAAGCAAAAACTATTCTAATTATCTTTGAAACCAGAATAATGAACTTGAAAAATGTATTATATACACAAATTAGTTTTTTCTTTTATATAACACCGTATCACCTAGCAGCAGCGTGGAGATGGGCTGGAATCCCTCCTCAATCAAGACAATGACTTCTCTGTATTGCCCACACACGCCGCTTTGACATGTCGTTAGAATTTATAGCACATCAGTCTCAGACACTGATAGGATGAAAATTAATTTAGCTGGTGGACAGGAGAAAATCCGGTCAGCGAATTACAACTCGAACCTCTCCATAAAGATCCTGCAGATTTCAGCCAATAATGCAGAAGAGTTTTACTGGTCAGACTTCATACACATCAAGTGATATCATCTGACTCCTCACCTTATCACCTCCCTCCCAGTCCCTGCATAAGAAAGCTGTCCGCATCAAGAACGTGATGTCATCTCACTGGAATGCCAAAGCTGAGGTGGCAACTCACCCTTAAAGGTTACTGGGATGGCTACTTGATCAACACAGGGCAGCACCCACTTTCTTCAGTGGCTTCAGACTAACAGTCTGCTTTCTCACTGATCAAGACTCCTGGTGAAGTGGTGTGGTGTGGATGCACCCTGCTTTACCCTTGACATTCACAGGCTGGTTTCAAGCACTTCACCATTGGCTGCTTCACTGGTGTGCCTTTACTTGGATGTTGGGTGCTTGAATATACCTAAGGTTTGTGAACGTGTAAGCCTTCAGATCCAAGTGGTTCCTTGTCCTGCTATGTACTGTGTCTGTCAGTAACGCACTGCCTGTGGGCTCAGTTGGCCACAACTCAAGCATGAAATTTCCAGATCACCTGGTGGCCCTGAAGGCAGCTTGTGTGGTGAAGGCCTAACTGCTTGCACACAGGTGACTTTGCAGAGATACTGAAAGTCATCGCCTTCTCCTGCCTGCCACCAGATGACCAGTCACAACATTCTGACCAGCTCAACTGCAGATCAAACTTCCACTGGAACAACCTGACCCCATCCTGATTCTGACCTGGGAACAACTTGTCCTTAGAGGCCACTTGCTAACAGAACTAGCGGTTGTACTGACCTCATTTTTATTAGGATAAGCAAGCCAGTAACACAAAGCTTTCTTCAGGCAATGAATCATTAAAAAAAAAAACACACACACAAAAATGGTATTTTCCTGAAAAAGTCACAAACTAAAAAAAACAAGCAAAAGTTAATGACATGATAGCTTAACTAATGAGACTTTTTTGGCACATAGAACTATGCTTTGCAGACAGTACTAAGCATTTCCTTTAGTTTCTCACTCAGAAAAAAAGTGAACAAAAAACATTAAAATGCCATTTAAAAAAAAAGAAAAATAAAACAAAACCCATATGGGCAAATAGATGCTCCACAATAGACAACTAGAGTTCACCCTCGACACTGTGTACTGTCATTGCTACCAGATAAAAAAAAAAAAAAAGGGGATAGGGGGGATATCATACTCTGCTATATGAATAACAAAAAGGTGAAAGTTTTCAGAATATAAAAAAAAAAGAAAAAGGTTCACATATATATATATACCACAAAAACAGAGACACCAGCAGAGAAGGAAAGTTTCTTTTAAAAGCAATCAAAGAGAATGACAGAAATGAGACAGTGACAAGCATAGAACTCCCAGAAGGTGGGGAGGGGGGGGGGGGGGAGAGACTCTTTTGTACTGAAGGAGCCCATGGCATTGCAAGGGAACTCGGTCAGCATCCATAGGGTGACTGCACAGCAATCATTGGACAGTCACCTCAACCAACTGAATTAATACTATCATTTGGAGTGACCAGTAAAGTTAGCATGATTCATGTCATAGCCGTTAGCAGTAGGCACAGGCAACAGGCATGCTGATGCAACCTTGCATCTAACTAGCTATAAGCACCTGTTGACTCGGTGAGCGATTTCGTGCTCAGCTCAAAAGATGTTTTCACTGACTCTGATGATATCAACACTGCTCCCTGTGGATTGCCAGTGCTGGTGCCTGGGTGCAATGGCACTCAGGTGGTACAGAAAATGGGGTGAAACAAAAATATCCCCTGATGATGATAACTGTTGGGAAACAAATTTCTGTGAATAACTGATGAGAACTGACAAAATCAATATCAAGGATTCCAGCGTGGCCAAACATAGGTAATAGCTTACATTTCACACACACACACACACACACACACACATACACACACACACACAGACTGAAGCTGCACATTTTTAGACAAAGCCATCTAGGTCAAAAGTATAAAAACAAATGTATTCTTAAGTAAAATCCAAAACAGAATGGAAGATCCATTCAATACCACCGCAAAGAGGGTGAGCTCTGTATCTCTGTGACAGAGTATGTCTCTATCCAAGATTTGTCTCCAAAACAAAAAGATGGGTGTTACGTTCAGGATTTTTCTTTCATCAATGAACAAAACAAAACAAAAAAAAAAACAAACAAAAAAAATGAAACAAAATTGCGGAGATCATACAGGATCTCTCTCAGTCCATGAACACAACTGTTACATTATCAACAGCTGTGTTTGATAATTGTCCGATAATCCTGGGTCTTCAATAGAACAAATGGCCATAGCAAGTGGGTCTTTAACTGGAGGGCTATGCAATTTCGCCTTGGTCATACTGTCACCACTGTTGGTTAGACCGTAAAGAAATGGCGAAGCTTGATCGAGGAGTTTCTTTTGCTTTCAACTGGGGTATTACCCTCTCCCGCGCTGAGCGATCTTTATGTCATAGGCCTACCATCATACGACCTGCCATTGGCTAATTCCAAAGGATGGTGGTATTACACAAGATGTTGCCAGCGCGTGTTTCGCACACTTTACTTCTATCCCACATGAAAAGCCTTTTGATTGATCAAATTTCAACACCGAGGGCAAAATACCCCACAACCGGAGAGCTCTACTTGCCGGCGACTGCAGAATCACATGGATCGCGAGTCCGATGCTCTAACCGCATTGAACCGAATACGAAGTGATGGATCGGCATTGTTTGTGACCCGGCTTTTTGAGTTTCATCATCATATTTGCTCAGTTGATGACCTATCCGACGAATTCTCTTTAGCAAATATTTGAACGTCTCAATACTACACTCATCTTAACCATGACCCAAGAACGCGAGTCAACGGGGTCGACTCTTTTTCCGGGGGCTTCTAAAGTAAGATTTCATCTTTTCGTAACCGCCGTCACGGAACTACTTCATGCTTGGATTGCTGCGCAGACATCACACTCCGCCACTGGCTTGTGAACTGGCCTACAGTGGCCACTATCAATCACTATTTTGCAACGCTTGACGACACTGAAACTTCAAACTGAATGAAAAATGATAATTTAATCAATCAAACCCTCCTCAACAGTCTTAGCCAAGAGGCGGGTAAACCCGGAGAGACTCCCCCCCCCCCCCCCCCCCCCTCCTTTCGACCCCTGTAAGATCCATCAAGTGAACCATATGATATTCATACAAATAATGATAAATTGATCATAGCGATCTATACAGATCCACACTGACATTGATACAGTAAGAAAACCGGGGAACTTACCTCCACCACTTTCGAAGCATAGGTAAGGAAATCGCCACACGTTACCAAGACCAACAGCATAACCAATGATGGCCAGAAGATACTCGATTTTCTTGCTCCAGTTTTCTCTTAGTTCAGTTTCCCCCTCCATCTGGATATGAAAACTATTTAGATGCTTGTGATGGTCCGCTTGCTGCCGTTTAGTCTGCCCCTTTCCCAGGTTTCGTAAACAGAATTTCATTTAGGGCCTTATATAATCAGCGAGCAAGGCCACGCGGCTGTCGTCTGCTCTCAAGGTTCGCACGCGCACACCCTTTTCGCGGCAAATCTCGCTGCAGCAAAAAACGTGTGCGTCAGACGTGCGGTGTACAGGGAAAATGTCTACCATACACATCTGACTACGAGCAGGTAATTTAAACTGAAAGGCAATCAAATTGATGCCAGTACATTAATGCTGTGACGCTCACGGGCAAAAGAACTGCAGATTAGGCATGTATAAATCCTTGCAGGTCACACCCCAAAAACCATCAGTAAACAAAAGATAGAGGAATGGAACTCAGTTGATTATTAACTCAGAGTGACCCTTATCAAGACAATCAAAATAAATAAACGACAAAAATCGTCATAGAAATACATCAGCAGCAAATATTGACACTATCAATAACATTCTGTTCCCGGCTGTCTAAAAAAGAATGACAATAAAAATACTGACGCTTTGCC
>CM065739.1:14384477-14386977 GCA_033310375.1 Conus canariensis
GGTTGTTGTATTTAAGAAAAGAGGTTACCTTGCAGCAAGAGAGAGATGGGTCTTTTAACAAGGAGCAAATGGATGTGAACTGTTGTAGATATCAAGCATCTTAACAGTTTTTACAGGCAACTAGGACAAGTTTAACCTATTCTATAGAAATTTCAATCCCATTGAATACTTAGAAAGTACAACCCCCACCCCCACCCCCCTCCTTCCCCGTCCCATCCCGCTTCCCTCTGTGTAAAATACTGAAAATGAACATGAGGTGTTTCAACAATCATGTAACTGTATATCTGTCTGCACTGAGAATATGGGGTTTAAGTGATATCTCGTGTCCTACAGCCATTTAAAAGAAGGTGAGAAAGAGAGAAAGAACAGAAAAGTAAAGAAAGAAAGAGACAAGAAACTGAGTAGAGGATAGGCCGTGCTTTGCGCACGCTTCGCTGAAGTGTTTAAGATCTTCAAACAAGGAAAGGTAGATAAGAAGGGTACACAAACACAGCGTGCGATAATTTTTTTTTTTTTTTTAAAGTGTGAAGTTCAAGAAGAGAGGTTTCATTTTTATCGAGAATTGCGTCAGGCATTTTCGTGGAAGGCTTTCACAAGTCATAAAACGCCAAACAACAATTTGTAGCGACTCGGTCTTGCATTAAAACATCAGATTGCTGCCAGTAATGAATCTGATAGAACCATTCTCCTCATAAAACATCAATGTACAATCTGTGGTGACTCTGTGTGTAGACACGATCCTGTTACTTGACAGCCGTGTTCACAATGTACAACTGACGTTGATGATATACACACCGGCACACACACACACACACACACACACACACACACACACACACACACACACACACACACACACACAACATGACGAAAGACACACACACACACACACACACACACACACACACACACACACACACACACACACACACATGACGAAAACAACACACATACACACACACAACACACACACACACACAACACACACACACACACACACACACACACACACATGACGAAACACACACACACACACACACACACACACACACACACACACACACACACACACACACACACACACACATGACGAAAGACACACACACACACACACACTCACTCTCTCTTTTCTCTCTCTCTCTCTCTCTCTCTCTCTCTCTCTCTCTCTCTCTCTCTCTCTCTCTCTCTCTCTCATACACACACACGTATCTCAGTTCATGGAGAAAAACAAACTATTTCACCCACTCCAATCTGGATTCCGATCTAATCATTCCTGCCACACAGCATTATCACGAATGTGTGACTCATGGCTTTCAAATATGAACCAATCACAAATGACAGGGGTTGTCTTTCTTGACTTCAAAAAGGCGTTTGATCTTGTTGATCATTCCATTCTTCTAAAGAAACTATCTGTCTACTTGAACCATACCCCGACAATCTCATTATTCCAATCATACTTGAACGATAGGACTCAGTATGTGTTGCTTAATGGCAAAACTTCCGCTTCAGACTTTGTCAGACATGGAGTCCCACAGGGCTCTGTACTAGGCCCCCTACTATTCTGCATCTTCATCAATGATTTACCATTGTCCGTATCAGATGAAAAGGTCACGACAGATTTATTTGCTGATGACTCGTCACTCCAAACGAATGGTAGTGATCTACAGACAATAGAAACTTCTCTCCAGGAAAGTCTAAACGACGTGTCAGACTGGTGTCATTCAAACTCAATGGTCATACACCCAGCCAAAACCAAATCTATGATTATAGCTACCCGCCAAAAACACCAGTTGACTCCTCTTTGCCTAAAACTTCAGTTGAATAGCACTTCTATCGAGCAGGTAGACGAGCATCGTGTTTTAGGGTTAACGATAGATAAAGAATTGAAATGGCAATCTCATCTCAATAACGTTTACAAGGTAGTCTCAAAACACCTTTTCCTGTTATCTCAATTAAAGCGCTACGTCAACAGTAATGTGCTTAAACTTTTCTTCAATGCACACATAATGTCACGTATCAATTACGCCTCAACAGTGTGGGACGGCAGTAGTGACGTCCACCAAAAAAGGCTGAATTCTCTCCATAGACGTGCAGCAAAGCTACTCCATCCAGCTGTATCTCTAACAACAGACGAAAAACTAAAAGCGCTGAACATACTTCCTCTGAATAGGCAATTGGAATTCAACAAGGCATCATTTATGTTTACAATCTTGACAGATACTATGCCATGTTATATCAATGCCCTTTTTACAAGATCGAACAGCTCTTCTGGCTCGACGAAATTCCTTCTTCCCTACCCACGCATTGATCTATACAAAACAAGCCTAGCTTACTCTGGACCATATGTCTGGAACTCACTTCCACCGAATCTACAAAACATGAATACTTTAAAACTTTTCAAGGAACATTTGCATAAACATTTTATGTCTCAGTAATTAAATTATTCAATTACAATGATTAGCGTCCATTTGCAAAGACTTCTGTGAACCATACTTTGAAT
>CM065739.1:14394477-14399477 GCA_033310375.1 Conus canariensis
CTCTCTCTCTCTCTCTCTCTCTCTCTCTCCTTTTTTTTTTTTTTTTTTTTTTTTTTTAAGCTCAGGCTATAACGTTTTTAAGAGACGTAGCAAAAGACATCGAAGTAATGATAATAAATAGTAATAACTGACGTGGTCGTCATAATTACTGTAGGGTAATGTTAATGAAGTAAACGAATAACTGTATTTCTATTGTGAGAAAAATTTGCTTTTAAATTTTGTTTACTGTCTTTTGTCATAAGTGCCATTACTTCCATCGCTGTCATCATCGTTGTCAACATCAACATCAACAACATTATCGTATGATAATTGCTGAGTACTAAGTTTCAAAATGTGTCAGTGTGTTCGTGCGTGCGTGCGTGCGTGCGTGCGTGCGTGCGTGCGTGCGTGCGTGTGTGTGTGTGTGTGTGTGTGTGTGAGAGAGAGAGAGAGAGAGAGAGAGAGAGAGAGAGAGAGAGCGCACTCGTCCATACTAAGATTTCACTTTATTGACGTTCAATTTTTTTTTCCCACGGCTGTTAAGCGCCCGACCCTCCCCCCCCCCCCCCCCCCATCCCCCTTCCTCACCTCTGTCTCTTCCACTTTCACCTTCTTTGCAATATTGTTGGTTTTTATATGAATGCATGTATGCTTATTGTCTGACGTAATCACATGGGTCTATATGTGTGTATCAGGTATTTGAACTGATGTGTGCTCTTTTGTGTATTCATTCATTCATTCATTTCTTTTTTTGTGTGTTCTTTTTTCGTTATGATGCTGTCTTTCTTCATGTTCTTTTTCCCTCTATGGTGTATCTACAATGAATTACTTATCTTCGCAAAGATATTCATTTATTTGTGTTCGTTATCATTATCACGCTGTCTTTCGTTTCAGTTTATGTTATAGCTAAACTGTGTTATTTAGCTTCTTAACACGAACTGACGGGAACAAAAAGGTAGCAATACCTAAAATATCAATCCTTATTAAGTGAATTAAGTTATTCTGGTTTTGACCTCCCTCCCTCCCTCCCTATCTCTCTCTCTCTCTCTTTCTTTCTCTCTCTCTCTCCCTCCCACCCTCTCTCTCTCTCCTCTCTCTTCATAAGACATAAAGGGTTTATTCGTTTATCATCTAAGTCTCAACAAATGGCTGAACAGTAACAAACCATTTATCAGTGGCGGCGGAAGCTGTCCAGGATTAGGGGGGGGGGGGGGGGGGGGGCAATGGATATTTCAAATCATTGAACTCCGACAATCACAATATGGCAATGTTCGATAAAAAAAAAAAAAATTCCAGCATGCAACATTTAGTTCACACACACACACACACACACACACACACACACACACACACACACACACACACACACACACACACAGTTGAAATACACTTTGTATAGCTGCAATTAAAACGTTGCAGAAACTGAGACAAAGAGAGCGAGAGAAAGAGAGAGAGAGAGAGAGGAGAGAGAGAGAGGGGGGGGGGGGGGGGACAACTATCAGACTTTCTGACTGAATAACGTAATAACATACCTTCTCTCCATATTCACTGGACATTAGGCGCCGTAAAATGCAGTTACTAAGTCACGATTGTCACAGTCTGTACATTAGCAGGTTACACCAACAGCTGGGAGGTTACACCTTTAAACATTTAATTTTACGAAGTAACTTTGACGTCGTTCGTTTCTGCAAACGAACTCGGAAGAAATTTCAACGAGATTGAGCTGATCAACCTTGTCTTTGAACACATGCAAAATGAGGCAGTTGTTTAGGCGCTCCTGAGTCATAGTGCTTCGGAAGTATGTTTTGACCCGCTTCAAGGCAGAAAAACTGCGTTCAGCTGTTGCAGTTGTAACTGGAATGGTCAAGTACAGCCTGATAAGTTTGTCTACCTCATTCAACATTCTTTTAACAGTGTCAGAAGCTGTAAGTTCTTCTAGCAGTGCCTCAAAGATGGACTTCTTGTTGTCCCCCAGAGCATGTGGAAGGATGGCCAACTGTGTTTTGAGTCTGTCCATGTCAATGTCCGCAACATATGTGGCTTTGATCTCTTGAGGAATTTCTGGATTCTTTCCTGCAGCTCCGTCACCCAAGAGAATTTCAATCTTCCTTGGCAACTTAAGACTGTTGGTCAAATCTGCGCTTTATATGCTCTTTGACGTTGTCTATGGCCTCATACTACTGCTGTCTGTAATAAGCAGAAGGGTCAGAGTAGCTGTGACCCTGGGAGCCCTCATCAAGTCTCCGTGGAAGCTGTCTCTGTCTCGGAATGCGGGGCTCATCACACACGTTTGCAGTCGTGGTTGAGACGTCGGCAAAAAACGTCTGGAAACTTTTATCCTGGCGCATACTTTCAAACGTTCTCAGACAGGAGTTTGCAGCGTTTGTTACATCCACACAGGACGTTTGTTTCCTTTGAACAGCAGTCGCCAGCTCTTCAGTCACAGCAAAGACATCCGTGAAAGTGAGAGCCCAAGACAGGTGGAGAACTGCTGCACAAGTGCTAGAAGGCCGGATGCCCTCCTGGCATACTCATCATGTCCTTGTGAGACTAGTTCAAGTGTTTCCTGCAAAGCCTCATAGTTCTCAATGAGAGTCAAAAGCTCTTGTTCGAACAGTCCACCTTGTTGGACACAGTGGTTTAATGGACGGTCTGCACGAAGTTGGTGTTTCATTTTGGATTGTTTCGAAAAGGATCTGTCGTTATGGTGATAATTTGATCAACTGAATGACCTCTGTGGCAAAGTCAAGGGCATCTCTTATTACTTTGACCTTTCTGGAAGCCTCTTGTAACACAAGATTGACTGAGTGTGCCAAACAGTATACGGACACTGCTGATGGGACCTCATCTTTGAACTGTTTTGCAACTCCTGAAACGTGACCCTGAAAATTACTAGCCCCGTCGTAGGCCTGACCCCTATGCTTCTGCACTGGCAAGTACAGCCTGATCAAGCAATCCTCTAGCGCATTAGAAATTGTCTCAGCACAGGTACTGTCAACATGCACCAGTCCCACAGGCTCCTGTATGACTTCAAACTGCTCAGTTACCCATCTTATGCAAATTACAACCTGTTTGCAACATCACGGGTTTTGTCAGCTGGTATCGAAAACCAATTCGCTTCTCTGATTTCAAGTACAACAGATCGCAAGACTTTATGTGCCATAATCCCGAGGATCTCGTTGACAATATCATGTGACAGATATTTTGAACCTGTGTTTGTTTTTTCCTTGCAGCCCTCTCCAAAGCAGAACTCGAGCAGCTGTTGAAGGTTGCCTTCCTGCTCGTCATGTCCACGGAGAGGCAGACCCTGACGCAGGAGAAACTGAAGGCTCTTTAGTTCGTTCATCAGGCTTTGCAGGTGTTTCTTTTGTTCTGTTTCATGCTGACACGTCACTGGAGCATACACTGACGTTGTAGACTGCCTACAGTTTACATCATACACGGCTGCTCCATGTGAAGACGATTTTTCGTGGCTTGAGAACTTTTCCAGTGCTTTCTTCCAGTTGTCAAAACCGCTCCATACAAACGCTGCATCAGGTTTGCAGCCTTGACGATTAGCCCTCATGCAGAAGAAACAATATACCTTGTCGTCTGTTGTGCATAGGTGAAGCCAAAGGTATTGCTGGAACCAAGATCTTTGGAAATAGCGGGGCCTTCCTGAACTTACCCTGGTCAGTTTGGAGAGGACTGTGTCGCTCTGTGGCTGAAAGGGGTTGACTGCATCCTTGCAGCACACAGTACACTGACATTTTAGTTTTCTTACAGTAGCAGGTCGGTCAATGTCATCACGTGGAGACCGCGCAGGTCGGTTGACGTCGTCACGAGGAGACTGTACGATTGATGCACCTTGTGTAGGAGATGAGGAAACACTTTCTTCCACCTTTTCTTCATCATTTTCACTGTCCTGGTTTGATAAAGTGTTAGGCTCACAAAATGTTCCTCGCCTATTTGCCCTATGTGGACAGGTGGAAGGGATGATTCAATGTCTCCCGCCAAGATCTTATTCATCAGGTAGCATATCCTGGAACTCTCTTGCAGACTTGTTGCGATGTGTATGTCCCTACCAGTCATTCTCGCCATAGCTTGCACTACAATAGCATCAGCATATATGCCATTCTTGGCAATGTTGGTCAGGTACTGGTCAGTAATGTGTGACCAAAGTGGGTCAGCTGCAGAGAGGTTCCCGAGAAATGTGTTGACATCTTTCCTGAGCGAGTTTGACAGGAAGTATGACAAGTATGGCGACAATGTGATGCACCATCAAACATCTCTCTCTCTCTCTCTCTCTCTCTCTCTCTCTCTCTCTCTCTCTCTCTCTCTCCCTCTCTCCCCCTCTCTCTCTCCTCTCTCCCCTCTCCTTCTCTCTCTCTCTCTCCCTCTCTCTCCCCCCTCTCTCTCTCCCTCTCCCCCCCCCTCTCCCCCACCTACCTCAGGTCGTCATTGAGGAGTATGAAGGCCATCTGCTGAATTAAGAAAGGAAAGAAAGAGTGTTATCGGTCATATATCTTCTCTGTGTGTGGGAGAGGCTACCTACCCTTTCCACGGCCTTCCCCCCCAGTCTGCCCGTCCTACCGTGGCGTCTGGCAGAGTGACAGAATGCGGCTGCCAGGTCTGACCTAGATTCTGCCTTCCTCCTCTTCCTTCTTGACTTCCATCACTACACGGTTCTTAGATCTCTCGGCCGGCTGCAAAACTGGGAGAGTTGAGGTTCCCTACTACCACTTGTGTCATTCATTCCCTCGGTTTTCCTTGCTGGTCACACGCCACAATTAGGATTTTTTTTTTTTTTGCACTAAAAACACTACGAGGCCTACCATGAATTTTGAGCCAGCTATTGATGTTGAACTGCTAATTGATCAAACTATCAATTATTTCCCTTTTTTTTTTTTTGGGGGGGGGGGGGGGGGGGGGGTGTTTTCAAGCACGAAATCACAAACAATCTTTAAATAAATTTTACATAAATGTTGGCGAACCGCTAAGAGAAACGTGGACAAACGAGTCACAAGACAAAACACGACGCG
>CM065739.1:14406977-14416977 GCA_033310375.1 Conus canariensis
CATTTCTCTCTTTTTCTTTCCCCCCATCCCCCCCCCCCCTCTCCCCAACACACGAAGCCATCTTTTGACGTGCCTGAAGTAGGTACTCAGATTGTTAACACAAAACTAGAGTGAGGATAGTTTGGGAACGGAGTAGCGAGATTAAAAGGTTAAAAGTGTAGACATCCCATTGTCTAGACTAAATGTCCGAAAGGTCAGTGAACTGGTCGAGAGGTTCAACGACCTGGATTGTGGTAGTATGAAGGGTGGAGGCCAAGCCTCTCCTTCTGCCGCGTTATCTTTCCCTGAACCGAATCAGGTATCTGGCTATTTCCTGCTGACCGGACAGGGAGTTTTTGTTTTTTTCTTTCTTTTCGGGCCATCACAAATCCGACCCCACCGATGATTTGAACTCATGGCCGGGTCGTAAACTCCGCAACCAGATTGATGATTTAACCATTGAATCACCGGCCCCTACCTGTACGACTTTACCAGGTTAACTAGCCCATCATGTAACCAGCTTTACAAGATCATCATAATACAACCTTTCAATGATCATCACACCATCAGCTTCCGAAGGTAATCACATGATCAGCTATTCAAGATCAATATATTTCCTTGTTTCAAAGACGATCGTATTAGCAGCATTCAAAGATCATGATATTGCCAGCATTCGTAGATCATCATATAGCCAGCACTACAAGATCATCATATCACCAGCTTTACAAGATCGTCCTGTACCAGCTTTACAAGATCGCCATATTACCAGCTTTACAAGATCGTCACGTTACCAGCTTTACAAGATCGCCATTTTACAAGATCGCCATTTTACAAGCTTTACAAGATCGCCATTTTACAAGCTTTACAAAATCGTCACATTACCAGCTTTACAAGATCATCTTATGACCAACACCGGCAGCAGTGGAAGCCAAGTTGTACGGTACCCTGGGGGAGCTGCGGTGGACGGCAGCCTTCATCGAGGACACCGGGCTGCTCATCTAACGGGAAGCGAATGAGGAAGAAGAAGACCACCTTTCAAAGATCATCATATTACCAGTTAGTTTGAGTGATCAACATTGTCGTCCTTCGGTAGGCATGATTGGTCTTGTAAGCGTGCGTGCGTGCGTGCGTGCGTGTGTGTGTGTGTGTGTGTGTGTGTGTGTGTGTGTGTGTGTGTGTGTGTGTGTGTGTGTGTGTGTGTGTGTGTGTGTGTGTGTGTGTGTGTGTGTGCGCGCGTGCGTTCGTGCGTGCGTGAGTGTGTGTGTGTGTGTGTGTGTGTGTGTGTGTGTGTGTGTGTGTGTGTGTGCGCGTGCGTGCATTCATGTGTGTGTGTGTGTGTGTGTGTGTGTGTGTGTGTGTGTGTGTGTGTGTGTGTGTGTGTGTTGTGTGACAAGCCTTGAAAGAAACAACTTGGAAATACCCGCCGGTCTAAAACTGCGTGGACCTCTCCAGGAAGGGTGTTTCTATGTCGTGTGACATAGATCCTTGTTGGTTTCTGCTAGAGTCATAGGTACCTCTTTCTGTGATATATAATTACCTGTTTTCGTGATTGTCAAATTCTAGCGCAATATTAAGCCGAAAGGGAAGCAGACAAGTAATTCTGGCGCAACAAAATTAACAACTTTTCTGTGAAAACATCAGTTTTACTTTTGACAGCTTTGGGTGTTGGTATACTTTCAGGTGATAGGATCATGCATGCAGTGCCGAATGCTTGGGAAGAGGGGGGGGGGGGGGGGGGGGGGGGGGTTCTAAATGATGTGTCCATTCTAGTATTTTTTCAACGTGCAAATCATATACATCAGTCATATGAATGCATTCTTTGATATATGGTTATAGGTTATTTTCATAGAAGCAAAATTTACAAATACTGTGTGTGTGGTGTGTGTGTGTGTGTGTGTGTGTGTGTGTGTGTGTGTGTGTGTGTGTGTGTGTGTGTGTGTGTGTGTGTGTGTGTGTGTGTGTGTGTGTGTGTAACCACACAGGTGTTGTGTAAAGATAGATAGATAGGCAGACATACAAACATATAGATAGATAAACAAAAGTCAAAACTCAGAACTCAGAGCTCAGAAAGCTTTAACGTACATCGCCCTTGGGCCACAAGACAAGGTACAAAGGGAAGGGGGGGGGGGGGGGAGTGAGGGAATGGGTAGGAACGGGGAGGAGTTCACACATGTGTTATTACAAACAGAACAGAAAAGTATTGTAATATTCAACCCCCCCCCCCCCAAAAAAAAAAAAAAAAAAAAAAAGTTAAAAAGATGATACCTTATCCAGTTACATTTAGAATGCAAGAAAGACAACACAATACAAAATGAAGCCCGACATTTCAAGGACAACCAGTGTGATGGTAACTGTCCGCAGTAATCATTCACCAACTAACAGAAGTGACCTTACCCTTCTGTTTATCGAATGAAAAATATACCTTCACACACACACACACACACACACACACACACACACACACACACACACACACACACACACACACACACACACACACACACACACACGCACAGAGAGAGAGAGAGAGAGAGAGAGAGAGAGAGAGAGAGAGAGAGAAGACAGACAGACAGACAGACAGACAGACAGACAGACGACGAGTAACGTGGGGCTTGGGACCGGGGGAGGGGTAACCTTTCCAAAGTACGAAAGGCCTTAGTGATGAAAAACTAAGCAGATTTGTTTAGGTTCGTGACCAGATCAACAAGTCAACAGAGAAGCTGAGGGGAAGAGAGCGGTGGGGGGAGGGGGGGGGGAGATGGGAGAAGAGAGGAAGGGAGGAGGGAGGGAAAAAGAGCAAAGGACATGGTAAAAAGACAGTGTTATTACCATGACAGTCATGCAGGCGTGGGCATGTGTTGACAACGGACTTGACTGGTACAGAGCAAATAACGCCACCTGTGTGACTATGCTTATGGCTTTTTTTGTTTTGTTTGTTTTGTTTTGTTTTTCTTTCTGCTCAGTTTTGGTAACCGGGTTAGCCTAAAAAACGAGCAGAATGCTTTAGTGAGTCAACTATACCGAAATGTCTGTGGACGTAACGATCAACAACATGTGTGTAACTCGACTGTGAACAAGACACTTTCGGGACTCTTTGAGGAATGAGTTAACAAACCTCCACCCAAGCCGGACAGTCGTCTGTCTGTCACTTCACCACCGCACACTCTGACGCAGAGTGCATCCCATAATATCCACCCTCTGATCTGAACCTGCGCCCAAATCTACAGGATTTGTCTAAAAGTTGGGACACATCCCATGTGTCCATCAAGTTTCGTTAAAGTTAGTTGAACATTTTACGATTGTATGAAACTGGCAATCTCTGCTGGTGGAATTGCAGATTGTTCCGGTAGGTGGTTCCGGCAGAAACAAGGATCGTGATCTCCACGAACTGGCACGATTGAGGATGATGCCGGTAGAACCTCCGATCTCAGTCTGTTCTGGTGGAAACTTTCATCGGGATTTCTTCCACGATTCAGAAAAAAATCACAATCGCTACTCTCTCTCTCTCTCTCTCTCTCTCTCTCTCTCTCACACACACACACACACACACACACACACACACACACACACACACACACACACACACACACACACACACACACACACACACACAGGGACACAAGACAAGACAAGACAATTCTTTATTATCGAGGGTAATAGATAAGCAAGTTCATGCTTTTTTTTACATCCAGCCCTCTCCCAAGAGGGCAACAAAACAAAAAAAAAGGAGAGAGAGAGAGAGAGAGAGAGAGAGAGAGAGAGAGAGAGAGAGAGAGAGAGAGAGAGAGAGAGAGAGAGAGATTTGGGAGATGCAAACAGAGAGTAAGCCAGAGTGTTTTTCTTACACACACACACACACACACACACACACACACACACACACACACACACACACACACACACACCACACACACACACACTATGTATAGATAGATAGATAGGTAGACAGATAGATAGATAGACAGCGATATAATACTCACACTCACATACACACATAGAGGTACACGTACGCACCCACAAATGTATGCAGTTGCGCAAGCATGCTCTCTGTCTGTCTGTCTGTCTGTCTGTCTGTCTGTCTGTCTGTCTCTCTCTCTCTCTCACACACACACACACACACACACACACACACACACACACACACACATGTACACTCACACACGTGTGTACGCAATTAAAAATCAACTTTCAACATCATCTATTCGCCAGAGACGATTAAAAAAAAAAGCAAACCAACCAACCAAACAAAACTTTAATAAAATTTTTTCCTATATTCAAAAAGTTCATTTATATCTTTGCTTGTTCTCTCTCTCTCTCTCTCTCTCTCTCTCTCCTCTCTCTCTCTCTCTCCTCTCTTCTCTCTCTCTCCAGCGGTGTACTTTTTTTTACGGCACCAATTGGCTGCAAGCGTCATTAAAATTAACCTTGTCGTTATGAAAGGACGAAAAATAATTATGTGACCATGAACTCAACGACATACGTGCCATTTTAATAAGGGCATACTAAAACGGATTAAAAAAAACAAAAACAGCTGTATTTATAGGAAGAGCTTGTACCTATAGCTAGTGTGTGTGTGTGTGTGTGTGTGTGTGTGTGTGTGTGTGTGTGTGTGTGTGTGTGCGTGCGCGCGCGCGCGCGCGAGCACGCGCGCGCGTGTATGTGTGCGTGCGCGCATGTGTATGTGTGTTTCTGTGTCTGTGCATGGGGACCATGGGCGCACGCTCATGTGTGTGTGTGTGTGTGTGTGTGTGTGTGTGTGTGTGTGTGTGTGTGTGTGTGTGTGTGTGTGTGTGTGTGTGTTTGCGAGCGAGCGAAGTGGGATGGATATTGTGGCAATTCATTTGACCAGTCAGAATACCGTCATCATTTTGGTTCGCAGACACAAAAGTAAAGTGATCATAAATCAAAAAGATGTTCTCTTTGACTTGTCGCCCTTTACGACAACGTTTCTCTTCTTTGCATGGAATAACGAAGTGTATTTGATATGAAAATTGAATTGGAAACTAAAGTGTTTGAATTCTAACTTTGTTTTTGACCTCAGTTTTTTCTTTCTTTTTTCATTCATACATTATAACACGTATTTGACAGACTAAGTGATTTATCCATTTTGTTCTTTGCGATTAAAACACATAGTCTGAGCCCTATACTCTCGCGCCTAGAGTAATTACTTACGTTTTCTTCTCTTCAGTATTATCTCCCTTGTTAGTTCATGCACTTCTGACACCTTTCGCCCCCACCACCGAACACAAGAGCAGAACTATAATTCTTCCTGCCTGTATTCTTTGATATCCATTTGTTTGGAGAGTGAGGATATAAAGCTTTTTATCTGACCAGTCAGAAGAGGTTATCATTGTTGGTGCAGGGAAAAAGAAGAAGTACCAGCCACCGTGGCGAAGTGGTTAGCGTCGCGGACTCCCGGCTGGGAGGTCGTGGGTTCGAATCCCATCAGAGTCATGTGGGTTTTTCTGCCCCGACCGGCTCCTACCCAGAGTTGAGTTTGCTGCAGACTCAGTTGGGAAGACTGGGACCACACAGTCGAGTTTCATCCACTTAATGGATGCGTTTCTGAGAGTGTTGCTCAAATTTCCTGACCAACACTGCAGGTGCCTGTATCTCTCGGGCCTGGTTGACGCCGGGATATATTATGAAAGGAAGCGTAGAGTACAGCCCTGACATGTAGTTTCAGACCGAAATGGAAATCCGTAGCATCATCTTAATCATCCTCATTCTCATCGATCAGCATAAAAAAAGTCTCAAATTCTGTGGCCCTTCATGCCCTGCTCTCATGGTGACCTCAATTTCGATGTCCTCTCTACGTCTGTGGCCTTGGTTTAGTTCCGTCGGGGTCACCGGTATCGGCGAGTCCATGGGGGCTGTCGTTGGACGGACGTGGTGGCGCCCTCCGGAGGGAGAGCTCACTCACGCCGGCTCCGCGACTAAGCAGTTATTGTCGTCAGTAGGGGGCTTAGTAGGTGGTGTCCTGCGTATGTTAGATCAGAACAGGCGCCACTGAACACCACCGAAGTAACTCGGCAGCAGTGCAGTGTCTCCTCCGGTGGGTTGCCTCTTGACGACTTGACATTGACTGCTCCCTGTGGATTGCCGGTGCCGGGGCTGCGGCGGGGCCGACCGGGCTGTGGCTGTAGACGGGGTGTCGGAATGAGCGGCGTGGGTGCACTGCCTCTGAGGTGGCGTAGAGGTTGGGACAGCCCCCCCCCCCCCCCACAAAAAAAAAAAAAAAGAAAAGAAAAAAAAGAAAAAAAAAAGAAGAAAGTAACAGCTAAACCGAATTCAAACAGATTTCACGTTTGACCTCACTATGTTGAAGGTGACATTAACCTCGACTGTCTTGTAGATGATGTGGATTTTTGAAGAAAAAAAGAAAAGAAAACTGAATAAGATAATAGACTATTCAGATTTCTGTTTCTCTTTCTTTGATCTCTTATTCATGAATATTAAAATGATGTCTGGATCTGTGATTCGTTCAATGTTGTAGGTAGACTTTCCTACAGTTGGGCCAGCAAACCCTTCCTGCACACCTGCTGTTTGTATAGGTAACAATGACCATTTACACTGCGTATGCATACAGTCGCCTCTATCGCCTGTTGGTGATGAGTGTACATGAAGTTCTCCTGGTTAAGCTCTTTCCACCTTGCTGTTTGAGACAATATTGAAAGGTTGCACACACACCACACACACAACACACACACACACACACACACACACACTCTAAAAGGACAGTCGGCACGAGGCAAACTTAGGATCGTTTCTGCGCCACAGATCCGTACCAGCATTGACTGGGGTCGTCCTTGGGTTACCTCCCCTGTCAACCAAGTTTCATGGAAATCGGTGCAGTAGCTTTTGCGGCAGGAAGGTAATCTGTGTTAAAACTCGCGTTCAACGAGACCCGCCGTTCTCCATTTCATAGGATGACTTCCGCTTGTGGGCACGCCGAAAACAATTTTGCTCCGTCAGCCAGCTTAAACTTGAGAGAGAGAGAGAGAGAGAGAGAGAGAGAGAGAGAGAGACTCAATGACACAATGATATTTGGGGCGTGAACTTATGACGCACATAAAGGAAAATTTCTGAACAAAATTTACCCAACAAGTCAAAATTTTTAGACACATCTGTGTACACACTCACACACTCAAAGTCCAATGTTTTAAAGTTGTGTTGGACAAAAGCAAAACACAAAACAACGGCATCTCATAAAACATTACCATTGATTGTCACAGAATCAATGACCACCAGGCACTGAATAGAAAATAATGTTAACAAGAGGAAATCAAGGTGGAAGTGACTTTTTTCTGATTTTACTAGCTTCGGCAATATAACTTGCCAAGGATTTGATCAGCGATTCGTTTTTAAGTGTCAGTATATGAAGCAGATTGCAATTTTGTACAATAGGCACCTGAAACAAGCTACATTTTCCGCGAATATGTCGGTAAGCATCACAATGGTATAAAAAGTGATTCTCATCTTCAGTGGCGTTTGCTTTGCAGACTGGACAAGTATTTACTGTTGTTGTATCAAGCATAAACCATTTTTTGTTGGCAAAAAGACCTAATGTTCTTGTTCGAAATCTTGCCAGTGCGCTTCCGTGCCATCTAGCTATCTGTTACCACCGATAAATACTTTTCAGGTTGCAGGTTACTGTTAAATGAAAGAAACCATCTGTATTTTTCATTTCCTTCCATGTGGGAGTGCCCGTTTTGTTGAAACATACAGATCAATCTGTCTTTAAATTCTAGATAAACAATTTATCTTCTTGGATTAGCCAGACAATGCCAAACCCATTTTCAGTCAACAGTTTCTTTACATTGGATACCCAGTTAAACTTTCCATTCTCATGCTGTTGTAACAACATTTTGTACGCCTGTTTACATAACCTTGTGTAAGGTAGTTTTAACAGTTTCAACTAATATTTAATACATTTTATATAGGTGTGTATATATAAAGGATACCTTCCAGTTTCTGCATAAACCATTTTGTTCGAAGAATGTAAGGGAACACTTAGGAAACGCTTGACTGCAAATGTATGGACACTTTCTATTTCATTGTTCACCGGCACCCCCCACACCTCTGCTGCATATGTTAATATGGGTGTTATCTGAGTGACGAAAAGTTTCCAGAAAATTGATGGTTCAACTGAATCTAATTTTCTCAATGTTCGGTCACCCCTCTCTTTCCTTTTCTACACATTTCTGTCAAACCTGCATTAAGACTGAGCTTGGTTGTGAATATCAGACCGAGGTATTTATAACTGTTTGTCACTTTTACTTCTGTGTTACCGTGCCACATTTTTCGTGTCTAGAAAGATGACCCCCCCCCCCCCCCCCCCATTCTAAAAATAATATTTGTTTTTTCCAGATTAACAGTTAATTGTAATCGACCTGCTTCTCCTTTTAATGCTGTCAACTGGTTTTGTAAACCAATTATCGTATCAGAAAGCAAAACAACATCATCTGCAAACAACATCAGGAAAATTTCAATAGCATCTGGTATCATTTGAATACCGTGTCTGCCTCGTTTGTTGATCTCTATCGCTAATTCGTTGATGAAAAATGAGAAAAGCTGAAGGCTTAGTAAACATCCCTGCTTTACACCACGCGGACAGTCTAAGTAATCTGATAATTTACCCTTATCACGTACGCAAGCCACTACAGAATCGTACACTCCTCTAAGTGCCTTATACATTTTCCCGTTAATGCCATTATTGAGAGAGAGAGAGAGAGAGAGAGAGAGAGAGAGAGAGAGAGAGAGAGAGAGAGAGAGAGTCGCCTGTTACGCAGACAGTCAATATCCCCATCATTATCCTGAAGTGCGCTTCGAATCAAAATATTCGACTCTCTAACTCTGATTAGGACCTACCTGACCCATGAAATGAGAAAAGGTTACTGCATGTACAATGGAAAGAGCGTCATCTTCCCCTGGTTTTTTTTTTTTTTTTTTAAACCCCGGAACAGGTTGAAAACAACAACAACAACAACAACAACAACAACAATGACGACAACAACAACAGTAACTCATTTTGTAGTTTTTGTTTTTTGCTTTGTCATAGCGACCGACAAACTAACTAAGCCGGTGCAAACATTGCCTGTACGGTAAAAGTAATTGCCGTAAGGGGAGAATGTAAAACTAGAAGTAAATTAACGATGAATCGGTAACATTTCAGATTATAGCAAATGATGAAATCCAAAACACGCCTACACATATATCGCCCCCTCCCTCTACCCCCTTTGTCGCCGGTTCCTAGTCCCCTTCTTCTCCCCCCCCCCCCCCCCCCCCCCCACACACATTTACAACTAGAAAGACACTCTCTCCACCAAGACGTAAGCAACCTTGCATTCGTCCTCCTATCAAGGGAAATTACCGCTGGTACATACTTAAGGAGTTAGTCTCCGTTTTTTTTTTTTTTTCTTTTTGTCGGATTTTTCTTAATATTCCAAGGAAATGTATTATGTTGTAGATAGTTATCAATCTGTAACAGCAACATTACAGTGACCATGTTCGGTGTCAAGTTGGGCATAATCTTATCAATAATGTCAACAGATCCTGGATCTGCCGTCTGATCCGCATCTGCAAAAAACATTCAGTGAGGTAGTCCGTGGGTTGCATTTTATCTGTTCACCGAATTTCATCAAAATCACTTCGTCAGGTTTTGCGTAATCTCTCTCTCTCTCTCTCTCTCTCTCTCTCTCTCTCTCTCTCTCTCTCTCTCTCTCTCTCCTCTCTTCAAAATCTATTTACTTAATCATTCATTTATTTATTCATTTACTTCTTTAATATAATTTTATGATTACGGGTCCGTTGTTTGAGTCCATACGCAGCGTGGATCTGACCCAACAAGATGCCCCGGGTCTGTTGGGTGTTTGGGCGCAGTCTGGTCAAAATGAGTGAAGTAGTTGTGTATAACCCTGCCGAGGGACACACAGACAGACAAAATGGCGCGGATGAAAACATGACTTTGTCAGAGGAGTCGAACAGGAAATATATTAGGATGATCAAGTTCTCCTTCAGT
>CM065739.1:14421977-14426977 GCA_033310375.1 Conus canariensis
CCCCCTCCTCCCCCCCCCTCCCCCCCCCCTCCGCTTGGTCGCCTTCTCCAACATACAAACAAGAACGACACAGCAAGACTCCAGGCATATTGAAATTAAAAGCACGAGCCGTTTTCGAGTTCACTGACGAAATCTCAGCATTTTAGTTTCAAAGTTTTCATTTCTGTTGGTGCTTCGTAAATAGTTTTCATTGTCTTTAATGTTGTTGGTCTTGCTGAAGAAGACCAACATGGTCGAAACGCGTCGTATTTATCCGTAATTTTTTTTTTTCGTTTGGATGTATAGTAAGTTTCGTTTTAAGTTTTGTTTGTCGATGTTTTATTTTAAAAGATATATAAACAAACAAAACGAAAAAATAACGAACAAGTAGGATATCTCTTGCTCCAGTAATGAGATAATTACTCGCCCGTAACTCCCACCAACGGATGCTGCTAACCACACCCAATCGCCCAGCAGAAATGACAAAGCATAGCTCTGTGTTGGTAGGCTATTTCTTCTGCAAGGCGATTTGGTGTCGTAACATTTTCTTTCAAACAGAACGAAGTTTGAAGCCTTTCTGTATGATGAGGGTGTGACCAGTCTCATACTTTACTAGAAGCAGACCCGTAAAAGAAATATGGGTGCGTGCACACCCATACTATGCAGAAAAAGGTTAGTCACTTTTTGGGTCTGTGAAAGAACTATATGGCTGTACACACACCAACGTCATTCAAACAGGGATAACAACAACTATGTTAATGTTTCCTAGATTAAAGAAAAAATGTCTGAGCTCAGTACACACCCAGATGATAAAGAACGCTATTTTCCAGCCCCCCCCCCCCCTCCCCCCCATACAGAAATGATGATATTACATCCTACTATAGTTGCGATAAACTAGATTTTAAAAAAAGGAAAACATTTCCAAATATTAAATTGCTGAGAGTGGGGCGAGGCGAAGGACTGAAAGGAAACCTTCATCTCCTGACAAGCTCCTAACATAACACCATCAGTCTCCAAAATCCCCCGAAGTCGGAGTGTGGCTGCCCATGTGGCGGGGTAATCAAAAACGGTCACACACGTAATGTTCTCATCCCTAACTGATGCATTTGTACCATAGTGTTCCAGTACTTCGGCTGTTTGGATGATCCCTGGAGTCTTTTAGCCAGGGTACGACGACGACAACATCAAACAACAACAACAACAACAACAACAACAACAACTTCATCTCCTTAATCAGCCCATACCCCTGTAGACAATGACAGATCAGAACAGGAAGGAAGAACAGTTAGATGCTGTTTTAGTGAAGAATAGACACAAAGTGGAGATGGCTCTTCAAGAGACCATGTGTGAAATGAAGGCGAAAGGGGGGAGGGGTGGTTAATAAAGTGGGCAACGTTATCAGGAAATGGAAGTCACAGTCAAGGAACCACTTGACTGTATTCCATTGTTTGTTTTTTCAGAAGATGCGCACCCCCTCCCCCCCCCTCCCCCCCCCCCCCCCCCCTTTTGTCAAGCTGCATCCTGTATGGACATTTTCACAGGAATGCATTCAAAACTCCAGACCGTTTTATGTGCTTGTGTACATTTGTACACGCCTACGCCATTGTGTGTTTGTGCGTGTCGCGCGCGCGCGCGCGCGCGACACACACACACACACACACACACACACACACACACACACACACACACACACACACACACACCACACAAATACACGCACACACAAATACACGCACACACATACACACAGAAAGAGTTACACACAGACAGACAGACACACACACACACACACACACACACACACACACACACACACACACACACACACACACACACACACACACAGATCATGTACTCCAGAATCGGGATTGTTTTTTCACCGCTGATTCACAAAGACCCTTTCTTGGATTCCAGCCTTGTTACTCATGTTTTGACAGCATGACGTCTTCTCGTAACCTGTCTATGAAATCTGTGGTGGCATAGTATATTGTGATATCATTGTTTGAAGTTAAGTTACAGTATGATTCAGTGGTTGCCTCTCCCCACCCTCCCTCCCCTTCCTTCCCCTCTCCGCCCCCCCCCCTCCCCCGTCCATGCTCGTTTTTTTCCCCCGCCGCTCCCCATCCCTTTTAATCATAATTCCAGCTATGCTGTCTATGGCTTTTCAACCTCCGGGGAACGTGGCTCGTGCGGATATAATTTTTTTTTTTTTGAAATGTAATACTGTTTGCAGCCTGATTTTTTTTTTTTTTCACATTTTCTTTTTTCTTTGGGGGTGTAATTTATGAGTTAGACGGCAAGAAAGAAAGTCCGTCGCAATCTCATCCTGTTTTTCATGCCCCCCCCCCCCCCTTCCCTCCTTGTCTTCATTCTCCTCCCTTCTGTCATTTTCGTTTTGATTTGGACGTGGAGAGGGAAGAAGAATGACCGATATAAAGTGACCTTTTTTTTTTTTTTTTTTTAAAAACGTGTCAGCTGTTTTGGTTGCTTTGATGGTCATTCTTTTTTTTTCTTCTTCTCATAATTGTTATTGTCTATTTAAGAATGTTCTTTTTGCTTATACTGATGACAGATTTCTGCTTTGTTGTTTTGACGTTGCCTGGGAACGACGATGAATGTCTTCTTTTGAAATAATGATTTTTTTTTTTTTTTTTTTTTTTTTTTTTTTTTACAATATCTTGCAAATGTTTAACAGTGGGTGTGCTTTTTTTTTTTTTTTTTTTTTACATCGCATTTGATCTGGCATCTACACACACACACACACACACACACACACACACACACACACACACACACACACACACACACACACACACACATGCACGCGCGCACGTACACACGCACGCTCCCACGAACTCACGCACGCACGCATGCTCTCTCTCTCTCTCTCTCTCTCTCTCTCTCTCTCTCTCTTCCCCTCTCTCTCTCTCTCTCTCTCTCTCTCTTATACACAGTGACTCAGCGATACTTTATTTGAAACCGTTTGTTTGATTTTTTTCCCCTTTTAATTTAGTTCAGATCCAAGAACCATGCCATTCTAAGGCGAGATGTTATTTGTTTCCTCAGAACTGAATGAGTTCTACTTCACACTGTTGTTCGGGGAAAAGGAAATGACCGGTTGCTGACCTTTTCGTCATGTCCAGGTGTTGACAGATGTGTGAGTCATCACATGTTTTGAAGGAACATATGTATTTCATTTACGGTTTTGTAGCATACTTCATAACTTGGCAGCACAGCGAGCGCTGATCAGCCACTGACAGGCAGTTCTGATTTACGATCATTGTTTAAAAGATAGATTAATTAATTAATTAATTAATCGTTTCTCTCTCTCTCTCTCTCTCTCTCTCTCTCTCTCTCTCTCTCTCTCTGTACTCTTTTACACTGTGCCCTGGTATTCACAATGGTGTAATTCGCCACATGTTTTGAAGGAATTTTAATTAAATAATTTATTTGTTAATTAATTCATACATTTTTTGGTTTGGTATGAATGTTGTTGGTCACCCATCTTGTCTATAAGTTCACTTCTTTAGTATACAGAATGGGACTTAAAAAAAAAAAAAAAAAAAAGCGTCGCGTTTTTAAGATGAAAAGATACGATGGACATTGATCAGTGATATTAATCTTTTATACGGACGGCATTAAGATATCGTCGTTTGAGTGCTAGGGATTAGAAATTTTCAGAAGAAAAAGGATGTCTGTTATTGATATTATTTTTTTTGTTAGATAAAAACGATACAGGCACAGTTTTAGACCAAACAGGGACGACCTTCACATTCTTTTAGAGTTGAAAGAAAAAGAAAAAAAACAAAACCCTGAAGAAACTCATGTATTGAACACGATGACAGGTGGATATTGACATCTTAATATAGATCATAGTATAGATTACTCTGACCATGAGAATGTACATAGTAAAAAAAAAAAAAGCATGCGAGATAGCTCTTGATATCATGGATGAACTGGTACTAGTGCTTATATGGCGAGAAATAAAACCGGAACGACTAAAAAAATCCGCATATTTTGTTTTTTCTCTTAATGTTTGAAACTCGTGTTGCAATTAATCATTCAGGATGCAGACGTCCTTTGGAGCTACAGTAATGATCATTCTTTAGTTAAAATGATTTTAGTACGTAATGCAGAGGGGGAAAAGTATAACGCGTTGGAAGTATAATCTGTCGTTACTCAGAGATGCAACATGTGTGAAACTGTAGAAAATGTTAACCAACAGTATGCAGTGTCTCCATCATACGCGCGGGGAACCTGAATACAAGGCGCCCAATTATGACATTTAGTTGACTATTAGTGATAAGGTTTATTTTGAGATGTTTAAAACTACGCCTATCAATTTTAGAAAGATAAAGAACGAAAAAAAAAAAAAGAAAAAAAAAAAAAAGAGAAACCGGAAACACAAATTCAGAAGTTAAAAAGGGAAGTAACAATGAATAGACAGATCCGGAGCTCTGGGACTAATGGTAAACAGTTAACTTCCATAAACTTTTTTTGTGTGGAAAATTATATATCTTTTTTTTTATTGTTGATTATATATGATGCATATGTACGTTAGAGAGAGAGAGAGAGAGAGAGAGAGAGAGAGAGAGAGAGAGAGAGAGAGAGAGAGAGAGAGAGAGAGGAGAGAGAGAGACTCGACGCAACAAAGCACAGTCGTGTATAACACAAATAACAAAAAGGACAAAAGTTTTCTTTTATTCTTTCAAACTGCTTTTTCTCATCCAAAGCAAGACTGTTACACCCCAAATGACTTTATAGCGTCTTACACCAAGAATAGAACTCTACATAGTGTTCTCTCTCTCTCACTCACTCTCTCTCTCTCTCACTCTCTCTCTCTCTCTCTGTCTCTGTCTCTGCCTCTGAATCCCTCCCCCTCCCCGCCTCTCTCTCTCTCTCTCTCTCTCTCTCTCTCTCTCTCTCTCAGGAACAATACCATATTTTAATGAAAACAGCATCCGAGCTGTCTCTCTCTCTCGCTCTCTCTCTCTCTCGCTCTCGCTCTCTCTCGCTCTCTC
>CM065739.1:14439477-14449477 GCA_033310375.1 Conus canariensis
GTCCCTAGAGAAAACACACACACACACACACACACACACACACACACACACACACACACACACACACACACACACACACACAAAGCTTTCTGATATATGTCAGATGGCCACTACAGTCAAACGTTACAGAGAAGCTAGACCCAGTAAACCTGTCGACGGGACCACAGTACACTGTTTTCTGCGAGTGTTGTAGAGGTGAGATCGAGCCGAACACAGACCTCCACATACCCCGCCGAGGATGAGGTGGTGCTCAATCAGGATTTCAAGGAGCTGTGGTTACTCCACCTGGCACACGACCTCAAACTCTGGGAGACATTACTGAAGCCAGTCTACTCTTTTCTCCTCTCCTCTTCCTTCTCATTCTGTCTGTCCTTCTTTCAGTTTTCATAACTGAGCTACTTTTTGTCATGCAGGACGTTTCGCGATGTTCAGTCTTCAGATTAAGGTGATCAAAGATGAACAGCCAGATAACAAGTGGTCCGTGGTATACCATAAATGTGGCGGTGTTGGACATTAGTAGCCCCAGTGTCTTTCTAGTGAAGCGTGAGCGAAATCTACGGCGTATAAGTTCCTAGTTTCAACAGGTGTGGCTAGGTACTCAAAAATGGTTAAATCTACACCACTGGTTTTGCGAACGATTAACGGGCCTCACTTCCTCGTAATTCTGGTTGTTTAACGGCTGCAGTTCGGAAGTCTTTGGCTCGTTCTGATCGATAGGGTGGTAAAAACCCAGCCGTTCTGTGTCCTGTGGCAAAATCGAGGTCTTTCCTCTTGCTGAAGTAGAGGTGTGTACTCCATTTTTTTCGGATAAGCTGTGTCATCGACGACCCCATCACTAGTCTTCGTTTGGGGCAGTCTATCGGGCATATCTAATGTTCCTTTACCCCGTCACTGATCTCGTTCTGGGCAGTCTGTCCGACATATGTAATGTTTCTATACCCGACCTTCACCGGGAGATGAGTTTAATGACCGCAAAGATTGTTGATGCAAGAGAGTAAACCAGATCCAGTTCCTCGTGATACTCCTTTGCCTGAAGAATTGTGTGTGCCAGTTAAAAAAAATTGATTCTGTTATAGCGCATGGGCCCCTTCCTTGGCAAGTTTTTGACTATGCTGTTTCAGTTACAGAATATCGCGTAGGGACTGCGACAGTTTCCTTTATTGTTTCCGATGGTATTCAGTACCGCCTCCATCAGGACACTCACTCAGTGACCAGACAAGTCATGGCTCCCCAACCTCTGCTTAAAAGTCAGTATTATGCGCTACACACAATAGCTTTGCAGGGAGACATTGCAGTATACGTCACACTCGTCGACGAGTTTTCCGTTAGTTTTTCTGACGCAATGTCCGCAGATTCTGTTCGTCCTTTTCTCATAATTGTGTTTCATGAAAACAAACAAACAAACAAAAAACGTCCAGACTGAAACTTTGAATCAAATCTGGCAATATCTTGTGTTTATACTGGCAAAAGTAGCCGAGAGGATAAAGATTTTCTTTTCGTAGGCCTACTTCTCTTTCCCCCTCACCTCCCTTCCCCCTTCTCACTTCCCGTGTGTGTGGTAAACCAATGTTAAAAGCCTCGTATACTTTGATCAGTACGGAGTGTTAAAGGAATGGTGACATGTGGCCACAATGATGAAGAAATTCAACCCTGCCAATTTTCCCAGTCTTGATATCTGTGATGATACCACTGCTGCAGGGGCTTCCTTGCTTGTCTTCAAGGCGCAAGACTCACTGGCATCTTTCCAGCATGTGTGCTGACTTCAGAGCGCTAGAGTCATCGAGACATGTGATTTCCCGGGGTATCATTAAACCACAGGAAGACAAGGTTAAAAAACATGTTTTTTTCCCAGGCCAGCTTCTAAACAGCAGCTTCGTTCTTTAATGCAGATGTTAAGTTACCGCAGGCCTGCTTCTAAACAGCAGCTTCGTTCTTTAATGCAGATGTTAAGTTACCGCAGGCCTGCTTCTAAACAGCAGCTTCGTTCTTTAATGCAGATGTTAAGTTACCCAGGCCTGCTTCTAAACAGCAGCTTCGTTCTTCAATGCAGATGTTAAGTTACCGCAGGCCTGCTTCTAAACAGCAGCTTCGTTCTTTAATGCAGATGTTAAGTTACGCAGCTGCTTCTAAACAGCAGCTTCGTTCTTAATGCAGATGTTAGTTACCACAGGCAGTTCTAAACAGCAGCTTCGTTCTTTAATGCAGATGTTAAGTTACCACAGGCCTGCTTCTAAACAGCAGCTTCGTTCTTTAATGCAGATGTTAAGTTACCACAGACCTGCTTCTAAACAGCAGCTTCGTTCTTTAATGCAGATGTTAAGTTACCGCAGGCCTGCTTCTAAACAGCAGCTTCGTTCTTTAATGCAGATGTTAAGTTACCACAGGCCTGCTTCTAAACAGCAGCTTCGTTCTTTAATGCAGATGTTAAGTTACCACAGGTTGTTTATCCCACATTTCGCAGCTGTCACAGTTCCTCTGACTAATGTCACCAAAGGAATGGTCGGCACACCATCGTATGGGCAGAGGATTGTGAGCAGATTTACTGTAGATTCAGAAACTAACGGCTACTGTTCCTGTTTTAAGGTGACCAGGTCTCTTCCATCCATGTTGCGGGCAGGACTAACATCAGCAATACTGATGTCGGTGCAATGTTACCGCAGTGATTTGAGATACTTTCATCCCATTATTTAGTAAGAAAATTTTGTGTGAACGTGAAAGAAACTGTAGACCATGGAAAGAGAGTACTTGGCTGTAGTTTTGCACTGTGGAGTTGTCCAAGTACTTGTGGGGACGTCCTTTTCTTCTCCAAGCAAATCAGTACAGCAACTTTATTCATGCTCGTCTGATTCGTTGGGCTTTGTCACTGCAGGGCGGGGGAGTGTGTGTGTGTGTGGGGGGGGGGGGGGGGGGCAGTTTCTCTGTATAGCCTGTGTCTGAATCTCTTCATCAACGGATGAGACAGAGAAATAGACACAGAGTTTCTTAACCGTGTTCTACCTGGCAGGGTCTCAGCGCATTAGAAAAAAAAAAAAAGCAACGTGAAAGTCTGTGATGTTTAATCTTCTTATTCATTCATTCACCACAACAAAACTTTCGTGCAGACAAAAGCAGGCAGAACAAATCATTCAGCTCCTGAAAGTTCATATACTTAAGCACCAAGCGGTGACACATAAACATCTCAATCCCAGAAACATTATAAACGTTGCAGAGGGAAGGACTTATCTAAATGGCAAAATCATTCAAAACTTCCGTTGAAAAAATTCGCCTGTTCAAAGTTTCACAAATTCAATAAAAGGAAAAGACCATGATTCAAATGGTAAAGCCAAATAGATTACATAGAATGGAAGCACAATTTCTTGAGAGAAAGAAAGATCATGATTCAAATGGCAACGTTACGCAATTTCCCTAAGACCCAAAAACTCAAACAGCAGAATTACACATACTTTTCAGAGGGAAGAATCCCATTCGTCAAATGGTAAAAACTTCCTATATTTCCGATGGAAAAAAAAATAATATTCAAATTTCACATATTTGTCAGAGTGAAAAAGACCACAATTCTAATGGCAAAGCTAAACAGATTTTCCAGGAAGGTCAACAGGAGCTCTGCATTCGAATGACAAATTAATTTTGTTCAGATTTTCCAGACAGGAAAATACCAAGATTCAAATGAATGTAAAGTTTCAAAAGAGTATTCAAGAGTAAGCTAAAACGTTACTAAAGCAGCAAAGGAACGTACATATTTCAGCTGGAAAAGATATAATTCAAATATCAAAGTTGCACCATTTCTTCCTGAAGAAAAAAATTGAAATGACAGTGCTTTAGACTGCAATTCAAATGGCAGAAAAATAAAACGATTCCGAGGAAAGGAAAGACACAATCAAGATGACAAAAATGAATTCGTTTTCAGAAAGAAGAAAGGTAATTCAAATGTAACAAATACATCTTTTTTTTCCAGATGCGCATGATTGAAACGGCAATTTTGCGCATATTTTCGAGCGGAAATATATCTCTTTTCCAGATGCACATAATTGAAATGGCAATATTGAGCGTATTTTCGAGCGGAAATATATCTCTGTTCTAGATACCCATAATTGATATGACAATATTGCGCATATTTAAGAGCGGAAATATATCTCTTTTCCAGATGCGCATAATTGAAATGACAATATTGCGCATATTTTCGAGCGGAAAGAAGACTACAAGTAAAGGCTGAAAGAACAATAAATCAAACAGCAAAGTCACACAAATTTTGCAGCATACCAGAACCATAACTCACGTCTCTCTATTAATAACGCCTCTGTGTATTGGTCGCATTGTCTTCGTCCTACATGTTGTTTTTCTAGGGGTTTGAATGTTGTTAGCACCGGCATGGTGTCTTGCAAACATGCAAGTAGAAACATTCAGTAATTAGCACAAAACAAAAACATGCTTTATTTTCTATATGAATTCTATCTACTGCTCTGAAAACGATTTTTAAGTGAAGAATTCAGTTCGACTTACAGCCACACAGTATTCGATCCATTGGATCATTTCATTTTTCAAAAAATTGCAGACAGAATCCTGTCACAGCAAACGACAGCAATCTTTTCTTCCTAAACACAAACGAAATGGTAAGCTGTAAGAAAAATATAACGACATGTATCCATTTACGACATGTATCCATTTATTGCTAAAAGTGTGAACAAAGTTTTGGACAAAAGCATCACAACGCGTAGGGATCTGAGTGTCACATACAGAAGTGAAAAACGACATGAAAATGTCAGTCATGATGTGTTTGCCCAAAATGTGATTTCTTCTTCGGCAATGAGTTTGCTATTAATACAGTGTCTCACAAATACTATTTCATACGTTGTGGAAGTTCCGTTTTTGAATTTTGGGTAGTGTTTTCTTTACTTTCCTCTTTCTTTTCAATAAGTGATCCAAAGACATATTAGTACGACACAGTGAAATTTAAAGACAGCACATGATTAGCTATTTTCCAAATATTTATATACCATTCTTCATCCGTCTACATTACTCCTTCGGGTATCTTTTTTGTCCGTCAGAAACCGTCCTTCATTTGTGTATTTCTAAGAGAGAGAGAGAGAGAGAGAGAGAGAGAGAGAGAGAGAGAGAGAGAGAGAGAGAGAGAGAGAGAGAGAGTCAACATCTGAGTAAGATAGGCTGGATTTGATCACGTCATTTGTTGCATATGCGACATTTATTTCAGTGAAGGTCGCTGAGGAACTGAGTGAGAATCTGACTGCTCATGTTGAAGGTGTGTTTCCTGTTCTATACCTGTGCATTAGGTGCCGCGTTTAGAATTCTTCAGTGCAGCTTAATGGAAGAATGTAAATTAGAGACTAGTTCTTTTCTTCCTTTTTCTCATAATTAATTTGAGTGCTTATCTGTGTAGCCGTATCAAGATATCTGCGTGTTTGCGCTGGTGAAGTTCCAATAGGTGTATACATACTCTATACGTGATATTTACATAACTTAAAATTAGCTTTGAAAAAACAACTTACGTAAGCAAAGGTCACGAATTTGATTTTGGCGACATAGACTTTTGCACAACTGGTTTATGTGAGGATTCTGACTCAGATTGTTCTGGCTGTCATGGTGAAACGAGCAACCTTTTTCACTTGGCCGCCGCATTGACGGGGTACTGCAGAACGTCCATTTGTCAGATTTTGTGTTTTGCCGTGTGTCTGTGATACAGCAGAACTTTGCTTGTTATGTTTTGCTATTGAAGTTGCATGTAGGTTGAAGCAACATGTGGTTGGGTTCGGTTCATTGTATATGATCACTGGCGCTTTCTCGTATTTTCAGTGTATTTGTGTGAAATATAGCATCGCACGCAAAGAGCTTACATGTGGATTTGATACTGGGTGTGGACCGTTGTTGTAAACTGAAGTAATTAAGGGGTCCAAAATAAAACCTTGCATAACGCCATAATTGAAAATTAAATATGGAGATGGATGTGTTCATACTTATATATCGTTGCTTACCTTTGACATATGACTGAAGGAACATACGAGACTGCTATGGTGGAGGTCATAATCAATCACCTTGAAAGTTTTCTTCTGGACATTAATGGTGCAACAAATCATTCACAGTTGTTGTTGGTATGGCCAAAGTAATAATCAACCAGCTCAATTACGGCTGTATGATAAATATTAAGTGGAAAGCCACACGTCAATGATGAAGTAATTAGTGTGGGTTCAAGAGGTGAAGAGTGAATTTGTTATATGTTTTTTTTTTTAGGTTTGTAAAGAAAGGATATTATTAAGAGGAGTCGCTAGTTTCAGTGTCTCATTTGCCACCTGACTTGTAAATGGGTAAAATGTTGTTATCATTATTTTTCTTAATCTGGAAACTCAGTCTATTTATTGGTTAACGTTGTAATCAAGAAAAGTCGGTAGTTTGCAGGGTCTGAGTCGTCACCTGATTTGTAAATGGATAAAATTTCATTATCATCATCATCATGACTACTGCTAATATCAGCATTATTATTGTTGTCAGTCTGGAAGATCAGTCAGTGTGTGCATGAGCTAAAGTTGCATATTGAAGTGCCTGTAATTACCGAAGTTGATAGCTTGAGAATTGCACTCTGTACGATCCAGTTCATGGATTCCCGATTGTTACTGGTCCATCAAGTCGTGATGACCTTCGAATATAGTTACGCATGGGGTATAGTCATCATAATATACTTTGTCCCTGTGCTTCCGTGCGCTAATTGTGTTTCTTTGCATGATGTAGTCTGTAACAGAATCAAAATACATGACTCGAACACCATAACTGCAGACATGTCAGGCAACCCCATTCTTCAGTCCTTATTATTGACTTCATAAAACTGAAGGGGTGTAAATCTACTGCATCGTACCACACACGATTAAACCCTTTCTAATTGCCGAATTTTTTTTACCGTTACACTTAAAGAGAGCCTTATAAAACACTAGAGACATCTTCTGAAAATCAAACAAGTTTTGTTAAGCTACATTTTTTTTGCAAAGGGTTTAGTGATCATTGTTTCAGCTTTGAGTTATCTTTATCAATAAAGCATTAATGCAGTAGCATCTCGTCTTCCAATGAAATACGCACAATACCTACCCTTTCCTCAGGTCGTTAACGCTGTCTATGCCCTTCACAACCTTGTCCTCAGGCACTTTGTAGAAGGAAGACTGTTCACAAAGCCCGTGTGGTAACAACCGGTTAGCTTGGTCCCTGTTTAAAAAGAGAAAACAAAGAACATTCCCACAGAATTACTCTGTAAAATGTCGGATGGTACCAGTGTAACATACTTCAAATGCTACCATGCCAAAAACACTACCAAGGGAAGTTACCTTACGGGGTTTCCAATAGTCTCGTATTCGACGAGATCCCTGTTCCAAATCTCACCAGATAACTTCCATTTGAAAGACGACTTCTGTTCTGTCAAATATCAACATGGGATTCGTTTAAACAATAAACTGTAAAACTTGGTGTACAGGCTTAAAACAAAAACTTACTTTGATCGTTAGTGGAAATAAGAAAGAAACCAACAAACAATGGAGGGAACTTGCATGGGAAGGCGAGTGAGGGGCAGAGTTTTGGGCCTAGACGTGTGACACCGGATCTACAGTGGATGGACAAGCGTTTAGAACTGTTACACAAAATGATACACGTGACCCAAAACGTCCTTTGGTATTCACTGTGTTCAGCCAGTATACCCCCCCCCCCTCTCCTTCCCAGCCTCCCACATCACTGTTCATATTTGCCTTCTCTCCCTTTGTAGCTTCTATGTTAGCAGAGAGGTGGCGCGGTATTGTTATCGTTGTTACTATAATTAGAATTATCGTAACCGTTATTTTCATATGATTACTACCATAATCATCTTTATCATTACTGGTATTAGTATACTATTTTCTTCAGTTTATCATCATTATCATTTAATCCGTATCCCCCCCGCCCCCCCCCCCCCCCATCCCCCTTTCAGCCATGGTTCCATTCTGTCCCCATTCTGTACCCTGTCGGAAGAGAAAAGTGACGTCTGTTCGTCCTTCGTTTCATTGTTTTAATGGTCGTTCATCGGCTGAAAAGACTAAGTTTCATTGTTTTAAATGGTCGTTCATCTGGCCTGAGAAAAGACCAAGTTTCGTTGTTTTGAATGATCGTTCATCTGGCCTGAAAAGAGACCAAGTAGGCCGGACGCGTTGTGCTTGTTTTGTCCTTTGTTTGTGCTTCCGTTTGGCGGCACAGTAGTTCTGTCTTTGCTCTAGTTTAAGACTTATACAAACTCTGAACAGTTCGCAAAGACAGTTGTTCTAAACTTCTCATGTATGGTGTGCAATACAGGTTGAAACGAGGAATAGACTTACAAACAACAAAGCGAACTTTAACTGGCAACTAAAGTTGCTGGAATTTCTCCCAAATAACTGGGTGAAAAACGGAACATGATGATCATGTCCACCGGTTTCTGGTACCCATCTCATGCAGTTTTCCAAATGACAAAAACAGGACCAGTGACTTGTATGTTAAAGCAGTGTTCAGTCACTGCTCTCAAGACAGACAGGTGGTTGGGAGTGCTTTTTCATCATCACTCCGTGCTAGTTTCCACACAGAAATGTGTGTGAATTTTTAGCTAAGATTCTCCTTGCCAGGTAAGTCTTGCTTTGTCGTTTGTAATTACAATATATCTCGCTCTCGTCGAATTAAGAAAACACAAATCAACAAGAAAAGGACCAGTCGAAGAACAGTCACAATACTGTTGATGGTGTATGAAAAAAGATAATAACAAGAGTGCTCAAGGATCAATTGAATTTTAAAACGAAAGAAGATCATTCAGAAACATTCGCTTTCGTTCTCATTGTTGTAACTTTTGTTTTAGAAGCTAGTCCCTAAAACGCAGTTAGCCGATTAGCTGATGGCCCTAAACTTCCTCACTGTTTATGATGAATAACATATCCTTTTACATGCTGGTGTGACTAACAATAGTGAGTCAGCACGCAGGATTTGTGTCGATTTCTCCAAGAGGCCATCCCACTTTCTTGTCCTTCAATTCACTGGGACAGGCGTTTTATTCGATATTTCTATGTCTCGCCTTTTACAGTGTTCAGCATCTAAACACATATAGATGCTGACCCAACGAACAACCGTGGAGAGGAATGTCATGCAGTTTTCGTCAGTGCACTGTCTGTAAATGACCTCACCATCAGACAGACCATGGTATCCTCTGTGCAGGGCAAAAGATAAGAACAAATAGTCGCCACCTGGTCGAACGCTTCTGGCGACAGCTTTGTACTGATCCCCATGTGAAGTCCGCTGAACTATCAGGTAGAATGTAAATCACAACAAGTTCACCAGTCAGTCATTCACGATTAGACCAGTTGTCTTTTCTTCGTTTATGGGTGGATGACTTGGACATGTGCCTTATCCGTTGCTTCATTACGGTAATGCTATTTTGTCATTTGATTGTAGTTCGTCATTACAGCAGTGTGCTGTTTGTTAACCCGCAGATCAGTTTCGTCGTGAAATGAGTTCACTTTTAGACAGAGTGAGTGTCTGTCTCTCTCTCAAACTATACACACAGAAACTCAAACTCATTGCATTTACACACACACACACACACACACACACACACACACACACACACACACACACACACACACACGCATGCACACATGCGCGCGCGCACACACACACACACATGCACACACACGCGCACGCACGTACGCACGCACGCGCTACGCACATACACGCACTCGCACTGCACGCGCGCGCGCTCACACACACACACCTACACACGCGCGCACACACACACACACACACACACACACACACACACACACACCTACACCTACACACGCGCGCGCGCGCGCACACACACACACACACACACACACACACACACACACACAGGGAGAGAGAGAGAGAGAGAGAGAGCGAGAGAGAGAGAGAGAGAGAGAGAGAGAGAGAGAGAGAGAGAGAGAGCACAACAAAACATGGCACAAGCAGAGAGAGAGAGAAAGAGAGAGAGAGAGAA
>CM065739.1:14451977-14464477 GCA_033310375.1 Conus canariensis
GTCGCCGAAACATACGAACTAGCAAGAGTTAGTAATAAATGTTTTAATTCGCCTTGTTCTCTCGTTCTAACACAGTGTAAATCTACACTTCCCACATACTGACTATGTTGAATGTTGATGGAGAAGAATGCACTCATCCTGCCATATCAGGCTGTGGCTGTGCAGTTGTGTCTAGATCCATGCAATGATTTGGTGCACAGGCAGCTGGGTTTGTCTTCTTTCTCTCCTTCGGTTCCCCATCTTCTCTTACGCAGGGGGGGATGGAAGTGACACCCGCTCACACAAATTGTATCCTACTGATTTTTTGAAGTGTGTGTGTGTGTGTGTGTGTGTGTGTGCGTGCGTGTGTGCGTGCGTGCGTGCGTGCGTGCGTGCGTGCGTGCGTGCGTGCGTGCGTGTGTGTGTGTGTGTGTGTGTGTGTGTGTGTGTGTGTGTGTGTGTGTGTGATCCGAACTGGGAATATGCAATAACCGCCGATGTGGGGCGACAGGGCCAGAGCGACCCATATTGTGACCACGTCTCCAAAAAGAAAGTTAAGTAGAATGTTTGAAATATTGAAATATACATTTCCATTGAAATACGGATGTTTCCGATGATATATCAAAGAGTTCTGTGTTTTAAGATACGAAAAGGTTGTGGCTCTCTACATCGTCCCAGTAATATGGAAACCACTCTGAGAAAAAGGATCTTGAAGTGGAAATGCCCGCACATAATATGATGAAAAAAAAAAATTATCAGTTTATCATATTCCTGGTTGGATTTAAGGAAAAGCAGTGAAATCTGTCTGAAATTTGAGTTGTTTGGCTTCAAACTGGTGCAGGAGACTCCTTTCAATCCAAACTGAGCTCCACCCCTGTTTGTTGACTGCGGCACAAGACCTGGCCTGACTTATCTATCTTTTGGTGACAGACGGTGTATTCACCTTTCAGCCGCCTTACCTGTATTCTTTCGGTCTGTCACAGATTTTTTTTCAAACAGAAAAGAATGCATGACATGAGTTTACTTTGAGAATAAGACTGCCATATGCCAGTTTGTACTAGATATAGGTTCCGCAATGACTGACTGAAATGAGAAGCGCATGATCGAAGAAAAGATACCCACTGGTCCAACTGCAGTCACATGAATTTTGTGGTACGGTACTTGGCAGCTGCGTGCAACTCAGATCATACCGCCTGTCTTCATGTTTTCCTTGGTATGAGCTTTTAATTTGTTGAAGTAATTGCCCGTTGCGGCAATGGAACGTAAACGGTTGGCGAACATTGTTGATCCATGCTCCTTGCACGTGCAGTACGTGCAGGCAAACGAACAGGCACAGGGCAATAACTGTCCGTGCATGGCAGTGGTATACTCCCTAAAGAAAAAACCCCACATCATCAAATGAAGGAGGAATTATGCTGATGTGAGCGTCCATTGAACAGTTTTTGGCCATTTGTTGCATGCCTGCTACATAGGACACAGTCTAATGGCATCAATCAGGAAATGGCAGATGTTTAAAAGGTATTTGATCCCCCTCCCTATCTTTTCTCTCTTTTGTTTTCATACGACAGCCCAGATTGTATGCTTACATGCGTTAAATATTATGATAAAACCAGATAGCTAACCAACTAACGTTACAATACCGTGAACTGGCAACGATGGTATCCCTCTATTTTCAGTGTGAGGTTTACTTTGCAGTAATGTCCCTTTTCTGACTAAAAGTAATTCAACATATTTATCTAATGCTAAACACTTATTACTTCACATTATTTAGATCAAGAAGCAAAAACTGCTCGTTAGAATGACATATGTAGCAGAATCCATGAGGGTGAAACAGTCACATTGAACCACTCAATAATTATTGCTTACAGTAATTGAACATACTGATAACATCCATGATACAGACTGTAGAATATGATTCAAAGTTTATTGACAACGTAAGGTTGTAGGACTGCAATTAATTATTTACAATCTAAGTTGCTTGTAAACAATACAAGATCATGTGAAAATGAAAACACTACTCATAATGATAGTAACTAGGATTCAAAGATAACGCAAATCGTACGATGTGTCCAAATATGTCGCATTTTACGTTACTTAGAAAAAGCTGAAGTAGTAGATAGATGTGGGAACTGTTCCATAATTAGTTAAAGAAAATCCAGTTTTGTAATAGACTGGAAAAGTGTTTCAAAATTAAGCAGTCGGATGAGCCAAAAAAAAAAAAAAAAAAATCTCCAATATAGTATGTATGCATGCTGAACATCGAATAGAATTTTTAAAACTAATTTTTATGTGATGGCCTATTTCACACGTAAATGTATTGTAATTGTATTGCTGCAAATTGTTATTTGAAAGAAAAAGTTCAATACCAGAAAGAAAATGAAATACGAATAAAAGTAAAATGGCACCAGATATGTATCTATTACAGCGTTTGGGTCCAAAATAGGATGGCTATGAATGAGTATTCGCTTGGTTTTGATCGATAAATATACTTAGTGAAGTAGTTCGCAAATCCACTATTCTGATTTTGAAATAACAATATTTATAAATATGTAACCGTACGGTCGATATTTGTATGGGATTAGACCACACACAAAAAGTTCTCGAATGGAAAGTGCTATGTTTGTGCAGGGTTAATGAGTACTGATGAGTTAACCCCATGAGGGAAATGACGAAATAAAAACTGATAAACTTTTAAACTTCCTGTTTTCATGGCTATTTCAAAATAATTGCTTACAAATGTCAAAACCAATAAATTGAGCAGATCAGACTAGCTTTCTCGAGAGAAATAGTTTGGAGATACGCTCTTCTGATTTTGATGTAACAGGAGGAAGGCGGGAGGGGGAAGGATTCCTGATCTTCACGTCTTTGAAAAAAAAATCATGTTCCCATAGGCGAGACTTCTTTGCACCAGGTAAAAGATGTTTTCATGCATGTTTTAATTGTTCTTGTCGGGATGCCTCTTCCTCCCTAGCAAGGGTTCTTTTTCATCAGTAATGCCCAAGACAAGCAGACCACACTTCAATTTATATTTCTATTAATTGACATGCAATGAGGATTAACATGCACAAGCAAGTGAAACAATATTTAAACAATTTTCACACCAGTGTGATTTGACTTCGCAACCGTTTACTGCAAACTCGGTGCTCTAACCCACAGAACCAACAGTTGACTGCAAACTCGGTGCTCTAACCCACAGAACCAACAGTTGACTGCAAACTCGGTGCTCTAACCCACAGAATCAACAGTTGACTGCAAACTCGGTGCTCTAACCCACAGAATCAACAGTTGACTGCAAACTCGGTGCTCTAACCCACAGAACCAACTAGGCACCCATCTCATTTTCGTACTGTTCATGCCATCTTTGGAGAAAAACAAGTTGGGTAAGCATTGAAAATGGCGAGTTGGAACTCCCATCATTTCATCCATCAGTCCCAGGACATTGCTGCTTCTGGTGCACAGAAAGAAATAATGGCAGTAGGACTACATTACTGGAAAAAAGGTATCTTTGACCTCTCACCTATAAAGACAATTTTCATCTTGATTGTATCAGAGATGAAGACGATTTTTAAATGTAAAGAAGTTGAATTTCAGTTTGGGTTGTTTAAACTTCATAATTGTATCGTTTTCATGATTTCTATCTACATGGTTTAATGTATGATATTGCGAATGATATTCCAGAAGGGTTTTTTTATGTGTAATTGGAATTGGTTATTTCAGATGTTTTGTTATAATGTTGCTAGTGGTGATATTCCAAGTGTTTTGTTTTGCTAATGTTTTTATTTCAGAAATTTTGGAATGATTTTGGGATAGGTGTTATTCGGGAAGTTGTGTAATTGCAAATCATATAACTGCTTATTCTGTATATGGCATGGCGTTTGAGGTCATTCCAGAGATTTTGTATATGATATTGCGCATTAGGATATTCCAGAAGTTTTGTGTATGATGTTGCAAGTGACGTAACAGAAAGCTATGTATTTTACATGAAAAATGAAATTGTTTCTTACGTGTTGTATACAATATTCCAGACGATGTAATTCCAGGTTTTGTATATAATACTGCAACAAAGCTTATTCTGGAAGTTTTATATATAGTATTGCCAATCATGCTGTTCCAGACGCTTTGTATATAGTGTTGTCAATGATGTTATTCCACAAGTTTTGTGCATTATATTACGATTGATGTTTATACAAATGATTATCTCTGCCAATCTGGTTCAGTTTTCACTACATCTGTGAGTTCGTCTATTGGGTCTCAGTCTGTCATCAAAATTACACAAACACTACTGAAACGATTTTATGGACTGCGACACAGGATGGAGCCACTGAATTTTCATATTGACTCGAGGTGTGAATCTTTGTCTTGGATTGTGTTGTCCTGAATGCCCCTCTACTTTAACAAAGTGCTTGATGATACGCGGTTTGACTCTAAAGGCGAAGGAGGACAGTGTGATTACAGAATAAGCCTTGCTACGTCAGAGGAGGTACATAATTAAATAAAATGGTTGAAAATCAGCAGTTCGTAGTCCTGATGACTTTTGTTGTCTGAGGTTCTGAAATTCATTCTCCATTAAAACTGCTGTATTTGTTTAAGTTTGTTTCCCTGATGGTATGTTGCAGACAGGTAAATCTCCATACCTTGACCTATATATTACATCAGTCCAGGATACGTGAATAATGCCAAAACTCTTGATGTGACCTCCGTGATCAGCTGGAATGTAGTCGGCATGACTCTGCATGATAGGAAAAAGTGAGGAACTAGCTGACTAACTTTTCGGGAGGTTGTTATGTGTCGAAAAATCAGAAAAACAATGCAGGCTAACAATATGTCTGTCATCACAATAATGACTTGGTAAAGATTTAAAAAAGGAAGAAGTGAAGGAAAAAAGAAAGGGGTGGAAAAAGAAAACGGGAACGAAAAATTAAGGCGTTTAATTGTAAACATAAAATCCTCTGCTAGCAGCGTATGAGAACCACTGTAGTCCATCTTGAAAACAACAGTTTACATCGCCTACTCAGAGGCCTTTCACCGGCTGATTCAGACTCTATGTAACTGAGTATAACACACACACACAGCAAAACCTTTTTTAAGCGACATTTGGTGGAAAACTAGCTGGCTAGCTTCTATAAATATTAAGTAAATTTGACTATATTTCTTCACGAATATGTTCAGTTAATTGCCCCTGCCAAGACACGAGAGAGAGATTATTCTGCCCATTTGTTGATCATAGTAAAATGAACAACTTTTCTGGTCCTTTCCTGTGATATTTAGGAACAAAAAATTAATGTTCGTAAACTTAAATTTGTTTTCAAAGGGAAAAAGCTAGAAAAGCTCCAAATTTCTTTAACTAATACAAATTCAATGTATGTGGATTTCTGGGACTGTTTTTATCTAGGACTCCACTTTAAAGAAAAAGCCTTTGAAAGGCATAGAGCTATTGTTCCTACCTGTCTCACATGGCCATATTTTCAAAGAAACTGTCGTAAAATAATTCTATCTTTTAATATGGATATTCATTTATTCAAAGTGTGTCTTTGCTCAATGCGTTTTTACGGTTTTGAACTTTAGTGCTTTGATGATTTAATGCTTTGTTTTTGATTTGCAACTCCTTGCTTCAGAATATCCTTGATTAGTCTTAAAACCTGTCCCTGCGGGGTACTTGCAGAACAGTGTGCTGATACACTGTCGAAATCGGCATCAAATGAAAAGTATAACAATATATTAAATTCTAAAAACACTTGTACTTTTGAAGAGTCATTTGTGTGTGTGTGTGTGTGCGTGTGTGTAATCAAACACTTATCGACATTTCCTATGTAGATAGATAGATAGCCAGCTAGATAGGTAGACAAACAGACAGATAGATAGATATTAGGAAGAAACTCTAAGGACAGCGTGGCAGCAGAAGGTCTTCAGAGAAGAAACCCCCCTCAGACGAGAGCTTCGGCTCTAAATTCCTTACACCTCTAAGAGGGCTGGGCCGCATTCAGGCCATGACTCCCAAATGCCCTTTTGCTCCAAAGTTCCCCCTTTTTTTCGCCGGGATTTGAGTCCGCAACTTCAGAATGAGTGGGCGTCTGAAGGATTGCCTTTTTAGATGAATGTCTCACCCGCATTGCTCTCGGACACCCGTTCTTAAATGGGAAATGTAAGCCTTATGAAGTTCACTTTGGTACCTCCTCAACCCGATCCAACTCTTCCGCTGCCTCTGCTTTTGCCCTCAGGGTTCTGGTCCTCTTCTTACCAGAAATCCAACGCTGTTTCACGAGATCATAAACCGTGAGCCTACAAATGACCATGCTCCATCCTGTATGTGGCTTGGAGTTAGGCCTGTAAGTCAGATTTCCTCAAGGTGCTGGCCAGACTGATGTACTTCTCATAACCTTGTCGATGTTGGCTTGCTCCATTCTGCTCTTGCACGGCACAGTGGGTTCAATCAGGATCATTTGTTTTGATGAACCTGAGTGGAGAAACATCCCGTCTTGTGCCACTCTTCCTGATGATGTCTGGATGGGTCTTCTCATTCTGGAAGGTCTGCTGTGCATTCCAAGGCATTCACTCTATCCAGAAAACCCTGCTTCTATGCTCTAGATATCACGGCTGTTCCAGACCATGATCTGTGGCCTCCTGCCGTGTCGAACTTTGTTGCTGGAGCTTCTGGTGACGTGGTGCTTCACCCGGCAATGCTAACTGCAAGTGCGATCTCCTTGACCACTTGATTGTGCCTCCATGTGTACCTTCCATGGGGACCGCTGCTTTGCATGTAGTCAGAACATGTTCCACTGTTTGCTGTGACAGAGTGGACACGTAGGATCATCTGATCTCCCGCATTTGGTCAGGTTTTAATTCAAGGGCAGAATGTCTCATACAGATCTGAGAATCATTCCAGCTGAGACTTCTTCGGAGAACGTTTTCCCACGTAGTCCACTGTCCTTGTTCGTTTAAAACGTACCTACGTCCGATATTGGATAAGCAGTCCGGAAGAGAATCTGAATTGTTTCAAGCATGAACAATTCATATTCTCTTTCAGCAAGATGTTTTGGTGGAGGAAACGTATTGGCCATAGTCACTTCATTAACAAGTTTTAAACTGTAGACAGTGTAAATAAAATTTCGTTTAACATGTTCGAAACGTTTATAGAGGTGAATGATTCTGCAGTTCAATGATGTGGATGAAATCAATTCAATAGGCCTTGATTTGTTTCACTGTACTGTTGTGACAATAAAGAAGAACTGCTCCTTGTGTTTTGGAAAATGTAAAAGCTTAAATACGCGGTTTTCACTGTACTGTTGTGACAATAAAGAACTGGTCCTTGTATTTTGGAAAATGTAAAGCTTAAATGCGCGATTTTCTGAAATTATGATGCCTGTCAAAAGCAACGTAACATTATAAGTTCGTATTGTATCCTGGCTTCTGGAAAATCTGACCTTGTATTTAACTCTTTTCCGTCTTTGTCTGTCGTCATCATTTCTGTAGAAACGTCAACTTTCCATCTGGTCGATCTCCGCTTTCATACCTTTGTGGTTAATTCTTTATTCTTTGACAAGTCTTTACTCTTTCTTTTTTTGTTGCAATTAAGCCACAAAATGCCAGCTTTCAGCTTTTTGTTGTTATTGTCTGGCAACTTAAGCACGAGAATGCACACATTGTAGACAGAAGACATCAACTCTCATACCCATATGGTCTACTGATGTATTTTCTGCAGCACCTTCATGAGGAATGTTTGTTGCTGTTGTTTGTTTTTTTTTTCTCCTATCTGGAAAGTGGAGCAATAGATTAAGGGGAAGGTCTGTCAACCTTAGTACGACACTGTTTTTGTCTGCTTTACAGGTATCAGGAGTGGATAGCTATCATATTAGACAAAATCACATATTGTGTAGACAATCTAGATAGTTGCTATGATGTTTATTTTTTCAGGACATGTGTGGTGTGGTGACTGCATTGAAAAGGTCCTTTGTGCTTGGCTGGACTGCAGTACAACTGACGCTGAAGTTTTTGACATTAATATCCACAGCTACCTGATTCCTCCGTTTAGTCTATCAACGATCGATGTTTTGAATTTGTTACGAATCATTCATCTAAACTACTGCTGTTCGAATGTGTATTACTCTTGCAATTTAATCGATCTATTTCCGTTGGCAATTTATCATTATTGTGTTTATTTATTCCAGGAAACTGATCCTTAAGAAAAGTAACAAATGTCTCCAATTAGTTAAATACCCACCCCCTCCCTTCCTCCCTTCCCCAAGGACCCAAGGAAAAGAATTTTGAAAAAGCTGGAGTTCGAAGCAAGGAAGCCATCTTCTTAATGAGAGGCAATAGACGAAAATGCCACAGGGAGGGTAGAAATGTTCGCATTGTTTTGCTGATTCAAAGCCTCAGCATTGTCTGAATCGACGGCGGCAGCAAAAAGGACTTGTTTCTATTTCTTTAATTGTTCTGTGAGGTAGTGTTGTGTCTCCTTTGCTTTTTTTAAAAAAAAACTTTAAATCAAATTTAACATCAAGTGCAGAGTACATCGCAACGTCAGTCTGATTAAAGTTTAAAAAAAAAAAGTAAAACCAAAGTCATACTAATAATTATTTTTTAAAAAAAAAGGAAAAAGAAATACAGAAAATAGCAACAATATCCACGTCTGAATTTGTATGCATAGCCCAAAATGACATTAAAATTCTCGAGTATTTAGTCATTCATTTAGGCCTACATCTTTATCAAAAGTTAATTTACAAAATAATGATGATGATGATGATGATGATGATGATGATGATGATGATGATGATACTGCTACTACTACTTCTACCACTGCTACTACTACTACTACTACTACTACTACTACTAACAACAACAACAACAACAGGTTCTTGCCTCGGAAGCGTCAGGAAGGTTAATTTGATGTGGGCTGGCTGGGACTGTGGACTGAATTGCCTGCTTGTGAGGTGTTTGACGTCACATCTTTCAGTGTTTGTTCAGCACCGGTCCGACCAGGCGAGGGGGTTAGAAGCGGCGAATGTCTCTCTGGCTTTCTTGGGTCTAAGAGAGAGAGAGAGAGAGAGAGAGAGAGAGAGAGAGAGAGAGAGAGAGAGAGAGACAGACAGACAAGAGAAGAGAGAGAGAGAGAGAGGAGAGAGAGAGAGAGAGAGAGCGCATCATCATCATCATCAATATTATTGTTATTATCATCATAATCATATCATCATGATTTTCATTATCGTTATCATCATCATCATCATTATTATCATTGTTATTATTATTATTATTATGTTATTTATTATTATCATCATTATTATTATCATTGTTGTTGTTGTTCTTGTTGATAATGATGATGATGATGTTGTCCTTGTTGTTGTCATTATTACTGGTGTTGATGTCGTTGTTGTCCTAAACTGGACAGGAGCAGGGATACCTCAATCTCCTTTTTTTGCAACGACATGTGTGTAGAAGGTGTGTTTCGGACAATGTTTTGGTAATGGTGCTTTTTCGCTGCCCAAGAAAAACCTAAGCTGCAAAATACGGTGTGCTCGCAGTAGCACTTGGCAACCTGTACACGGCTCATGTGCACACGACCAGAACTTTCTCGGACAGGCAGTCCAGTTTCATAGAGGCCAGTTCACAGACACGCCGGTCTGGAAGAGAGTTTGGGGCATGGGGAGTTGGGAACGTACGGGTGTGTGCGTGCGTGCGTGCGTGCATGCGTGTGTGTGTGTGTGTGTGTGTGTGTGTGTTGTGTGTGTGTGTGTGTGTGTGTGTGTGTGTGTGTGTTGTAATAGGCAAAAGGAAAAAGAGAGGCAGACAGAGGGAAAAGGCAAACAGAAATAGAGATACAGAAAAAGAAAGGGAGAGAGTGGTAGAGGAGTCTTTTGCGTGGAAACGGGCGCTTGAGGGTGGCGGGAGGTGTGTGTGTGTGTGTGTGTGTGTGTGTGTGTGTGTGTGTGTGTGTGTGTGTGTGTGTGTGTGTGTGTAGATACTCCTATCCAAATAGGTCCGTATGGATTGCTCATTTGTGTATGTGTCTATGTGTATGCATACATGGATGGTGGAGATGGTGTTTTGGTGTATATGTTATATTCTATATATCATGTTATAAATATGTTATATGGGGTGTGAATTTAAAGATGGTGAGATGGGGAAACTGGAGGGGGGGGGGAGGAGGGGGAAGAGGAATTAGAGAGAGGGATGGAGGGGTGTTTGGAGAAAGAAACAACTCGGCAAAGAGCTTGAATGACCGAAATGTAAAAAGTCAGTTATGGCGATTGAGTCCATCAGATATCGTGGTGCCAGTGCGACAGACAGTCCTTGACTCCATGACTTTTCTTTCTGGAACAGAGGAGCCGTTTTTGCCAAACAGCAGCAACGGAGATATGGGTCTGACTGTGGCAATCAGCTCTGAAATGAGTGAAGAGAGCTAAATGGATTCTGCGGGATTTTAGGCATATGGTCTCGTTCACCATTTTTTATGCTATGTCAGTGTTTTGAGCTGTCCAAGACCTCTAAGTCTATGAATTTACGCCAAAATGACGACAGCTCAAGCTCAGTATGGGGAAAATGTTTTCCGTTACTTGTTCAGCATCAATCAGAAGGCATGGAAGACAGGTGCAAATGAACATTCTAAAACTTCAGTGTGTGATACTAGAAGTGTTACTAGAGGATCTCTCTTTCTCTCTTAATCTCTCTCTCTCTCTCTCTCTCTCTCTCTCTCTCTCTTCTCTCTCTAAGAGCGACCGAAAGATAAAGTGACGGACTTAGAAAACTGAGAGAGAGAGAGAGAGAGAGAGAGAGAGAGAGAGAGAGAGAGAGAGAGAGAGAGAGAGAGGAGAGAAACAGGACGCTAAACAGTGAAGGGATATGAGATGGGCTGCAGATTGATCAGAATCAGAGATGCACCCTGCGTCATGCAGACAGTGTACCATCTGTTGCCATGATGCACGTGCATTGTGACGTAGTCTGTGGCCCATGCCTGCCCTTACTCACGCCTGCGACTGTGGATGTCGTCTGAGGGTCCTTTCACGCCATGTGGGAAATGAATAATAGACCCTCCCCCCCCCCCCCCCCCCCCCACAGAGAGAGAGAGAGAGAGAGAAACCAAAATCGGTATTGGTGTTGAAAAGGAACACGTCAGTTGACGAAGACAAGTGAAGATAACAGACCCAATAAAAGGACAGGGCAATTGAATAGTTCTAATTAGGCTAATGGCGGAAGAATTCATCATAAATGAAAGATGTGAACTGCATTTCACCATCGTCGAAACAGCACATCTATAGCCTGTTAAAGACCTGGGATTTGGCCTTCGTTGTGATTTAATCTGAAGCAGGGATCGAAGATACTTAGCAGCATTTTGACAAGGCGCCCCCAGGTGTTGGGAGGCAATACGACGACAACGACGACGACGACGACCGCCACCACCACCAACAGAAAAGGTGACCAACAGTGCTGTGTGGGTGGCTTTACGACAAAAAGCGATGTGCGCGAAGCGTTCTCAATGCGCCATAGCAGCTGTGTCAAAAGTTGAATTAGTCGGCGCGGCATGGAGCCATCCAGCTCAAAAGCTGAAGTGGTATGGGCCTATCAGATTTACTTCCCTTTAGCGCTGCGTGTTAAAGTGGCGCTAAGCACCGTTCTCTTCGTATTCAAGAGGCCGGTGTGTCAACAACGCTTCGACTTTTTTTCTTTCCTAAGTTTCAAAAGCCGTGCTTGTCGCTAACCCCAGCTGCCTTTTCTTGTTGTTGTTGTTGTTGTTGTTCTTCTTCTTCTTCATGTTCTTCTTTTTATCCCCCCCCCCCCCCCCCCCCCCCCCCCCCCCCCCCCGCCCGTTATTTCTTTTTTTCTTTCTTTACTTTTCCTTTTCTTCGTTCTTCATTCACATTTTTTCGTTCTTTTTCTTTTTTCTTTTTCTTTCTGTTGATTCGCTTCATCGCTGCATCTCTGTAGCTTCACATATCAGTAGCACTAAGTATGGATCCGCATTGTACGATTCTCTCTCTCTCTCTCTCTCTCTCTCTCTCTCTCTCTCTCTCTCTCTCTCTCTCCACTTTAGAATGTTTGTTTCAAACGCTTGCTTTGAATACATGCGTGATTCGCATTGTACGATTCTCTCTCTCTCTCTCTCTCTCTCTCTCTCTCTCTCTCTCTCTCTCTCTCTCTCTCTATATATATATATATATATATACGGCGCATGTCGATCAAACTAGTAGTGGTAGAAAACAAGTGCAGGCTAACCATTCCTCCATCATAAATGACGGCTTAGATTCGCAGGGGAAAAAAAATAGTAACGTCGGAAGAGAGAAAATGAGATGAAAATAGATAGGAAAACATAACACAAAAGAAAAGTAATCTTCCGCTAATAGTCTATGGGGACCATCATTACCCATCTAGAAGACAGAACTATTCATATTGCCTGCTCTTAGGCCTTTCGTCCGCTGGATCAGACCTACCAAAGAGACACGGCTATTTATGTCTGTATTTGTTTGGCATCAAATAGAGATATGCCACAGTCTCTAACTCCATGCTACCACCATCACCAAGGGTTAAAC
>CM065739.1:14469477-14481977 GCA_033310375.1 Conus canariensis
CATACCACGAAAAGCCAAATAAAGTTTTCCATTCACTCCACTTTTACGCAACACGTTCCAAAGAGTATTACGATTCACACAGTCGAAAGCCTTCCTGAAGTCAACAAAGGCTATATAGAGTTTAGAATTGCTCAATAAATATTTCTGTACAAGTGAATATAGTGTATATATATGGTCAATAGTACTATAATTTGCTCTGAAACCTGCTTGTTCTTCAATATTTTCCCTTCATTTTCAGCCCATTTTGATAATCTTTTGTTCAAGATATGAGTATACACTTTACTAATGGTGCTAGTGAGTGCTATACCACGATAAGTATCTGGATTACCGGAATCACCTTTTTTGTAAATTGGAATAATAATAGATTTAGCCCATTCTAAAGGAAAATTGCCGTGTTCAAAAAGCTCATTAAATAAGCGAACAAGAAAATCAATTATGATAGAATTTGCTTCTTTTAACATTTCTCCAACAATTCTGTCGGGTTCAGCACTTTTCCCTGTCCTTAAATGTCTGATACCATCCATTACTTCTTCTCTAGAAATGGTGTTATTGAACAATGGCACAGATTCATCCTCATCATCCAGTGAAATGTCTTCTTCCAGAGGAACAGTATTATCTGAGTCATTGAAAACATGAAAAAAGTGATCATACCATTGTTGGATGGAGATTTCATTATAAATTAAGTTATGGATTCTCTTAATTTCTTTAGTCTATTTTCCTCAAATTCTAATTGCTTAGTTTCTCTCAGTTTGATGTATTCTTTTCGTGACACTGCATATTCTACTCTTTTTTCTTTTTTATCACTAGCTGTTTTACATCTCTGAAATCTTTTTAGCAGCCTTTTTACTTCCGCTTTCTTTCTCTCACATTCAGCATCAAACCAGTCATTACTTTTTATTCGACCTTGACCTATCGTGCGGACCATACATGCAGCAGCTCCATATAAAGCATTAACAAAAAGATTTAAACTATCATTTATATCAATATCCATTTGCAGGAGGGCTGACTGTAAACAACTTTGGAACTCATCACTTTCAAGTTCGTCTTTATATTTATGGACATTTTCATTCGACCAAACAATTTTTTCTTCACCTGGTTGTTTAACCTGGTTACTTTCCAGATTCCGGTGAACGTTATTCCATACAACTTCGATTGGTAAATGCCACGAATGAACACAGTCACCAACATGCAAATCAAATTTCGGTAATAAATCAACATGAATCAAAAAGTAATCAACCACACTACATCCATTAGGGGATACAAAAGTGTAATTACCCTCTTTATCTCCATCACAAAACCCATTTAAGATATTCATATCAAACAAAAAACAAAAATCCATTAACGTTTTCCCAAAGCTATTTACAACCACATCTTTTGAATGACGTAAAAAAAAATGTCATCCATTTCATACAAATCAAAATCAAACATAGTCATATCTTCATGCTCAGATTGCATCTGACCTGTTCGAGCGTTCATATCACCAGTTACAATAAAGTATACATCATCTTCATCAAACTTTTCCAATAAAGCCTCTTCTAATAAAAGTACGCCATCTTTGATAGCCTTATCGTTGTACAGAAGGCCTCCTTCTGGAACAATATAACCACCAATAAAAATGATATCTTTATTCACACCAAAAACAGTTTTATCTATTCTTATAACAATTGTATTGTCACAATTTTTCTGAATCTCTTTTACATGTTTTTCCAAACATTTTCTTACTAAAAGGAGTATACCTCCTGAGTTTCGTCCATGAAATGAAAACTTTCCAGCTGAAACATGAAATTTTATATAATCATTGAAGATGCATTTATAGTCAAAAGACGAATCTAAAAAGGTTTCTGTAAGGCAAACAAAATCAAATTTGTTAACATAATTTACAAAAGAAACATCACGTAGTTTTGGAAACAAATTTTCAACATTATAACTTAAGAAAGTCCATCGTTGTGGATGGTCTAGCCTGTCCTATTTGCTTTTTACAGAGTTTGAACGCAAGGCTCTAGTACCACCCGTACCCCTTTCCCCACATAGAGACTTGCTGGACTGGTTAGACAGGTACGCTCGCATGCCACTCTGTCTGTCGGGCACAACTCCGCCACGCGCTGTGTGTTCGTCGTTACCGTGACGTCGATCCGTGGAGACACGGGGGGAATCCCCGCTACTGGCCGCTGATCCAATTCGCGAGAGAGAGAGAGAGAGAGAGAGAGAGAGAGAGAGAGAGAGAGAGAGAGAGAGAGAGAGAGTCACATAAGAATATAAGCATATCGACAGAATGACAAGAGGGCAGGAGGTAGTAGGAAACACACACACACACACACACACACACACACACACACACACACACACACACACACACACATACACGTACTCATATAAGACATACTTACTAAACAAAATAACATACATGTGCATTTCAAGTACAAAAACACTTTCTAAATAGTCAGATACATACATAAGGCAAAGAGGGTGGTGGTGATTGGTGGTGGATTTATGGCGGAGTATGCAAGTATTTGCACATAAGATGGTTGAAATAATGGTGTTTGAAGGTTGATATGCATTGGTGTTGTTTGGTTGATTCAGGGAGCGAGTTCCATTGACAGGAACCTGAATATGTTAAACTGGATTTGAATAAGTCAATTCTAGGAACAGGGACATGAAGTTTGGGTAGAGTCCTTGAGGAATTTATTGAGAATCTGTGAACTAATGTTGAGGGTGCCTTCCCAGACACAATCTTGTGCAAGAGAGAGAGAGAGGAGAGAGAGGAGAGAGAGAGAGAGAGAGAGGTGAAATCGAGAAACTGGATGACAATGCTCACTTGCTTGCACTGTGTGGGTGACTATTATTCATGTGTGAGCTCTCTCCTCTTCTTCTCTCTCTCTCTCTCTCTCTCTCTGCACAAAAAAAATGCAACCGTCATCAGCCCCCCCCCCTCCCCCCCCCCCCCCCCCCAAAAAAAAAGAAAAAGAAAAAAAAGCACGAGAAAACCGGGCATGGACATCAGAAGATTCTGCAGAACACATGCGTGGCGCAAGTTGATGCTGTTGTTGAGCTGCTCACACACACACACACACACAGAGCGAGAGAGAGAGAGAGAGAGAGAGAGAGGGGAGAGAAGAGAAAAGAACTAAGAAGAATCCGGGATGACCTGTGGCATTTTAGTTCGGCACACATCATCACACAGGATGGGCGGTTGCTGCTGTTGCCCCCGACAGGTGAGTTTGGGACTTAAGGCGTGTTGCTGCCAATGTTTTCAGTTCGACCTGGCATAACTTTTGCCACTCTATGCCTCCACTCTTCTGCTACTATTCTTACTGCCACCACCATCACCACCAGCATTACTACTACTGCTGCTACTGCTGCTGCTACTAATACTGCTACTACTTTACTGCTGCTGCAACTACTATCGCTGCTATTACGCTGCCAATGTAGAGAACGCTTTAGACAGGCTTAACGAAGGAAATGTCTATCCCCCCCCCCCCCCCCCCCCTCACGTAGACTGTCACTGTGGTGAACGATGTCTTTGGAATGGGTGACAGAATGAAGCCAGGAAAGATGTCCACCCCGAGTCCCTCCATCACCATGAACTTTTATCTCGGAAAGATTTCCTTTCATACCCGTCTCCGGAACAAGAATTTAGCTTAAAAAAAATCAAAGTCTGTTTCGTTCTAGCAGTAACTGAGGATGATTTGAAAAAAAAGCGAAAAAAAATCAACAAAAAACCAGAGGTATATCTATCAATATTGCTATTAAAGCTCAACTAATCTTATTTCTAACAGGGTTCGCGTGTTCCGGTCATTACCGGTAATTTACCGGTTCAGATGAAACGCTGACAATTGAAAATATTGGTCACCGATACTGCTTACCGATCTAATTCTTGTTTGATCATATGTTGGCGGCGGGAAAGTGACACCGTTGTGGTTGTAGTACGTGAAATTTACTGATTTGTATAGCTTGGCTACCGGTTGTGTGCGACTCTTTGCCGAGTTTGCTGTGTTAAAGTTTACAAGCGCGATAACTCTTTCACATTTGAAACGAAACTTTTGTACCGGTGGAGGACGCCCTATGGAAATCTTCATTTCACAAAACCAAAGAAACCAATTTTTTTTAAATAGCACTTTTTTAACATTTGAAAAATTTGTATAACTACATCAAAATGAATGTTTTGAATGGTCCGAATTTCATTTTCGATCAAAACTGTCGCTTTTTCTTTTCTTTGTTTTTTTTTTTTTTTTTCCTTTCAAAAATTGTTTTAGCCTTTCCTACTCCCGAGAGTCAGGATCAGGATCAGGATTTGGGACGTTGTATTAAACAACTAAGCCTATTCAAGCTTTTTACACCCCTTCTATTTTTGTTGTCTGTTGGTCCGGTCGTTGACTGACTCAGTCTTATTTAACCATCAAAGTCATATTTTATGTTATTGATTCATGTTTATCTCTTGCAAGATTTTCTCCGTTACAGGTTGAAGCAAATTTTAATTAAAACGCATCGAATGTATTCTTAAAATGCCAAATAAAACACGCACATTGGTATATTTCAATTATGCCATTGTTATTTGAAAGAGGTGCTGTTGAAAGGGAGTTACCTAATCAAGCAAATTTGGTGTCGTAGTGCAGATCAGCCGAAGATTGAACTCTTGCCGCCAGTCCTCATGTTGCTATAGCAACAATGTTCTAAAATCATGCTTACTAAGGTAAGGTAAGGTAAGGTAATGGCGCTTATAGCGCAGCCGATCGCAAAGGGCCAAATCAGGGCTCTCACCGCGTTGAAGTCAACTCACACGTCATACATGCTTACCAGGGAATCGGTAGATGTTGACTGCGTAAACCCTAAACTAGCAATGCTAAAGGGAAGAAAAGCTGATATAGATTTCCGATAAAAGTAAAGTTTGGTTCCCTTACCTCAGTCATTAGTTAAAACATTCTCAGAAAATGAAAATGTGGTATGAAAACTTATAAATTCAAAAGAAAATGCGCAGAGATTTAGGGAGCATATTATATAGGTTGAATAAACTGTCCTGCCGAGAAGAGATTATATAATCTGCAACTTCCAAGCCTTGAGTATCGGAGATTAAGAGGTCATGTGACAGAAGCTGTTACAATTCTGCATGGACATTGTGATTGAAGTATCACACAGTCTTTTCTTATCAAGACATGAAACCGGCAAAAGCTTTCACCGAATCTTTTTTTTTTTCTTCTTTTTTTTTGCCCACAGCTAAAACCTTGTGAAACAATATGTCCAATCAAGTTGCCACCGCGGGAACGTTTCATAGTTTCGGACATTCATTCAGATTCTGGAGGAATTTCAATTTCCACAAAGTTTGTTTACTGGAAACTAGCTGTGCAGAAGAAAGGTGGCAGAGTGGTTAAGACGTTCGCCTGCCAATCCAACGTGTGAGAAGTGCGTGGGTTCGAACCCTGCCTTTCTCGCCCTTTCTTTCCCAGTTTGAATGACAAATCGAACTGAACGTCAAGTCCATCGGATGGGGACTATAAGCGAGTCGGACCCGTGTGCCTTCCTGGCCCCCCTGCACACGTTAAAGAACCCACGGCAGTTGAAAATCGAAAAGAGCAGGGGGGTTCCCCGCTGCCCTGGCAAAATTGATGTAGATTGAAGATAGCCGCCTGGTATTTCTTACCAAGCCACAAAAATTCACTTAGGGCCTACTGTTATCGTGTGCCATCGTGTACCGGTGGAAGTGAAGGACACGTATAAACATCGCATGCATCCTATGTGAGAAACTGGAGGAATAAATGAGATAAATGAAAATGAGTGACTGATATTTGAACGGTACGGGAAACGACTGAATGAGCGCCAGTAGGCTGCTCTTCGGCCGGCTCTACCTGGGTAGGCAGCCCGTTGAGTGAGTGAGGTAGTGTGTTTATTGTAAAGCGCTTAGAGCTTGGTCTGTGACCGAGGATAGGCGCTATATAAACACCCAATATAATAATAATAATATCGGATTAAAAAAATCAAGCCATGATCATTACATATTCAGGCAGAATGCTTCGGCCTGTAAGCCGAATCATTCACACAATGTGATGAAATGTGTAATTCAGTAGTTCAGTTAGCTCACGGAAAACATTCAAGTTGCAGATAGCGAACTATTTCAGAGGGGCAAACCTTTTTCAGCCTGTGCGTCAAGGAAGGATTTCCTTTCGTATCCTCCCACCCCTCCTAGACAAATGTTTCAGTCATGCGCCGGTGGCGTTTCAGGCGGACAAAGAAACATATGGAGACTTTAGATTTTAATAAATATTCATAAACATTTTAACGAACATGAGCTCTGCTACATGAAAGGGATACGAAAGGAAATGGTATCCTTCCTGTAGCTGTCCCCATTTCACCTCCCCCTCCCCCTCCCCTCCCTACTCCTTTTCTTCGTGCGCTTACGCATTCGGATGATAGAATACGCACGTTAAACATCTTGTAATCGATGTTTGTTGGATCAAGGCGACGCTCGCGCGCGCACGAACGCATATATACACGCGCGCGCACGCACGCAGTATGTACCGGGATACAAGGAGATGAAACCACACAGCATGACTCGTGGCCCTCTGAATTCTGTGAACAGTACCGGCGACCAGGGTAAAGCACAGGAATAGAGAATCTATTGACTGGAAAAAGCTCGTTGAATTTACTGCAAAGTTTTTATTTCTCCGTCAATACATAATCTTCTCTCACGGGGAAAAGATGTGGATAATGCCTTAGGTCCTGAACAAACCCATGGGAGCACTCGAGATTAAACAAAAGACTGCTAGCAGAGACGGACGCTTACAGACACTGACAAGAATAACACATTTGCGTTGCATTTCAGATTTATAAGCCCGTTGGAAAGTAAATCATGTACGCGTACAAAGAATCCGGAGAGCTGATAAATGTAAAAATGTGTATCAGCCCTTTGTAAAGTAAATTATGGGCATGTATAAAGAATCCATAGACCTAATAAATGTAAAATATTGATTGGCCCTAATGAATGTTAAATATTTATCAGCCCTCTGGAAAGTAAATTATGTATCGCATCGAGAATGGGCTGGTAGATATTCCACCCTCCATGCTCTACCGTCCTCCTCACTCCAGGGCCAGCGGCAGGAATAGTGCTCGAATCTTCCAGGAGCACTCAAGACACCCAGCTCCACATAACTCCTTCGTCCCCCGAACAGTGAGGGAGTGGAATAAACTCTAGTGAGACCATTACAGCTCCAACAGTAGTGGCATTCTTCAGCCGCCTGCGCTGTAGCTCCAGTGACCTGCAGCCCCCCAAGGCTGGCCACTAGTGGAAATCCACACTAGGTTTGTACACATACACTACTCAAAACAATTGAAGTACCACTTAGGAAAACTGCTGTCATTCGAAAGAAAACAAAGCTGAACATAATTTAATGATTGAATATTTTATTTTTATTCCTCAATCCATTCAAATTTATTCAAACACCGTGACAAAAAATTATCTTTGTTTTACACTTGATTAAAGAGGCATACCCCCAAAATGAAAAGTAACAAGAGTCTATGGTAGATGTCATGATGTTAATAACGGGTATGACCACCGTTCGCGTTCAAACAAGCGTCACATCGACGTCTCATGGAGTGCACCAGGCGGCGGAGAGTGTCCTGGGGGATCGCCTGCCACTCCTGCTCCAGCAACTGAAACAGCTGGTCCACGGTGTCTGCTGGAGGGTTGTGGGCCCGCACTCGCCTTCCCAGCACGTCCCACAGATGCTCTATGGGGTTCAAATCTGGTGACCTGGCAGGCCAGTCCATTCTTGTCACCTGCTGCCCTTGTAGGAACTGATTCACGATGGCGGCGCGGTGGCACGGCGCGTTGTCGTCCTGGAACTGGGGGCCCTGGCCAACTGCCCTCAGGGCGGGCATCACAAGGGGGCGGATGATGGTGTCGCGGTAGGTGGCACCGGTCAGGCGGCCTTCAACACGGTGTAGGGGGGTCCTGTGACGTAGGCTGAATCCACCCCACACCATCACGGACCCACCTCCATAGCGGTCATGCTCCCTGACGGCAGCGTCAACGTAGCGTTCTCCAGGACGTCGCCAGACGCGAACCCGCCCGTCGTTGAACCTGAGGGTGAACCTTGACTCGTCTGTGAAGAGTACTGTTGCCCATTCAGCTCTTGTCCACCTTCTATGACATGCTGCCCAGGCCCGACGATGAGCTCGATGCGCTGGGGTCAGTATTGATCTCACTGCTGGGGACCTTGACCTCAAGTTGGCGTCGTGGAGCCAGTTCCGAACTGTCTGGGTACTGACGTTGACGTTGCTGGCTTGTCGTAGCTGGTCTCGGAGTACTGTGGCACTGGCTGAACGGTCTCTCAGACAAGCGATAACAATGAACCGATCCTGCTGTCTGGAGGTGCTTCTCGTCCGTCCACGTCCCTGCTGTTCTTCAACACTTCCAATGTTAAGCCAACGGTCTCTGAGCCTCAGAATGACTGGGTGACTCACTCCAAGCCGTCGACCAATCTCCCTCAAGCCAATACCTTCTTGGTACCATGCTATCGCTCTTCCTCTGTCGGTGTTGCTTAGTCATTGTCTCGCAGGCATGGTTAAATCTTCCTAAATTTCGCGACTTTTTATACCCGTCAAATGTGCTAACTGATTGCAATTCTGCTCAGAAAAGACCTTGCTTTCACGTGCATCACATTTTTTTTTCTTGCTGTGTCTGTGTCAAAATCTGGGAGCGACACAAGTTCGATAATTTCTCGGGATTTTTTTGCCTCAGATGCGACGCGGTAGATAACTGCGGACCGACTTTAACATAACAAAAATGCACGAGGAGTAGTATTTGAGAACCGAGTAAGCTTATCCAGCAGAGTTTATTCAATTATCAATATTAATTGGTTTATCAGAGCTTTTTAAAAATTGCATACAAAAATTAGGGGTGGTACTTCAATTGTTTTTAGTAGTATATATAGTTTTATCCTGTTTTACCCAATAAGCCATCCAACCAGCTGGCACTCAGCTAAACAGCAGAGCCTTCAACGTAAATTTGGCCCGGCTCTAGACAAGGAGGAGGAGGAGGAAGAAGAAGAAGAAGCAGAAGAAGATTATAAAGAATCCAGACAGCTAATAGTTGTGAAATATTTATCAGCTCTTTATGAACATGTATAAAGAATCCAGAGAGCCAATGAATTTCAAACAACTGGCTTACATGTATCACAAAGACGTCCTATACATCCACTTCGAAATCCATGTCCACGCAAAACTGGAACACCAAATAACACGAATGAACATCTGCACTCAAAGACATTCAGACTTGGTCAGTTCATGACATGTGAATGAAGCAAACGGCATGAATACATGATTAAAAGTTGATTTATCTTGATAATAGATCAAGTCTGAAATCGACACCATTCCAAGAATAGTCTTTTTTTTTCTATTAAAACATGTTTTGGAAAAAAATGGTAATACTACGGTTCTGTAACTTTTCAGAGCATTTTTTTTATCTTTTTTTTCATCATCCCATTCCGCGATGACTGTTCCCAAGGATGTTTTCGAAAACCTAAAAAGGCCTAAGGGAGAGCGCAGACCTCTCAGCGTTAAACAATCCTTTGCCTACTGGATCCTGGATCACACTCTAGATCCGTATCCAGGTACCCAGCCTAAACAGTTCGTACACATCAATCGATCTTAAAAGCCCGATTTCCTTTCTTTCTTTTCTTTTTTTTTTTTCGACCGACGTCCGTGCATTTTTTTTTTTTTCATTTTGATAATTTTACAAAAAGAAGAGAAAAAAAAGTCGGTAAATGGTCTTTCTTTCGAGAAAGTGGGAAAGAAATTCTGGATCAGGTTTTGGACTCGGATATGCACCAACCTTTTTCCGGTTCGTGTATAGGCCACACTCCCACTCTCCCCCCCCACTCCCCCTCCCCACTCCCCCCCCTCCCTCCTCCCCCTCCCCACCGAGATTTGTTAAAATCGATTCAGTAGGTTTTCTGTCATTTTGCTAGCACACTGACACAATTTGCAGACTTGGCTAGCCACATGAGCTCCTGTCGTTTGTGTCACAGACGGACGAGGCGGGGGAGAATGACCCCTTGCTGGGACGCAACTCCGACACGTCCTCAACGGACAAAAGCTCTTCTTCAGGAACGGGGGGAGAGCATACCGGTGAGTGATTGGGAACGACAAGGCCACTCTGTGACGGAGATGCTCCCATCTCTTCTCTTTCTTTCTTTTTCCTTTCTTTTTCTTTGCTTCTTTCTTTCTTTTCTTTTTCTTTTCTTTCATTTCTTTTCTTTTTCTTTTCCTTTCTTTCTTCCTTTTTTCTTCCTTCTTTTGCTCTTCTCTTTTTCTTTTTTTTTCTGCCATTATTTTCTTTCATTTTCTTTTCTTTCCTTTCTGTTTCTTTCTTTGTCTTTCTGGTCTTTCCGTTTTTTCCTTTCTTTCTATTTTTTGGTCTTTTTCTTTCTTTTCTTTTTCTTTCTTATTTTCTTTTGTAATTTTTTTTCTGTCTTTTCATCTTGTTTCTTTCTTTTTTCTGTTTTCTTTCTTTTTTCTTCTTTCTTTCTTTTCTTTTCTTTCTGTCTTTTGTTTGTTTGTTTCTTCCTTTCTTGTTCTTTCTTTCTCAAATTCATTCTCTCCTTTTCCCCCCTTTATTTCGGCTGCCGTTTAGCCTACATGTTCCAATTCTGCCTTTTCCTTATTTTTCCTCTGTTTTTTTTTTAAATCGGAAATGAAATGAGGCAGGGAACAGCAAACGATAAACAGTAAACAAGTGGGGTAACTTTTGCTCCCATAAGAAAACCTAACACAGAGTAACTTTTATTCAAGACTGGCACAGCCTTTTAAACTTGAATAAAGTCAGACAAATACATAGACGAACAATCTAATAGTGGGGGAAAAACAAGCGCAGGCCAACAACTGAACTGTCTTCATAGTAATGACTTGGCAAAGATTTGGACTTAAGGAGGGGGGGGGGGGGGGGGGGGGGGGGGGTGGGGGGGGGGCGGGAGTTTGAAGATGGAGAAACTGGGAACATGAAACTAAGAAAATATGTTACAGATATGAAAACTCTTCAACAAATCACCGCTATTGTTTTAGAATAGCTTGAATTTCTGTCGATGAAAGCATGGTTTCATACGCATTTCAAACAACTGAAACATGAGTTGTAGGCCTATCATCTGGTCAGCGCTTTGATCTAAAGTAAAAACATACTGTCAATGATCTGGAATCGGTTTGTGTTTGCTGAGTGGGAACAAAAAAGCCTGAAGATCCAACTCCCGTTTGTCGCAATATCAGAGGCACGACGTTGCCCTTGTGAATCCCAACACCAAACTGTACTAAGGGACACTCTCATTTTTGGAATGGCGTTCTTTGACAAAAGTAGTAATAATAATGACAATGATGATAATAATTATGATAATTACAATATGATGATGATTATGATCAAGATGATGACGATGATGATGATAATAATAAAATAATAATAATAATAACAACAATAATAATACAATGATGATGATGATGATGATGGTGTTGATGATCAAGATGATGATGATAATAATGATAATGATAATATATGATGGTGATGATGATGGTGATGATGATCAAGATGATGATGATGATAATAATAATAATAATGATGATGATGATAATGATAATAACGAAAATAATGATGATAATGATAATAATATAAAAAAAATAATGCTTAGTATCTAAGCTATCTTACTACAGAAAACCTTGTTAGTTTCAAAGTGAGGTGACTGCTGGTGGAATCTGAAACAGATTTAAAAGGAAAATTACCATTCCGACGTACAAAAGGAACAAATTACCAGACAAAACACGACGCGTTTCGACCTCTTTCAGGACAATGAAAACAAAGAACGAGCAATCACCAATCTTCTCAAACTGGACACAAAATGTCCCGAATGATCGTCTTGCCTGAAGAAGACCAAAGAGGCCGAAACGCGCCGTGGTTTAGTCTCATAATTTGTTTGTTCCTTTTGTCCGGCGGAATGATAATATTTCTTTAAAGAAATTATTGTGCACACTCAGTGTGGGAAAAGCATTGTTAAAAAATGCTTGCCTGAAAAGATACCTTTTTAGCTGTGCTTTGAAGACAGATCAGGTGAGCTGGTTTCGCAGGGTGGGGGGGGGGGGGGGGGGGGGGGGGGGGGGTAGAGAGTTCCAAACAGTTGGGGCCGCAAAACTGAAGGAACGACACCAAACGATTTTAAAGTTCCGCCTTTGGTATCTTCAGGAGTCTGTGACTGGAAGAGCGGGGAGAACGTGAGGATTGGCTTGCGCAGAGTGCAGAAGACAGGTGTAAAGGAAGAGAGCCGGAATCCAAGAGTGGCTAGTTTGCACCGACAGCAACATTTAATTGGCAGCCAGTGTGGCTCTCTCAGTAGCGGTGTAACGTGATCTCAATTTCTTTTTTCATTTATTTTCTTTTTTTTTTTTTTAAATTAAGGACGAGTCGCGCTTCTTCGCTCTCCTGAATTCGCTGATGCTTGGAAATTTGTTCTGCTGGCAAGCCATACAGTACA
>CM065739.1:14484477-14503077 GCA_033310375.1 Conus canariensis
TGATAACGATAATAGTAACGATAACAATAACAATAATAGTGATAATAATAATAATAATATAATAGTAACGATAGAAACAATAACAATAGTAATATAATAATGATTCTGATGATGATAATGATAATATCAATAATAGAAGTATCCAGACAAATCGTTTAAGAAGGCAACGAAAAACAGGCAGGACATTTGCAGCCTCAAACATGGCCTTAACTCCAAAAAGATCCTCATCGTCATCACTATACCTGTAGGGAGAGGTGTGTTTTTTTTTTTTACCGGCGAAAGGCGCCTAGGTGACAGACAGGCGCAGGGCGGCGCAGCCTACCTTCCTCTCATCAGCAGTGATGACGGGTCTAGCCTGTGTCGCCGGGGGGGAACGGCTCTCGAGGCTGTGGGGCAGTTCGGAGACAAGGCGCTGCCATTCTGCGACTTCACCAGTGGCCTGCACGACCCGCAGGGCCCTCCCCTTGGGGGAAAAAGGGAGTGGTGTGAACGTGTCCCACGGGCGCAGAGTGGACGTGGATCATCGTAGCGGTTTGACGACTGCTGTCCTGCCTGTCTCCAGAGTCGGCCTCACGCGGCACAGGATCGTCGCCTCTCTCAGCAAGAAGACGGCCGCCCGGTAGTCCTGAGGATGGCTTGGAGAGAGAGCAACAAAGGTAGGAGATCATCACCCAGACACCCCGTCTGGGACGACTGGCGATGGAAGAGGAAACTACCGGACTACAAGCAGAACAACCTGACCCAGGCTCCTGCCTGAGGGAAATCACTACCCTGGCTGGGTGCCTCCTTCCCAACGCAGATACAGACCTCACCCAAGCCTGCCCGGCTTGCTGCAGTACATATGTCCCTGAAGAAGCCACGCTGTGAGGAATTTAAACTCGATCATCTGCTAGAAGCTCCATGCTCTTATGCTGCGGTGCTGATTTTGTCGCTGAAATAGGAAAAACAGACAAATTGTCGAAAGCTCACACAGAGCATACAGAAATGAGACACACCGTCTCCCCTCTTTCTTATCCGCCCGTACCCCAACCTTCTTCACCTCTTTCCGCCCCCGACCCTCCCCCCCCCCCCTCCTCCACTTCCTCCACGCCTTAGAAAAATTGATATGGTATGATACGGTATCCTTTTGTGGCAAAAAGTATGATGCATTGACGATAAACGTTTTCAACATTTTCCGCATTTTCCATCTTTGGAATGCAGAATTATGAACAGGACGAGGAGCAGCAGCAGCAGCAGCTGCAGGAGGAGGAGGAGAAGGAGGAGAAGAAGGAGGCGGAGGAAGAGGGGTGGGGAAAGAGGGAGGAGGGCGGAGGAAAACAAACAAACAAACAAAAAAAACAATGAAAAGAAATTGGCCCACTCGTTGGATCTTGAGCGAAGCACACCTTCAGATAGAATAACCAACTTTGACGTGGGAGCAGGAAAGAGGGCGGGGTGCAAAGAGGAGGGGGGGGGGGGGGGGGCAGGGCGAAGGGATGTGAGAGAGAGAGGAAGGAGATGGAGGAGAGAGGATGGGAAGGAACACAGCATTCTTAAAACAAAAAGATACAAGAGATGTTTTGGAACATATACCTCTTGTTTATTGCTCGTAAAACCAGCCAACCAGTCCAGCAACAGCCAAAGTAAACAAAACGCTTGACTTAAGAGGGTGAGCCGCATTCTTTAAGGAAAGGCTGAATGGTACAAGTTGGGGAGGGATTTATTTCATCTTTAGCACGCGTAAAGACAGGCCGAATAGGAGTGCAGCACACACGGAGCGACTTTCGATTTTCTCTTTGCACGAACCACACATTTGCGTAAACTTTGTAGCTGGTCCGTTTGGAAACAACAGCAGCAGCTACAGCAGCTGTAGCAGCCTTCCGTTCGTCAGCTGCACACAGCCGCTGCCCTGCGTTCAACAGCGGGGCTTTGGGTTGCCTTAAGATCGAGAGTCGATCTTGATTTCCACAGACAGTTCACGCCTCGTTGAAGGTTTGAAAGTGTTGGTGACTTTTCGCAAGACGGAACTAGTAGCTTTTGATGGACAATGCGGGTTTTTCTTTAATTAATCGTCACATGTTTTCCTCCCAATTGCAGCCTTTCAAGTCTTCAGTGTTGGCTAGTAGTAAGGCACAGTTTCGGGGACTTTATCGCTGTCGTCGGCGTTAGTCACATGGTCCTAACATGTCTCAACAGAGTTCACAACGTTGACCAACAGGTGAAACCAACAGCTGATGAACTAACTCTTCATCATAAAAAGGCGCGTGCACTTCAGCCATTTAAGCCCAGAGAAGGTCCAAACGGGCACATCTACCGTTCATATACATGCGGTAAAAAAGGGGGGTGGGGGGATGTGCTCCACACTGAATTTTATCGAGATTTATGCAGATGTGATACGCACAAACGTTGAGTCGCAACAAATGACAGATTACCCCCCGAACATCACTGTTTCAGGAAAGCCGGGAGATATACGACGACTGTTTCGATCGCTACCGTAGCTGTCACAAGGCTCTGCGACGCTTCAAGAAGGCGTTCCTCCCTGACTGGAACACCATCGCCATGGACGAATGCATGCGGCAGCTTCGGGACAGATGCGGTTGGTATTGAATCCAGTCTTAGAGCAGTCGGGAAACAGAGGGAAAAGGGGGGGGGGGGGGGGGAGGGGGGCGAGGGAGAGGGGAGGAAACAGAGAGAGAGAGAGAGAGAGAGAGAGAGAGAGACAGAGACAGAGAAAGGGTAGAGGGCCGGGGACGAGGGAAGAGGAAAGAAAGTGCAGAAGGAGAGACAGGAGGATGGCTGGGAGAGAGGGGAGAGAGGGGGTACTGGGCGGAGTGGTGGGAGGGGGTAGGTTAAAGAGAGAGAGAGAGAGAGAGAGAGAGAGAGAGAGAGAGAGAGAGAGAGAGAGACTGTCTCTTAAAAACAGACCCGATTAGAACCACACGCGCGTACTGGTTTCCTTTTACTGTATGAAGATAAATTTCTTCTAAATACAATTAAGCGCAGATTAAAAAAAGTTTTTACTACTAGATTGGAATTTTTTTGCGGATAAAGGCAGACATTTCAACACATTTGGTCATTATACTGTTAATATCTAGTTAAAACATTTTCCCTAGTTTTCGTGTGGAAAATGGCAGGCAAAGAAGTATCATCAGAAACATGACAAGTGGACCTCCGTCACATATGTTGTCGCCTCTCGCTATGTCATCAAAACGTGAACTTAGGAACAGTGCATGTTTCTCTTAAAATGTTTCGCGAAAATGATTTTCTCAGAACCTTTTGGTAAACTGGCGAGACAGATCCTGGGCAAAGTTTGGCATCAACTTTCTGCATTAGATATACACGATTCTTTTTTTTTATATATATAATTGATTTCATGGTCATCCCATGTTTGTTAAAAAAAATCTTCAAACAGCGTTCAACGTTCTGTTCGAACCATACTGCAAAGCACATCCATACGTTTTGGTCCAATCAAAACGTTACTCATTCTTGATGCTTTTATAACAGGTTGGATACCGTCAAAGTGCTGGTTTTGATGCAGCTTGGTGCAGTAGATTGAAAATATATACGATGACTTTCTGGTATTGTGAGTTGCGATTAGCTGGAAACAAAAGACAAAAACAAAATCAAACAACCCCCCCCCCCCCCCAAAAAAAAAAAAAAAAAAAAAAACGAACAAAAAACAAAGCAAAACAAAACAAACAAACAAAAAAGCAACAACTGTACCATCGATGAACAAGCGTCCTAAAATGATCAGTAGGAAGAGCTTGGCAGCAGATCTTCAGAGAAGAAGCCCCTCTCAGACCCTGAACTCCTTACACTTTAAGGGGGTCGGGCCGCATCCAGGTCATGACTCCCAGATGCGCCTCTGCTGCCAACTTTTTATTTTATTTTGCTGGCGCTGCCGCGATTCGAACCATCAACATTTGTATAGGTGTGCGTTTCACGGCGTGCCTATTAAGACGGATGTCTAACTCCTCTGCTAACGGGACACCCAGTCCAAGTTGGGAAATGTATGCGTGATGAAGTTCACATTTGTTCCTCTTCGACCAGATCTAGCTGTCACTGTTTTGGGCGGCCTCTGCCATTGCCTTCAGGGTTCTGGTCCTCTTCATGCCTGAAATCCTGAACTGTTTCATGAGATCATAGGCTTAAAGTGTTTATCCTGCACTTTTGTGAAATTAGTTTACATACTTAAGCACATGCACATTCACACACACGCACTCTACCTTACCGGGTCAGTCCAGACACTGGCTTTGGGGTTTCGTCAGGATTTTTTTTCCCAAGCCCTTCAGTTGCACAAGGCACCGGTCGAGTCTGTCACTCTGTCAGTCTCCGGCCCTAGCAATTGTAACGTCAAAGCCGTCGTCACCGTCTAGGGCTGTTCTGTCGCAGTGCCAGGGCAATACTGTCTCCTATCAACTGGAGGCCCCAGCACTGATGTGTCATCAGTGTCACTGTCAGCATGACGCAGCTCCTTAACTAACTGTACGTTGCAGCCCTCTTCGAGCCCACGTGTCGTACTGTCGGAGCTCTTCTGCTTGTTTACCTGGGGCGGTATGCAGATAGGCCCGATAAATCGTCTATCGAACCGATTGCGGTAGTCGGCTCGATAATGCGGAAAAATTCTAATGCAGGAAACCACGATAGAGACCTGTCCCCCCTATAAGTTTATAGGTGGTACCTCCCTCCGATATCTCGTCTTTCGGTCCGATATCTATGTTGACAAGATGGCAGCCGCGTTTGTCGCCCTGAGAATGCGGAGACGTCGAATGTTGCGAAGAGAACGTATTTTTCGAGACAGACTGCATCCACTGGACAGATACGATGATGTCGAACTGTACTCGAAATTTAGAATCAGGCGACAAGACATTCTGCAGCTGACAGATTCAATTGCAGAGACAATTGAACTGTCCAACCGGCAGGGCAGCTTGACCCAGTGTCCCTGAAATTCGGTTTCCGCGCCCTTTTCCCCTCGGCCATTTTTGCTGCTAAACTGATGAACGTATGCGCAGCGAGGGCGAAAGTTGGGGAATCCCTGCCAAGTTATTCTTAGAGCAGCCACGGATACCCGATAGTTATTGGAGGCACTGTCGAATGTCCATGCATGCCGAGCTATCGGATGAACTGTCCCACCGATAGATCTCGGTGGGATAGATCCTATCGGACTGTTAAATTATCGGAGGTATCTGCATACCGGCCCTGGCCGTCAGCGGACACTTCTCACGCGAGGTGCACTTCCGCTGAACTCGCCTGTATGCACAGAATGTGTGCGTCACTATAGACTGATGAGCCAACCAGTGCCCCGGCTCCTTTTCACTAATGTCCGTCGGCAGCTGATACTAATCCAACTCGCTTTGACGAATTAGAAGTACTTCACATCGCTTAAAAAAAAAAAAAAAAAAAAAAAAAAAAAAAATCAATGGTGACAAATCTTTTCGTGTCTCACCGAACATTTGAGCTGGAGGACTTGGGAATAAATCATTTGCCTCGACACACGATTCGGCGTTGACACACATGTTCGTAACGACTTGCAGCATTTCGCCACTTTTACCGTAACTCGACAGTTTGGGGCGAATAGGAACGCCCTGTTTATTTTGTTTTGCGGTTTTAATCGTCCGAAAACATCACCTTCAACGTTTTTTTCGTTCTTAAATGTCAGAATGTTATAAATAACACCTAGCGCAAAAACACCTGACTGAGATTGGAAGTGTTAAATCCACAGGAAGCAGTCAATGTCAAGTCACCATGAGGCAATCTACCGGAGGAGACACAGCACTGTTGCCGAGTCACTTAGGTGATGTTCAGTGGTGCCTGTTCTGATCCAACATACTACGCATCCACTTTTACTCTTTGGCTGTTCGTCTGTCTGTCTCATGAGAATCAAGCTTAAGCAGGAAAATGTTTCACTCTTCCAAGAAGGACGCACATCAAGTAGGCAAATGTACTGGTCCGAATCCGTTATTACTATGGTGCATGAATGGAGGAAAATAATGGTTGTATATGACACCTGTCAGAGTCCGTTATTACCTATGGCACTTGAGGGAGGAGAAATGGGCTGTTACTATTTGAAAGAGATTTGGGGGCCTGACCTCAGTTTCTTACAATTATCTTTGTCGATACAGAAGATTACAAAGATATTGAACTACGAAAAACTGAGAGACCAGTTGTTTAAACTTTATCTCCTTACCGTTTTATACGTAACTGCCCATTTGTTTGCATCAAAGATGTAGAGCATTTCTAATGAAAATCTGCATCAGAGACTACGCTGTTTAAACTTTTAATTGTCACCTTTCTGTCTATCTGGCCTGGATTGAAGATGAACGGGATGTTAACTGAGAAGCTGACAGACAAATTACGCCATTAAATCTGGATTTCCTGACATTTTCTTTTTGTTCATCCCTCCCTCCGTCCGTCCATCCCTCCGCCTGTCTGTATGACATTGTATGTATACGCACATGTGGATTAACTCATTTCCAACCATCCGTCTGTTTGTCCGCCTGTCTGTATACACACCTGTGGATTAACTCATATCTAACCGTCCGCCCGTCCGCCTGTCTGTTTCTATACTCAACTGTGGGTTAACTCATGTCCAACCGTCCGTCCGTCCGATTGTCTGTGTACAACCCCTGTGGGTTAACTCATTTCTAGCCGTCCGCTAATCCGCCTGTCGGTCTGTAAACGCACTTGTGGATTAACTCATGTACAACCGTCCGTCCGTCCGCCTGTCTGTCTATGCACCTGTGGATTAACTCATTGCCAACCGCGAGCAGTGGAAGGGCAGCTGAGCATCACGCGCAGGCGGAACCTCATACAGCTGGCCTATGCGGAGGCCCAAGTACAACCGGGGACAATGAGGCCAGCGGAGCGGCCAAAGGGGACCAAAGTCAAAACCACGCATATTCTGCAGAGCTTCAACGAACTGACCGGTCAGATGAAGGTACGTTGGTGTGTGTGTGTTGGTGTGTGGTGTGTGTGTGTGTGGTGTTGTGCCTGTGTGTGTGTGTGTGTGTGTGTGTTGCTGTGTGCGTGTTGTGCGTGTGTGTGTGTGTGTGTGGTGTGCGTGTGTGTGTTGTGTGTTGTGTGTGTGTTGTGCCTGTGTGTGTGTGTGTTGTGCCTGTGTGTGTGTGTGTGTGTGTGTGTTTTGTGTTGTGCCTGTGTGTGTGTGTGTGTGTGTGTGTGTGTGTGGTGTGTGTGTGCGTTGTGCGTGTGCGTGTGTTTTGGTGTTGTGCCTGTGTGTCTGTGTGTTGTGCCTGTGTGTGTGTGTGTGTGTGTTGTGCCTGTGTGTGTGTGTGTGTGTGTGTGTGTGTGTGTGTTGTGCCTCTGTGTGTGTGTGTGTGTGTTGTGCCTGTGTGTGTGTGTGTGTGTGTGTGTGTGTGTGTGTGTGTGTGTGTGTGTTGTGCCTGTGTGTGTGTGTGTGTGTGTGTGTGTGTGTGCGCGCGCGCGCGTGTGTGTGTGTGTGTGTGTGAGCGCGCGCGTGAGTGTGTGCGCGTGTGTTTAATTGTTTTTTTTTTTCTTCATTCCCCATTCCTCTCCTCTTCCTTATGACCATCATCGTCATCAACGCTATTGTCTTGAATTTTTTTTAAGTGCACTGTGTGACTTTGTTTCTGCTGTATGTCAACAACGACGACGACGACATTTTTTGAGAAAGATCCAAGGTTGGAATCGCGGTCCATCTGCTCTCCTATTCCCTGCCCCCCCCCCCCCCCCCCCCCCCCCACCACGCCCTTCCTCTGGATAGGACTGGATTGGACATAATTCAATAGGACAAGACAGAACTAGAATGAATAGAACTCGATGAAGACTGAATTTGGGCAGGACTGAATAGTACAGAACTGAATAGGACAAGACATGGCTGGAATGGATGGAACTCGGATGGATAGATCTGGATTGGATAGGATTGAATAGGACAAGACATGACTGGAATGGATCGGGCTCGGATGGATAGGACTGGATTGGATAGGACTGAATAGGACAAGACATGACTGGAATGGATGGAACTCGGATGGATAGGACTGGATTGGATAGGACTGAATAGGACAAGACATGGCTGGAATGGATAGGACTCGAATGGATAGGACTGGATTGGACATACTTGAATAGGACAAGACACGGCTGGAATGGATAGAGCTCAGATGGATAGGACTGGACCGGACAGGACTGAATAGGACAGAACATAGCTGGAATGGGTAGAACTCGGATGGATAGGACTGGACTGGACAGGACTGAATAGGACAGAACATAGCTGGAATGGATAGAACTCGGATGGAGAGGACTGGACCGGACAGGACTGAATAGGACAGAACATAGCTGGGATGGATAGAACTGGGATGGACATGACGGGATAGGAAAGGCACAGGGCAGGACATGGCTGGACTGGACTGGATGGAACTTGTCCGGACAGGACAGGACAACACTGGATTGAATAGGACCAGATCGGACTGAATGGAAGGAGACGGCAGGCCACGGACAGGCCATCGACGATGCTGACACAGGGACAGCAGCAGCAGCAACAACAAAAACAACAGCAACAACAAAAACAACAACAGCAACAACTACAACTACAACAACAATACAGGACCATCACCTAATAAAGCGCTGACCCATCCACGCAGCGTCTCCTGGACAAGGGACCTCGGTACTGCCAGGACCTGCAGGACGTGCTGGGGAGGGAGCGCACGACCATGACCAGGGTGTCCAAGGGTGACCTGCCCGATCCGCGGCTGAGGCAGCAGATCCAGATCGTCCAGGGAAACTTCCGGGAGGTCCGGCAACTGCAGAAGGGACTGGAAGCATGCCTGAAGGACATGCGCCTCAAGTTCGAGGCCATCGTCCAGGCGGCGGACACGGAGATCCTGACCAGTCCTGGGTTGTAAGCTTCGTCGGAGTGGATTCTGTCACCAGGGGTGTTTACTTCTCTCTGTGTCTCTGTCTCTGCTCTCTGTCTCTGTCTTCTCTGTGGTGTGTGTGTGTGTGTGTGTGTGTGTGTGTGTGTGTGTGTGTGTGTGTTGTGTGTGTGAGTGAGTGAGTGAGTGAGTGAGAGAGAGAGAGAGAGAGAGAGAGAGAGAGAGAGAGAGAGAGAGAGAGATCGCACGAAACAGCGCAAGATACTGACCGAATTTTCTCTGACAAGAGAACTTGTATTTATCCTGGTGACGCAGACACGATCACAGTTTCTTCAAAATACCAAGGAATGCGCATTAAAAAAAAAAAAAAGATGAGAGGGATTATCAAGCTGTTTATATATATATATATAGATATGACTGTCAAACTTTCTTGGTTTTAGATATGTCAGATCAGCTTTTACTGTTCTAACGGAAATCGATCCACTCATTTTATGCATTGCTCTTTTTTTGTTTGGAGTTATCTGTCATTGTACAATTGTCCTTTCAAACACGAGTTTCAGTTCAAGACAATGCAATAACTGCACGCTGTGTGTGTGTGTGTGTGTGTGTGTGTGTGTGTGTGTGTGTGTGTGTGTGTGTGTTTCGTGCGCGCGCGCGCGCGCGCGCGCGTTTGCGTATGCGCGCGCGTGCATCCGACGAACACGGTGGCGAGAACGGACACGGACCAGGCACTGAGTTAACCTCTTTAATTAAATTGCAAGAAGAATGTATAAGGGATTATCAAGCTGTTTTAATATATAGATATAATGATTATGATTATCAAAGTTTTTTTTTTTTTTTTTTGTACATGGATATATTTGAATGGCTTTCATTGTTGTCCGGAAACAGATTCCGTAATTTCATGCTTTTTTTATTATTTTTTTTTTTTACTTTTTGGGCTGCAGTTATCTGTCATTGTACAATTGTCCTTTCAAACACGAGTTTCAGTTCAAGACACAATGCAATAACTGCACGCTGTGTGTGTGCGTGTGCGTGCGCGTGCGTGCGTGCGTGCGTTTGCGTTTGCGCGCGCGCGTGCATCAGACAAAAGAGCACAGTGGCGAGAACGGAAACGGACATGACACTGAGTGAATGAAACTTCAATAAGAATGCATGTAGAGGAGAGCGGAGAATATCCACAAACTACCAGGGCCCTGTGAAAAAAAACGTTTTCAAGATAGTACATAATGAGATTGTAGATAGTTTTGTACAAATATATTTTAATGGTCTGCCTTTATCAGTTTAGTATTTTTGTCTCACGAGATTGTCACTATTTTTGTATGAATATATTTAATGGTCTGATTTTTATTATTTCAGTGATACTCATGCAGAAATTTTATTCACATGTTTTTCTTTTTACAGTGCATTGTAAAATTGACAGTGCAATTCAAGTTACGAGCGCTCTTGTGTTTCAACAATTGACTAACAGAAAAGAGCATTTGATCCATTGGTCAAGAAGTTGTTTTTGTTTTTTGTCCGTGTATCCTCTCTCTCTCTCTCTCTCCGTCTCTCTCTCTCTCTCTCTCTCTCTCTCTCTTCTCTCTCTCCTCTCTCTCTCTCCTCTCTCCTCTCTCCGTCTCTCTCTCTCTCTCTCTCTCCCCTCCCTCCCTTTCTCCCTCTTCTCCTTTCCCTTCCTCTCACTCTATCCCCCTTTTCTTCTGCGTACGTGCGCGCTGGCGTGCGTGCGTGCATGTGTGTGTGTGTGCGTGTGTGACGCGATCGTGTGTATGATGTGGAAGTGTGTACGCGTTGTTCTGGCCGATATGATACATGTTCGTTCCCTACCTATTGGCTAAGACGAGGGTAATAATGAATCCTATGCGCCCAGCAATGAGAGTCCAAACACAGACGGTAGTTCCTACCAACTGGAGGACGTGGAGGAGGAGGAGGAGGAGGAGGAGAAGAGCAGTAAAAGAAGCAGCAGAAGAAGACGTAGAAGTAGAAGCAGAAAAAGAAGAAGAAGAAGAAGAAGAAGAACAAGAAGAAGAAGAAGAACAAGAAGCAGCAGAAGAAGGAAAAAGCATAAGCAGAAGATGACATGGTTCCGTTGGGTGTGTGTGGAAGGCGGCAGACGTGTGTATATCATTACATCGACACAAAACCGCTGAACACCATGAGATGATCCAGAGGCACTGCAGTGTCTCCTCCGACTAGCGACCAAACGACGTACGACGAGCTGATAATGACAATTCCGTGCTGGCACCAAAAAGCAAAAAACAAACAAACAAAAAAGAAAAAAACAACAAAAACACAAACAAACGAAAAAGATTGTTTATAGTCGGACTGCGAGGTCCTATGGGACAGGACACCCAATGCATTATATTCCATTTGATCGTATTTTCTATAGTCGGCATCGCCCTAAACTTTTGTTACAAGACTAAGTTCATAACAAGCCCCGGCCATCGTCTTTTAAGGTCAGAAAGTGGCAGTGAAAGTATTCATGCTATACAATCAGACGATCACGCATGTCTTGGCATTTTTAACACACACACACACACACACACACACACACACACACACACACACACACACACACGTATCCATCGCGGGCGAGGAAGCTAATTCAGTACGAAATTTTGAGAACAGTTCAGTTCCCTGATTGTGAAGGACGGAAAAAGTGCTGCATGCCCCAAACGGCTTTTTCCGTGTGAGGACGGGTATGCCATGCCCTACTCAGTATGAACGTCTTGCACGTCGCCAGTAGGAAGAAAGAGCGACTAGCTGTGCACGACTTCTGTCGTCGGTAATGACGGGAAAAACGTCGGCAGACACCCCTGGTATGGACGAACGGATCTTTCCAGCTTCCACCATCTGAACAGATGATAGTGTTGTGGACATTCCGAATCGCCCCTTCCCCCCCCCCCCCCCCCCCCCCCCCCCCCGGTCATTTTTCCCCTTGCCATTTCACCCCGGCTTTGTTTTGAGTGTCGTTTTGGCCTGAATCATGCATCTGAACAAATTCATGCCGTAGTGGGTCGCTGTTTTGCGAAGAATAGATTTATCATGTCATATAAGAGGCCTGAGACAAGTGAAATCACACACGAGCACATGCACGTATACACATGGACGCAGACATACACACGCAGAGTCCCATTCATGCGTGCACACACATTCATGTTCGGGTATACACACACACACGCTCTCTCTCTCTCTCTCTCTCTCTCTCCTCTCTCTCTCCTCTCCTCTCTCTCTCTCACTTTCTCTCTCTGTGGCTCTCTGTCTGTCTGTCTGTCTGTCTCTCTCTCTCCTCTCTCTTTCTCTCACACACAACACACACGTGTGTGTGCGCGCGGGCGCGCACGCGTGCTCAAACATAAAAACAGCGTTTACTGTAAAACTTCACAGGACAGGGCGAAATACCAAGTAATTCACTGCTTCAGTACAGTCACTTAGCTCGGGAGGGGCAAACACACAAAACGGCGAATCAGACTCACGCCATAGCCATCCCTTTCAGACTGAGAACAGGTCACGTGCTCACGTGCGCAGTAAAAGTAACCGTTGGCCAGACGTCAATGCCTTTGTAACACTGTCCGTGTGACCAGCGAACATCGAGAGTGACATTTTCCACGGCTCTTCCAAAGAGTAACAAACAAGTAGGGTAACTCTTGCTGCTAAGGTGAAACAAAGACACGCCGATAACTCCAAAGGAATGTCGCTTACCACACCGAATCGCCTAACAGGAATGACAACACAGAGCACACAGAACAAACAAGGAAACATTTACTATGTTGTTATTGTTTGTGTACTGCTCCCTGCCTCATTTCAGATTTCCTTTCTTCCAAGGAAGTGGTGATTTTCGGTGCATGGTGGTAAAACAAAAAACAAAACAAAAAAAACCAAAAAAAAACAAAAAAAAAACCCCCACAAAAAAACAAAACAAAAAGAAAAAAAAAAACCGGAACCTTACTGGAAGAACTTTTCTTTTTGGACCTCTAGCCTTTAATGACAACATTCATTTCATAGATATGGAAGATGAAGTCGATTTGACATAGAAAAAGTCTGAAACAAGGACTCCCACACCGTCTGGTGGGCTTCCTCAGAAGAAGGGGGGGGGGGGGGGGGGGGGCGTACATTCACGTTGGCACCACGACAAAGCAGTTACTGTCGTCAACGGGAAGATTGTTAGGGGATGTCGTGGGTATTTTGGATCAGAACAGGCACAGACTGAACACCACGGAAGTGATTCAGCAGCAGTGCAGTGTCTCCTCTGGTGGGTTGCCTCATGACGACTTGACGTTGACTACATCCTGTGAATTTTTGAAGCCGGGGCAGTAGCGGAACACGCCGGGTATGGATGGGAGGCGGAGCCAGAATGAATGACCAGCATGGGGGTAATGTCAGGGCAGTGGCACGGAAGATACAGACAGAACGCCACCCCTCCCCGCCCACTCGAAAACAAACAAACAAAAATCACGGTGACCTGACTGCACCATATTTACGCCACCACACGGCCACAAACCGCCTCCAACGTGTCACGTTTGGCGAGTCTGATGTCAGACCTTATGTACTGAACCTGCGATAAGTTGAAAAGTTATTGTAGTCTAGGAATAATTTAGATATTTTACTAGCAAACGTTACCACTTATAGTGGACAAGAGTGCATTCAAATAAGATTGCCGATACAGTTTCATGGTGTTTTAATTGATTTTCTGGTAGATTTTGAATTTACTGGCTTGCATTTTTGTGTGTGCTAAAACACAAATTTTTTTTTTACTGCGTTATGAACAACAGCAAACTTTTAACAGATCATACACACATAATGTCTCGTAAATGGTAAGTAGTAAGTAGCGAAGCAAAATAAATAACACAACAACAACAACATCAACACACACACACACCACACACACACACACACACACACACACACACACACACACACACACCGAACACACACACACACACACACACACACACACACACACACACACACACACGCACACGCACACACACACACACACCTACACCCACCCACCCACCCGCCCACCCAGATTTGTTGCCGTATGCCTATCAAAACCCAAGGTATGTAAGCAAGTTAGGAACGTACCCCCCCCCCCCCTCCCCCTTTTTTTCCCCCTTTTTCCTTTCTTCCTTCTTTTTTTTTAAATTTAAGATCTTGCCTCTTTTTTCTATGTGTGCCTTATGTGCACCTTCTTTCCAGTGCACCTCCTGTCTGCAGTATTTTTCTGTGTATCTCTGTGTCTGCATTCACGCCAGGCGAACCGGTATCATAAACTAGCCATCATTTGGAGCTAAAGGGCAAGTTACTGTCTTGCCACGGCAGTAACAACCGCTTTCCTTTTTTTTTTTTTTTAATCTGGGTGCGTCTCCTCGCTTGATTTTACAGATTTCCTGTTTTAAAGTTTGTTCCATTTTTCGGGTCCGTTGCCTCGCCTCTTGACTTTCTATACCAAAATTTTGAAAGAGAGGGGGTTAGTTACCGTCAAGGACATAGACAAAGTACATAACACGATCATTTTTGATCGCGCGCCGAATATAAGAAATATGGTTTGTCGTTCTTCGTTTTCGCTGTCCCAAATGTTATTTGTTTTTTGCCTGAAGAAGACCCAAGAGGTCGAAATGCATTGTGTCTTGTCCTGTACTTTGTTTGTCTATGTCCTTGGCGGTAACTAACCTCCTCTCTTTCTAAATTTTGCTGCATTTTCCGCCCTCAGTCACTCCGTTTTGAAACTTTTTATAACCAGTCAAAAGACATTGTGATATACAGTGCACGAATACTGGGGAACATTTTTTTCCCACCTTTTGAATGTTGTTTTTAAAGCGTTCAGTTCATCCCATTGATTTTGGTCCCCAGCCATGACAGGTTTATGCTGAAAGGTCCCCAGCCATGACAGGTTTATGCTGAAAGGTCCCCAGCCATGACAGGTTTATGCTGAAAGGTCCCCAGCCATGACAGTTTATCTGAAAGGTCCCCAGCCTGACAGTTTATGCTGAAAGGTCCCCAGCCATGACAGGTTTATGCTGAAAGGTCCCCAGCCATGACAGGTTTATGCTGAAAGGTCCCCAGCCATGACAGGTTTATGCTGAAAGCGACCGTTGCCGCCGTTCACATGTCGCCTGCAAGCTCCAGGGGAGAACATCTGTCAACAAAGTTTAAACCACAGAGACGGGCAGGAGTGGTCGCCCTTTTACCGCCGATACGGTTTTGTGTGCGTGCGTGCTTGCATGCGTGCGTGCGTGCGTGCGTGTGTGTGTGTGTGTGTGTGTGTGTGTGTGTGTGTGTGTGTGTGTGTGTGTGTGTGTGTGTGAGAGAGAGAGAGAGAGATTTACACGGATACGTGAATTCGAGAGACTGAATGACGATGGTCACTAACTTATGCTGTGTATGCGTGTAAGCTCTCACTCCCTAGCCCCCCCCCCCCCCCCCCCCCCCCCCCCGAACAAAAAACAAACAAACAAACAACAGCAACAACAACAAAAAACCAACACAATAACATACAAACGAACAATTATGCTGCACGTGGTCAACAACGCAAATTACAGGAACGGGGGAAGTGAAACTGAACTCAGAAACTTAAAGAATCTGCAGAAAGTTAAATGCGTGGCGCACGTAGAAACTGATTTGCTGAGAGAGAGAGAGAGAGAGAGAGAGAGAGAGAATCATCGCATGACTCCGAGACAACCGGTCGCAGTTCAGATTTGCTCACATCGTCACTCAGGATGGGCTGTTGTTGTTCTTGCTCCAAAGCGGTAAGTTTCGAAGTTTATGCGTACGCTGAAAATTCTGTTCGAACACCCCAGGCATAGTTTAAATCACTCTTATATAGGGCATAGGAGGGATGTGTATTTACTTTCACCCCACCTCATCCTTTCTCGCAGACCGTCTTGCAATTGTGGTGAATCATATTGTGAAAATGGAAAGATCTGACTGAAAGAAGTGGGGAAAGATTTCCAATTTCATCCCCACCTTAAGAGACTTTCTCTTGAAGAGATTCTCTTTCGTAACACCCCCCCCCCCCCCCTCCCCCCGATCAAGAAGTTTCGTTGAAAAAAAACCCCTCGAGGTTGATTTCGCTGGAAAAATGCTGATGATAAAAATAACGAGAGCACATCTAGCTGTCTTTCTTTCTATCTACTACCGTCAAACTTCAGTAAACTGGCTCTTGTATTCGACAAAGCGATGCTCTTTAACGGGAAGGGAATACGAAAGGAAATCTTTACTTTCTTTTGAATGAAATGAAAGACAGAAATATTCAAAACGGCAAGAATCTTATTTTCTGACAAAAAGACTAGGTTTAAAAAGAAATAAAAAGGTCCATCTACTTGCGATACTGTCTTGCGCTCCCCCCTCCCCCCCCCCCCCCCCCCCCCCCCCCCCCCCCTCGCAGGTTGATTTTTTTTTTCCGTCAAACAGAAAAATGAATTTAATAAGATTGCACTTTTAATGATTTGTACAAATGCCGAATGAATACACGCGCTACCATATTTCAACTGTTTTGGCACTTATTCTTGAAGAGGAGCAGAGAAGTTAGAAGGGGGAGGGGTCTGAGTAAGATTACCGTCAGATATGATAATATATTTCTCCCACCAACCCCATTCATCCCACTCCCATAGCTCACCCTCCCCCCCCCCCCCCCCCCCCCCCCCCTTTTCACCTCTTCCCCGTTCAATTACATTTGACATTTGCTGGCCTTCGAACATACTTTCTCTAGCACATGGCCACAGGTAAGGGAAGGTAATCTATTGATGGAAAGAAGCCCAACGTACGAAGCAGAAGGCAGCCAACTGACGGGTAGAAACTTTTGAAGCATTCGTTGAGCCTTTTGCCGTAAATAGCATCTAGACATGGAATACACAGCCTGTTCAGCTATTAATGTTATTAATGTGCACACATTAACAACACATCGAAAATCTCCTGGATACTGTCCCAAATTTGAGATAGAATTTAAAAAAAAATTGTTTTGCATATATAACGGCGCGCAAATGTCATCTCACAGATGTATAGATGAACAATATTGAAGGGGATTCTAGAAAGGTCTTGAGGCCTAGGCTGTGTAGCCAGACCCCCCTTATACTACTGCTATGATACTACTACTACTACTACCACTACTACAACGACAACTACTACTACTACTACTACTACTACTACTACTACTACTACTACTAAACCATTTTCTTTTATCTGTGGTTATACAGCCATTGCCACGTAGAATATATCCGGAATGTTGTACTGTTTGACATGTCCGAGAACAGCGCTTGCAAAAGAAAGTTATTGAACAATATTTCGAATCGGAGGAGGGGGGGGGGGGTAATGTCAGATTTCCGTCCCCTTCCTCCCCCCTCCACACCCCTCCCGTTCTTTTCCTTCAGCGGACTTCCTCATCTAAAAATCGGTGCAGACTGAAACAATCCATTGCATAGTTTGCTTTCAACTGCACTGAATATAGAAAGATGAACTTTTCTCCAACAATTCGAATTCCAGTTTTTCAACTTCAGCAGATTCCATGAAAACCTTGTTCAGAGAAGTTCCACCTGACGCGATCTGTGCGTTTTTGAAATGGATTCACATTTTTTATCGGATCTGAGATTTTACAATGGAAAGATTTTCAACAAAATTTCGGATGTTTTTTTCAGAAGATGTATTTTAAAGAATTGTGCGAATGAATGACTTGTGAGTTGAAGAAAAAAGAAAAACACCCGAAGGTGCTGGGAGGACCCAGAGAAGCACTGTCTTCACCTGCCTTTAGAGCAGTCCTGTACCACCCTTGGAGGCCTGCGCTGTGTTGACGATGGGTACAGGCACGCGCAGGACACTCCATTAAGATATCAAGGGACATAACTGCTCCTGAACAGAGGTAAATCAGACTACAGGATGCAGCTCATAACAGCCTTAAAGTAGCATCCCCATGGGTGTACCAGCCCGTATTTCATGACTGCAGAGCCCACCGGCAAAAAAACATCACCCTCCAGCTGCCGAGCACACCCCACAGACCCAACCACCCCTGCCCACGGACAGATGAAGACAGTGCCACTCCAGACACAGCCAAGCTTTCGCCATACGGTCTTATGTGCCCTCAAGAGAGAATCCAAAGTTGTAGTCTTTCCCACTGTCAACAGGACTTTCCCTGTGGTCAGTGGGTCTTTCCTCACCGTCACTGGACCTTTCTCCAGGGTCAGCCTAGTTAAGGCAAAGAAGAAAAAGAAACACCCAAGGTGCTGGGGAGCACCCAGAGAAGCACTGTCTTCACCTGCCTTTAGAGCAGTCCTGGTGACAGCCCTGATATGGCCCTTTGTGGTCGGCTGGGCTATAAGCAACATTACCTTACCTCAGCTTCGGAGTTGCAGAGAGGATGGAAAGGGTTGGAAACCCTATACGTTGTTCTATAGGATGGGGAGCTGGACGATGAGAAATCTCACGGGTTTCAAACTGATACAGTGGATTTCCTTTTTCCATACCCATGCCCCCCCCCCGCCCAACCCCCTCCCCCGTCCCCCTATCCTTCCTTCGTCTCCCCTTTTCCCCCTCCTCCTCCTCTGCCCCCCCCCCCCCCCCCCCCCCCCGACCCTTCGTCCACTCCATCCAAAACCCCTCGCTTCTACCGCCTCCGTGATTCGATATAATGACGAGAACACACTGAAAAGGATTTTGTTTGGTAGGTCGGTATGTTTTCAACGAATAGTAGGGAATAAATGAATAAAGTAAACAACAAGAACAAATTTTTTTGATATGTCTTCATAAAAAATCATCACCAAAAACGAATAGAAAAAAAAAACCCCGC
>CM065739.1:14503177-14528177 GCA_033310375.1 Conus canariensis
CACAAAATACTACATAATACTACTTACTACTCTAAACCTTTTTCTTTTACTGTGGTTTACCCTTTTGCCCTGAATATACCGGAATTTGTCGTTTGACTGTCCGAGAACAGCGCTTGAAAAAAGAAAGTTATTGAACAAATTTCGAATCGGAGGAAAAGGGGGGGGGGGGGGAAATTTTTCAGATTTCCGCCCCCTTCCCCCCCCCTCCCACCCCCCCCCGTTTTTTTTCCTTCAGCGGACTTTCCCATCAAAAAATGGGTGAGACTGAAACAATCCTTTTCATTTTTTGCTTTAAAACTGCACTGAATTAGAAGAGAACTTTTCTCCCCAAAAAATTTCGAATTCCAGTTTTTAAAACTTCCCAAAATTTCCATAAAAACCCTTTTTCAAGAAGTTCCCCTGCCGATCTGGCGTTTTTGAAATGGATTTTTTTTTTTAAAGATCTGAGTTTTTTCAATGAATTTTTTTCAACAAAATTTGGTTTTGTTTTTTTCAAAAGAGTATTTTAAAAAAATTTTGGCAATGAATGACTTTGTGAGTTAAAAAAAAAAGAAAAAACACCGAAGGTGCGGGGGAGGACCCGGAAGCACGCTTCACCTCCCTTTTAGAGCAGTCCTGTACCACCCTTGGAGCCCTCGCGTGTTGCCGATGGGTACAGGCACGCGAGACACTCCATTAAGATATCAAGGGACATAACCTCCTGAACAAGGTAAATCAGACTACAGGATGCAGCTCTAACACCCTTAAAGTAGCATCCCCTGGGTGGTACCAGCCCTATTTCTGCTGCAGACCCCCCGGGCAAAAAAACATCACCCCCGCTCCGAGAACCCCCCACAGCCCCCAACCACCCCTGCCCACGGACAGATAAGAATGCCCCCGACACAGCCAAGCTTTCGCCATACGTTCTTTATGTGCCCAAGAGAAAATCCAAAGTTTAGTCTTTTCCCACTGTAAACAGACTTCCCTGTGGTCAGGGTCTTTCCCCACCGTCAGGGACCTTTCTCCAGGTCACCTTTTAAAGGCAAAGAAGAAAAAAGAAACACCCAAGGTGCTGGGGAGCACCCAGAGAAGCACTGTCTTCACCTGCCTTTAGAGCAGTCCTGGTGACAGCCCTGATATGGCCCTTTGTGGTCGGCTGGGCTATAAGCAACATTACCTTACCTCAGCTTCGGAGTTGCAGAGAGGATGGAAAGGGTTGGAAACCCTATACGTTGTTCTATAGGATGGGGAGCTGGACGATGAGAAATCTCACGGGTTTCAAACTGATACAGGCTGGATTTCCTTTTCCATACGCCACTGTCCCCCCCGCCCAACTCCCCTCCCCCGTCCCCTATCCTTCCTTCGTCGTCCCTTTCCCTCTCTCCCTCCCTCCTCCCTCCCCCGTCCCCCCCCCCCCCCCCCCCCCCCGACCCTTTCGTCCACTCCATCACACCTCTCGCTTCTACCGCCTCCGTGATTCGATGATAATGACGAGAACACACTGAAAAGGATTTAGTTTGGTAGGTCGGTATGTTTTCAACGAATATGTAGGTAATAAATGAATAAAGTAAACAACATAGAACAATTCTTTTGAGTATGTCTTCATAAAAATCATCACCAGAAACGAATGAGAAAAAAACAACCGCCGCGTGTGTATTTTTCCCTTATGACATTAACAATAGCAGTGGCGTCGGAAGATATTTTGCAATGTGGGAGAAACGGGAGGTGGAGGTGGACGGGGGGAGGGGTGGGGGGTAGGGGCAGCCTGGAGTGACAGATCATTGTTGTTGTCCATGTTTTTATGTAGTGGGGGGGGGGGGGGGGGGAGTGCTCCAGATTTTCATAAAGGCCGGAAGGTAGTGGGGTGGAGTGGGAGTGTCCAAACTGCTTATGGTGGGGTGGAAGGCGTGGGTTGTTTACTTGTAATTGAGGAATGATGAGGATGATGATGATAATGATGACGATGATGATGGGGAGGAGGAGGAGGAGGATTACTATTAGTTTAAATGTTTAGAGGGGATTCTGTGATCTTCCAAATTCCTGTAAAAGCGGAGAGGGTGGGTGGGTGTGGAGAAGAGGAGGGGAAAACGCACCATAACAAGCCGTCCACATTTTTTGGCTTGAAACATTTGAGAAGGGGGGGGGGGGGGGGGGGCTATTTTCTTTGGCGGGGTACTCTCCCCGGTTCCGACACGATTGAATAGATTGTTGACAAAGTGACCCGGTGACACAGTATACGTGGGGGTGACGTCAGATCTCGGACAACCAGATAAACAGAATTGTTCCGGAAGGCCTTTGGCACGGGGGGGGGGGGGGGGGGGGGGGGGGGGGGGGGGGGAACTGGCTGCTGTTTATGGTATTTCATTTGCCCTGGTGTCACAAATACTTCCAGACATCGTTTGGTGGAACACCTCGATTTAGGTGCAAGGGAGATAACTTTAGAATGCCCTTCTTTGGATGCACATTCAAGACGAAGAAAAGCAAACGTTCAGTAAAGCAATGTAGAGCTGTTTTTTGTTATCAACAATGCTGATTTTTCAGTAAAGCTGCAATAGCCCAGAGACCTAAGTGCTCGTATACACACTGTGTTCTGAATGCGTACAGTATGTCGTAGTACAATTGGAGATACAGGAGGAAGAGAAAAAAAAAAGCGTTCAATTATTGACTACCCTTGGTAGTGCTCATATACACACTGTGTTCTAAATGCGTGCAGTATGTCGAGGTATAACTGGAGATAAGAGAGGAAGAATGAAAAAGCGTTCAATTAAATACTACCCACTGGTCCGCCCATTCCGATCTGAGGTTGAAAACGGGACAAACCGACTTTTCGGTTAAATGTCCGGCCATTCTCTCATCAATAATGCTTTAAAGGTCGATGTGCGTTTGCGCTTTCCGCCTTCATCCCGATCTCCGTTAAGTCATCTGTCAAGTTATTCTTGACGCCGCTATGCCTTGATTGTTGTAAACTGAACGGGTGTCCCAAAGTTTGCTGTCTGTGTTCCGCTCTTCCCACGTCAACGGTGTAGGGCTGTTTTTGAACGTGAGAACGATCCCTAACTTGTTCTTCAAACTGTCCGTTCACTTCTTGCGCGAGCAACACAGAGAAATGAACCATTCAAAAGACAGAGACGGTACCCGGTCGAGAGAGAGAGAGAGAGAGAGAGAGAGAGAGAGAGAGAGAGGAGAGAGAGAGAGAGAGAGATCGGTGCAGATCTGCTTGTAGTTACACACCTCCACCCCCACCCCACCCTGCCTTCCGCTTTCTGCACCCCGTCCCTGCCCCACCTTTCCTTCACCAAAGCCGTGGGGGTTATATGAAGTCTTCAACAGGTGGCTGGGATGGAGGTGTTCATTACACATTGGCACTGTACATCGGAATGACAAATAAGGCCTTGCATGAGGCGAAGGTACGTCCATGTCCGCACGCATCTTGAACCCCACAAGCACCTAGGACACGCACGCACACACACACACACACACACACACACACACACACGCACGCGCGCGCGCGCGCGCGCGCGCACACACGCACACGCACACCCGCACACAGAGAGAGAGAGAGAGAGAGAGAGAGAGAGAGAGAGAGAGAGAGAGAGAGAAACAAACAAACAAACAAACAAACAAAACGAAACCAACAAGAACAGACGCAGTCGACAACATGACCTCCTCAGAGGCAGTACCACCGTTCCTGTGGTTTCACAGACGCCGGCTGACGAGGCAGTAGAGAACGACCCCTTGCTTGGTGATGACCCGGAACACCTCCCCCCTCTGCCCTCGCTCAACACTCCTGACCCCTCGCCTCCCGGGAGTGACACTACCGACGGGAACTCTTCGGAAATAGCCCGGGTCGCGGTCTTGTTTCCCCACAGAGGTAAAACTCTTTGTCTTTATTTGTCTATTGTGGGATTTCCCGACCTAAGTCGGCTTCTGCCCGGAGACGGGTGTACTGTGGATTCAAATGGGAAGACTGGGATCATACCATCTTGTTTCAGTTTCATCAAGGAGGCGTCACTGCACGCGGACTAGTCCATATACGCTACAGCACATCCGCTGAGTTTTGAGACCACACTGCGCATGATTTAAAGCTGATGGATAAAGGAATTAATGACTAAGATGAGAGAATTTAAGAAGAGGGTCTCGTGGCTACGACTTAACTGATGTCTGACCATTAGCCCAATGCGCTGGTCAGACCTTGAGTACCTACTTAACAATGGTTTTATCATTATTATCATTGTGTGTGTGTGTTGTGTGTTGTGGTCTGTGTGGTGTGTGTGTAACCATAGGATCGAGTTTTCTGTTTCATAGATTAAAAAGTGTAGCTCAAATTTCCTGACGAACAGTGTAAGTGACTGTATGTTAAGTCATTAATTCATTCATCCATCACCTTTGAATCATGCGCAGTGTAGTCTCGAAAATTTAGCAGCTGTCGTGTAGTGTATATGGACTAGTCCGCACACAGTGACATCTCCTTGATAAAACTGAAACTGAAACTGTATCTCTCGGGCCTGGGATGTCAGTAGTATAAGTTTGAAAAGGACGCCTAGTATAACCGCCCTGTGAAGTCTTCGGCCACAGCACCATCCCACACTATCATCGACGCCATTATATCCCCCACCCCTTCACACCCCCACCACCACAAAAAGTCCCAAACTCTGTCGTCCTTTGCATCCTGCTCTCGTGCTGACCTCAGTTTCGATCTCCTCTCCACCCGCCGTACTACTGGCCAGATGGTCAAAGTCGGCAACGTTGGCTGGGCCTGTTGTTTGATGGACGTAATGGCGCTCTGTCGGGTAGGGTGCTTGCTCGAGCTGGCTCCGCAACTAAGCGATCATTGTCGTCGCTGGGGGCTTAGTGTGTGGTGTCGTGCGTATGCTGGATCAGAACAGGCATCACTGAACACCACCGAATTGACTTCCGCAGCAGCACATTGTTTCTGCTGATGGGTTGTCGATGACTTGACACTGAATCTCCTTTGTGGACTTATGCTATCATACTCTATTGAAATGACAATGCCAAAAACGTCACCTTAGTACCTACTGCGTAGGCTATGAACACTGCGGTCGTGATTTTCAGTACGCTTGATCAGCTGTCCATGCAAAATACACTGCCCCTTACTATTCATACAAAATACACTGCCCCATACTATTCATGCAAAATACACTGCCCCTTACTATTCATGCAAAATACACTGCCCCTTACTTTTCATGCAGAATACACTGCCCCTTACTTTTCATGCAAAATACACTGCCCTTACTTTACATGCAAAATACACTGCCCCTTACTATTCATGCAAAATACACTGCCCCTTACTTTTCATGCAAAATACACTGCCCCTTACTTTCCCTGCAAAATACACTGCCCCTTACTTTTCAGGCAAAATACACTGCCCCTTACTTTCCCTGCAAAATACACTGCCCCTTACTTTTCAGGCAAAATACACTGCCCCTTACTTTCCCTGCAAAATACACTGCCCCTTACTTTTCAGACAAATACACTGCCCCTTACTTTTCAGGCAAAATACACTGCCCCTTACTTTCCCTGCAAAATACACTGCCCCTTACTTTTCAGACAAAATACACTGCCCCTTACTATTCATGCAAAATACACTGCCCCTTACTTTTCAGACAAAATACACTGCCCCTTACTATTCATGCAAATACACTGCCCCTTACTTTCCTGCAAAATACACTGCCCTTACTTTCATGCAAAATACACTGCCCCTTACTTTCCCTGCAAAATACACTGCCCCTTACTTTCCCTGCAAAATACACTGCCCCTTACTTTTCAGGCAAAATACACTGCCCCTTACTTTCCCTGCAAAATACACTGCCCCTTACTTTTCAGGCAAAATACACTGCCCCTTACTTTCCCTGCAAAATACACTGCCCCTTACTTTTCAGACAAAATACACTGCCCCTTACTATTCAGCAAAATACACTGCCCCTTACTTTTCCGTGTAAATGTTCATGGGACTTTTCTTCGACTTTCATTACTTCGACAAATTAAAATTCAGCTGCAGCAAAAAGTCCACTCATGAAAAATGAAATCTTTTGGACACTTCAAAACAAAAAATTCTCTTTTTGTTTGTTTTCGAAAACCTTCAAGGGAGGCTACTCCAGAATAGTCATTCCAATAGCAAAATGGATGACCTTCATATGCTTTGAGGACTACCCCATATCAACAACATATCACGATATGATGTATTCCGTCATAGTTTTCTCTGTTCTTAGCGTGGACAGCTGGGTTTCTAGATCGAATGTGATTTTTGATTTTGTGTGTGGGAGTTTCATGTAAGTGTACACTGAAAAGAGTGGTGTTTCTCGCCAACGAACTTAATATCAAACTTGGCGCACTTGCCACTTCGGACCACCACCTTGTCCTCTCAACTCTGAAGACCAAGCTTAGAACTTAGGAAGATCAGGTTGGAAGACTATCCCACCGGTACACGATACGGGAAGAACAACAAGACACAGGGATGAAGACGAGAAGATGAGGCTGGACGGAGTCACACACTATGAGAAAGCCTCCAGGCAGCATCACCAGACAGGCACTCGAGTGAAACCGATATGGAGGAAGGAAGGTTGGACGACTTGGACAGATTTGGCGCAGGTGCATGGATTGTGATGACAGCCGGCACGACATGGGCCCAGGGGAAGAGGTCCGCCCACCCTCAGCCCTATGGTCCCCAGGGAACTCACAGGGTTGGGTCAAGTGTTGGGCATACGTCACGGGCTCTTTGGTAGATTTCATGGAGTGAGCTGCTGAACGTCGTAACTACGGTGACTTATCTTGCGTGGGGGGGGGGGGGGGGGGGGGGTGATTCTGGCGTGTAACACTGGTGGGAGGGCTGCGACAACGCACACCTGGAGTGTGGCTGAACTTGAGGAGCCGGTGTAGCACGCCGTTTGTAATCTCACACGAAATGGTTCCTGCGGTACATTTTGTGTACAAGGAAAAGTAGTCCGTCCACGCAGGAAGTACTCTCTGTGCACACGCGCTAAAAATAGTCCGTCCACGCAGGAAGTACTCTCTGTGCACACGCGCTAAAAACAGAAAGTACTCTCTGTGCACACGCGCTAAAAATGTCCGTCCACGCAGAAAGTACTCTCTGTGCACACGCGCTAAAAATAGTCCGTCCACGCAGAAAGTACTCTCTGTGCACACGCGCTAAAATAGTCCGTCCACGCAGAAAGTACTCTCTGTGCACACGCGCTAAAAACAGAAAGTACTCTCTCGTGCACACGCGCTAAAAATAGTCCGTCCACGCAGAAAGTACTCTCTGTGCACACGCACTAAAAACAGAAAGTACTCTCTTGCACACGCGCTAAAAACAGAAAAATGTCTCCCCATTTCCTGCCACACATTATCCACTTCAAAATGGCAGTATTTGTTGCTGCATTTTGCCTGCAACATTGATCACTTCAAAATGGCATATTTTTGCTGCATTTGGCCTGCCACACATTGATCCACTTCAAAATGGCAGTATTTGTTGCTGCATTTTGGCCTGCCACACATTGATCCACTTCAAAATGGCAGTATTTGTTGCTGCATTTTGGCCTGCCACACATTGATCCACTTCAAAATGGCAGTATTTGTTGCTGCATTTTGGCCTGCCACACATTGATCCACTTCAAAATGGCAGTATTTGTTGCTGCATTTTGGCCTGCCACACATTGATCCACTTCAAAATGGCAGTATTTGTTGCTGCATTTTGGCCTGCCACACATTGATCCACTTCAAAATGGCAGTATTTGTTGCTGCATTTTGGCCTGCCACACATTGATCCACTTCAAAATGGCAGTATTTGTTGCTGCATTTTGGCCTGCCACACATTGATCCACTTCAAAATGGCAGTATTTGTTGCTGCATTTTGGCCTGCCACACATTGATCCACTTCAAAATGGCAGTATTTGTTGCTGCATTTTGGCCTGCCACACATTGATCCACTTCAAAATGGCAGTATTTGTTGCTGCATTTTGGCCTGCCACACATTGATCCACTTCAAAATGGCAGTATTTGTTGCTGCATTTTGGCCTGCCACACATTGATCCACTTCAAAATGGCAGTATTTGTTGCTGCCATTTTGGCCTGCCACACATTGATCCACTTCAAAATGGCAGTATTTGTTGCTGCATTTTGGCCTGCCACACATTGATCCACTTCAAAATGGCAGTATTTGTTGCTGCATTTTGGCCTGCCACACATTGATCCACTTCAAAATGGCAGTATTTGTTGCTGCATTTTGGCCTGCCACACATTGATCCACTTCAAAATGGCAGTATTTGTTGCTGCATTTTGGCCTGACAGAACTTGAAATGGCGTATTAGTCGTCTATTATGCTCTCTGCATATTAATTTGTCCATCTGACAAAACATAACCACACTTGAAAACTGAACATATATGAAGTGAAATTCCAAAACCACAGGCCATGATGAACAAATTTGGAATAAGTCGATCTGTTTGTAACAAAACATGCGACGCTAGTTACACGTGCAATGTGAATACAAGATAAGATAATGTTGTTTATAGCCCAGCCGACCGCAAAGGGCCACATCAGGGCTGTCACCACGTCAAAATCAACCCACAAGTGCAATGTGAATATGTACACGACACCTACGCACACAAAGACCAAGCACTTTTTTGGGGGGGGGGGGGGGGGGGGCTGGTACTGGAAAAATTACTCAAGGGTATTTTTTGTGCGGCTAAATTGACATGATGACATGATGAGAGTCCGATCGGCATGGCGAAAGAGTAGGCCTACATTGAGGTGCGCGTGAAGCGATCCTTGTTGGCCTACAGTTTGCTTGCGCGTCAACAACTCCGTGAGTACCTTTCATGTGAGAATACACATAGTAGCTACACCGGAATGAACGGCTTGTGAGCATAGCCACTAGAAGGCACGGAGGGGGAACATACAATAGAAAACGGTGAAAGATAATACCTGATTTGGAAAAAAACCAATGAAAGATAATGCTTGTTTGGAAAAAAAATCGATGAAAGATGATGCCTGTTTTGGAAAAAAAAAATCGGTGAAAGATGATGCCTGTTTTGGAAAAAAATCGATGAAAGATGATGCCTGTTTTGGAAAAATAAATCAGTGAAAGATAATGCCCGGTTTGGAAAATTGGTGAAAGATAATGCCTGGTTGGAAAATCGTGAAAGATAATACCTGGTTTGGAAAATTGGTGAAAAAATGCCTGTTTGGAAAATCGGTGAAAGATAATGCTGGTTTGGAAAATTGCTGAAAGATGATGCCTGTTTTGGAAAAAAAATCGATGAAAGACAAAGCCTGTTTTGGTAAAAAAAAAAATCGGTGAAAGATAATGCCTCACTTTCCATGGAAAATAAAGTTACGTGTTCTGGGTTTATGGGTCCAACAGACCTAGAGCCAGATTTCATTTGAAGCGCACACCAGAACAACGATCGGTGGTGTATCGACTGTCTACAGTTCCGGTGCCCCAGACGAGCCGTGTCAAACCAACTTTTGGGCACTTTCTCTCTCTGATTGAATTATCACGCTGACTGATGGGGGTCCTTGTAGCATTCCATGTCATGTACCGCTCACAGTGAAACATTGTTCTCTTAGAGTGCTGGGCCTTGCATGATGTTAGACATGGACACTTTACAGCAGACTCCATGAACACTTGTTCAGAGATGCCCCACCTGATGCGATCTTTGAAATTCTGAAGGAGATCAATCAACGTATTTCATCTGATCTAAGATTTTACGGAAGAAAGATTTTTTTGAAACGAAGTTTCTGGTGTGTTTTGAGAAAGCGTATTTCAAAGGGTTGTGTGAATGTTTTGCTTCTTTTTTTAATGACTGGTGATTCATCTTCAACACGGTGACAGCTCTGATAGGCCCTTTGCGGTCGGCTGGGCTATAAGTAACACTGCCTGACCTTACCTGACTGACGGGGCACGATTGCTCCGGGCGTGCCCACCGGTGGCATCTGTCCCATGAAAACGGCGGAGTCACTCTCGCTGAACGCGAGCTCTGACAGAGATGACCTCCCTTGACGAATGGCCAGATTTGCGTCTTATTTTGAGGTTCTTAAGGACAAGAGGTTCCCAAGAGGTTTGGAACCTCTCTCTCACGAGGCTTCGAAAAGAATCGGGAAGCTTCACTTGGTCAACTTTGAACAGAATCATACCTCTTTTGGGATGTAACTATATAAAAAAAAAAATTCTGCCGATTGCTATCGTACATTTTCAAGAGAGAGAGAGAGAGAGAGAGAGAATTATGAATTTAAGATGAAGTATATGTTTGTGAGTATGTATGCCGTACGTATGTATATATGTTCGTATGTAATACATGCAATGTATGTACTGTATAGTATGTATGTACTCTGTTGTTTAATTGGAGCGCATACGTACTTAAACATGGTTGTATATTCCACATTTCTAGGTACAAATCATTAACCTCTTTTTTTGTTTTTTGTTTTGTTTTTTTCGGCTTGTTGCAGTTTTAAAGAAACAGTACCATCCCTATGTGTAAAAGACATCCCAGACCCGGAGCGCACAGATAATAACGACATGTTAAAGGTACGGAGAGAGAGAGAGAGAGAGAGAGAGAGAGAGAGAGAGAGAGAGAGAGAGAGAGGGCGGGAGGGAAGAAGAGAGAGATAAAAGAGGAACATGGGCAAATTGAGGGGAGGGGGACCTGAATGTAACAGATCTCATCTAGTTCCCTCCCATCCCCAACAACACACGCACGCACGCACGCACGCATACGCATTATATTGTGTACTAAATATACGTTTCTCAGCGCTCTGTTGTACCTATTTGGCCAAAAAAAGGTTGATTACCAGTGTTGTCAATATTCTATTTTCGGGGCAAAGACCCTCCCACCCCAATCCTGCTAACCCCCCCCCCCCTTCCTCCCCCTTTCTCTCTGTGAATAGGCCCTTAGTCACCGTTTAGTTTGACATGTCAAGATGGGACCACCCGACAATATGGCTTCTCCGCCCCCTCCCCTCCTCTCCGTCTATCCTGCAACTTTTCCTCCCCCCTCCCCTCTCTCCAAAGTCCTGTCCCCAACCCACTATCCCTAAAAACCCTAACAAGGGGGGGGGGGGGGGGGGGGGGGGGGGGAAATAACATGTACGCACGCACGCACAGACGCACGCGCGCACACAAATGCACATGCAACATATATAGGCGCGAGCAGGCAAATGCACACACGCACACGCTCACACACAGACGCACGCACGCACACTCACAGACGCACACACACATACACTGGCATGCACGCACTTAATCATGGTCATACCACACAGGCACGCACTCACATACACACGCACACACGCACGCACGCGCACACACGCACACACGCGCGCGCGCGCGCACACACACACACACACACACACACACACACACACACACACACACGCATACGCGCGCACACCACACACACACACACACGCACACACACACACACGCACACGCACGCGCGCGCGCATTCGCACTCTCCCTCGCCCTCACACACACACACACACACACACACACACACACACACACACACACACACACAACACACACACGCACACACACATTCTCTCTCTCTCTCTCTCTCTCTCTCTCTCTCTCTCTCTTCTCTCTCTCTCTCTGTCCACCGATCTGTTAGATTTTCAGCATAGCCTATGTACCGACGGAATAATGGACCTTGCAGGTGGAGGAGGGAAGTCGACGGGGGTGGGAAGTGGACAGGTCGAGGTTAGGGTGGATGAGGGGGGTGGGAGGTGGACAGGTCGAGGTTAGGGTGGATGTTGGGGGCGGAGAGGAAATACGGAAGGAGTGGGGAGGAGGGGGGGGAGAGAGAAGAAGAGATCCAGCACCCTTCAGAAGACGTTAAACTACCACAGTTGGGAAGATAGCTGTAGTAACGCACACGTAACAATGGAAAGCCAGCCAACCAGCCAGCCAGCCAGCCAACCAACCAACTAATCGAACCCACCCCAAACTGAAGGAAAAGGACTACTCCCCGAAGGGTGAACAGCATCCTTTTAGGAGAGGCTGAAAAATAAACGGTATAGAGGGATGTAGCTCACCTGCCACGCACGTAACGATATGTCCGACTATAGGCGCAGCAGCACAATTGCGCGACTTATTTTCATTTTTATTCGCTCGACCATACACGCGCAACTCTTTTCACCTGAAAAAACAAACGAAACCCCCCACAAAAAACCCTCACAGAAACCCTTCTGTAAGCCAGATTAATATTGCCACGGTTTCCTGTCCAGCAACGGGGGTTTTCGGATAGACTTCAGATTCGGGTTTAAAAAAAAAAATATTCAAATCTGGATTCTCGGAGACAGTTTTTGTATTTTATAAGTGTTGAAAGTTTTGATGAGTTTTGCAAGACGAAATGTGATTGCCTTTTTGGTAGTAGCATGTTCTCCTTTACTCGTTTACCGTTTTCTCCGGACAGTCGCTTTTCAAGTCTTCAGTGTAAGCAGCTGATAGGAAAATTTAGCACAAAAAAAAAAAAAAAAAAAAAGGGGGGGGGGGGGTGTTAGTTACCGCCACAGATACAGATAACAGAACAAAACACAATGCATACCGACCTCTTGGGTCTTCTTCAGGCAAAAACAAACAACAATTGGGACAGTGAAAGCGAAGAACGAGAAACCACTTATCTTCTCATATTCGGCGTCGAAATGCATTGTGTTTTATCCTGTACTGTTTGTGTCCTTGGCGGTAACTAACCCCTTGTCTTTCGGAATTTGGCTTCATTTTCCGCCCTCAGTCACTTCGTTTTTTGAAACTAGCTGATAGGAAGTCAAAATTTCAGTGAATCAAAAATGATGGTAAACGTTAGGCGTGAGGAATGGACAAGGAGCCAAAAGACTTAACATTAGGAAACACATTGAGAAAACAACAGCAGCAGCAACAACAGCAACAACAGCAGCAGCAACACCACACCACCACCACACCACCACCACCACCACCACCACCAACAACAACAACAGCAAAGGACCCACAATATAAAGCGCTTGACGATATGCGCAGGTACTTCTGGACTCGAAGACCAGTACAGTTCCAAGCGTTGAAGCGGGTCGTGAGGATGGTGGAGGAGATCCTTGAGAAGGCCGTCTGAGGATTGCCTGCCGTTGCTGAGGTCGATGCGACAGGTCCAGATCGGCAAGGAGAACGTCAGAGAGGCCGTGCAATTGTGCAGACCAGCTGGGCCAGGTTCTGAAGGACGTGCGCAATGAGCTTGGACGGAGCGCTCTGGGAACACCATGGGAAATTCTGGCCTTGTCCCTGTATTGCGATCTGCTTTTGGGGGAGGTTCTGTGCCTGTGGCGTGTGTGTGGGTGGTGTGTGTGTGTGTGTGTGTGTGTGTGTGTGTGTGTGTGTGTGTGTGTGTGTGTGTGTGTGTGTGTGTGTGTGAGAGAGAGGAGACAGAGGGAGACAGAGGGACGGACATACACAGACGGACAGACACAGTGACACGAATCGGAACCAAAAACTGACCAAATTGTTCCCCTCTTTTTTTAGGAAAATGTAAATAACCTGCCGATACAGAGATGAGCGCAAAATATCCTCAGAATACCAGGGGTGTTGGGTGTGAAAATGTTGTAGAGAGATTATAGAGATTTTTTTGAGCAGAGATATAGCTTATGAGTCTAGTTTTATTGGTGTACTGAAATCGATCCAGAAATTTTACACACTGTGCTTTTATAATCGCCCATTGTTGTAGAATTGTCCATTTAAACAAGGCATAATTCAGTACAAAATAATCATAACATGCGCTCTGTGTGTGTGTGTGTGTGTGTGTGTGTGTGTGTGTGTGTGTGTGTGTGTGTGTGTGTGTGAGAGAGAGAGAGAGAGAGAGAGAGAGAGAACATGAATACGTGCACACGTGTACTGGACAGAGGGACAGACATGGAGACACGGTGGCAAGAAATACAGAAAAGGACAAAAGCACTTATATTTGAATGAAAAAAAAATGTATATATATATATAACATGATTATACGGAGAGAAGCGGAGAATTTTGTCAAAATATTTCAGCTGGATTAAAAAAAGTGTGTGTGTTTGTGCGTGTGCGTGGTGTGTGTGTGTGTGTGTGTGTGTGTGTGTGTGTGTGTGTGTGTGTGGTGTGAACGTGTTTTATTTATGTGCTTTTATTTTTAGATTGAAATATATCCAACGTTTACACTGTGTTTTCAAGTTTCTTATCAATGTTGTAAAATTTTCTATTCGGTTCTAAATAAACACAAAATTTTATAATCGTGCTGTGTGTGTGTGTGTGTGTGTGTGTGTGTGTGTGTGTGTGTGTGTGTGTGTGTGTGTGTGTGTGTGCGCGCGCGTGCATGCATGTGTGCGTATGCGCATGTGTACGTGCGTAGGTGTTTTTCATAACTGACTAGTAGTAAAGTGCATTTGTTTAATCCACTCGCCAACTGTCTTTCTCCCCCCCCCCCCCCCCCCCTTTCTTCCTTTCCCTATCTCCCTGTCTCTTTGTCTCTCTTTTTCCACACAGAGAGAGAGAGAGAGAGAGAGAGAGAGAGAGAGAGAGAGAGAGAGAATGGTGCACGCTTAGCTATCGGTGTGAACATAAGCATTCAAGTCTTTGAACTCTACAACCTCTCTCTCTTAAAAAAAAAAAAAAAAAAAAAAAAAAAAGCCATTCTACCAACAGTTAAGGAAATGTTCTAATTCAACATTTACATGTCTCCGCAACAGCCACGTGCACACGCTCATACTTACCCTGGACCGGTTCAACATTTACTGCAGTTTGAAACGTACGAGCTCAGCACGTTAATAGAACTATAGATGGGAACATACTCGGCCGCGCAGCGTAAGGTAAATATGCATACATTGCCTTCTTTCCCGCAATAATCCCATTTGGGGGGGGGGGGGGGGGGGGGGGGGGGGGGAGAGAGAGAGAGAGAGAGAGAGAGAGAGAGAGAGAGCAAATTCTACATGTGTTACATTACACGTTGAATGTACTGACACTGATCACCGACAACTTCGCATCATGCACGTTATTTATCGTGTTGGTGCCAGTTTCACATAAACGACCCGCTACATTATACACATACCTAAACGCACGCGCGCACACGCAAACTTGCACATACATGCAAGTATATATTACACACACACCACACATACCACCCCCCCCCCCCTACACACACACACACACACACACACACACACACACACACACACACACAGCACAGCAGAACACAGCACAGCACAGCACACCCACACGCACGCACGCACGCGCATATAACAACACCGCACCACACTGTATCACGCGCGCGCGCGCGTGCACACACGCACACACACACAAACACAAAAAAACACACACAGATGGTTTGATAATTCAGGAAAATGCAGGCTCTGCTTATTTGATACCTGATTTAAAAGTAGAGAAATGTTTTTCACTGGGGCAAAACAAATCAGTTTTTACTGCGGAACTTACTGCTATACTAATGGCGTTAAACCATCCTCTAAATTTCCCACGATCTATATTTCAAGTACTTTTTTGTGTTGATTCAAAGTCTGTGCTTCAGGCACTGAAATCATTAAAACTGCAGAACAGATCAGAAATGATGATTGAAATTAGCAATTTCATTCATGCTCTCTCGATACAAGGCACGGCAACTACTTTCTGCTGGATACCATCACACTGTTCGTTTTATTATAACGACAAAGTACATAGAGCTGCAAAACAAGGTGCAAAATGTAGTTCAGAGTCTCTCAGGATGAATTTTCCACTTTCGGTTCAAGAACAATATAGTATAGTGGAATCATTTGCTTGGAATCATTTTCAGAATTCCTTTAAAAAGTCGCACAATGAGCTTATTTACACAGAATTTAATATAGCAAACATTAAGACACACTCCCACACCAGCAGAAAGTTATCGTCCCTTATGTATAGGTAGAAAGTCGATGCTTTTACAACAAAATTTAGTAAAAATGCCTCATGTGTTTGTGGACAGAACATCACAGCTGATCATATTCTCTCATGTGCAGCTATCAAACAATTTCTTCTTCTTCTGCCTAAAAGGCTGGTTCACTCAAAAACGAGTAGGTTACCAGCGCTTTCTACATACCCATGCTTTCTACATACACATTCTGAATCACCGGTATTAACCAATGAAATCTTTCTTTCTTTATCAAAGATTTCAATAAGTAAGTACTTATGGTTTCTCGCATTTATCATCTCATACTTATGAGGTTACTTTTAAGTGAGTCAATCATTTACCTACTGCAAAATTTACACGAAATATACGTAAGGACCATCTTCATCCGTCCCCTATCTCTCACTCTTCTCTCCCACATAAAACCATTCGCAGTTTTCTAGCTTTATCATGACGGTTTGGTTGGTTGGTTTGTTTGTTTTTGGGTTGCTGAGGGTTTTTTTTTCTCATCTAATATCACCTAGAGTGGATAGACGTTAAATTTGAAACTAACACACACACACAACCCTTGAAAATATGAACTCTTTCAGAATTTTAGATAAGTCGTTTTTTTTTCCTCCACAGAGTATTCAAGGGGGACAGTATGTCTCTCACTAGCAAGCGTAAAAGCACGCCATACAGTACATTTTGTGGGCTTTGTTTGATTGCTCTACTCTACACTAGATTGTGTACCTACACAGCATTTGGCTTCACCTCGACATCCATGATGTATATTGACTTTTCTTCTATGTGCGTGATTTGAATTCAGTTGGCCGCGACACGCAGCGTATGAAGCGGCTTCTTATTACATTTTCTCCTTTTGTCCTTTTTGGTTTTTTTTTTTTCATTGAGACCATAGACTAAGGAGGATATCAAAGGTGAGGAATAAGGAAACATGAGATTTGGAAAGATTGACGTAAAGTGCACAATACCAGTTAATGAAGTAAAAAAACCCAAAAAAAAACAACCCGTATAACTCAGTTGTAAGTAGCAGCATTTGACATTGCCATGAACACATGAAGTGAAACAAAAGGAGGAGAGAAAGTGGTAATCTATCTATCTATCTATCTATCTATCTATCTATCTATCTATCTATCTATCAGTGTATCTATCTATCGATCTATTTATCTCTCTCTCTCTCTCTATATATATATTATTATATATATATATATATATATATATATATATAGAGAGAGAGAGAGAGAGAGAGAGAGAGAGAGGAGGAGAGAGAGAGAGAGAGATTTTGTTTAGATAAGGACCACAGGACTCACTGATTGGGAAAGCACACAAAACTAAAAACAAAAAAAATCGAGTGACACATGAAATCCAATATATATCAATGAACGAAAACAGCATTCTACATAACAAACTGAACTCAACGTTCTACTCCGCCAAATTTCCAACCTCTTATGTCCCTAGTAAATACACGTGGCTAGATTCATCAACATAGTCTCATGCCTTGCCGACATGTACAAATTTCTTCTGAACTTGCGCAGGACCTTGCAATATTTCACCTGAATTAATCCCACTCTAAAACTACACAGGACAGGATATTAAACTGGAGATCAATCTTCTTTAGACATATCAGGTCAGGTAGGCATAGATATTTTATTTTCTGACACTTTCTCTAAAGCTGTGACAAGCCAGAACAGATACACCAAACAGAAGTTTAATCATTTCTCCGTTTATACATCCCCGTTCACTGTTAACCCCATAGAGACTCCATGGTTCTACCAAGTGAGACGTTTTATAATAATCTGTCTTGGTCAATCCACTTACTTAGAGCTTTAATGCAGAAATGTTGCAAGAAAATTATATCTGTGAAAAAGATTCAGAACCTCTTACATTTGCATGCAAGAAAATCATTTTTTCACTCTTTTCAGCCTGCTGTTGACTATGCCTCGATACTTTGGTACTCAGCAATGATTTATTTAAACTGCTGATAAATATTAACAGAAGAGCTGTCAAAGGAACGTTAGGTAAGTCATCTTCACTGGTAGACTCGGACAACAAGGAAGCAGGTACCTTCCTCTGAAAACCAAACTTCTGAACAATAAAGGACTCCTATGGAAACACTCCTTTTTATCTGATGACTATGTTCACTTTTAACAATTATCGACCTTCACTTAAAATCAACCTCGCCTTTGCAATGATTATCTTATACAAGACTAGCGTGGCATATTCCGGAGGTTGGCCATAGAGTCATCCCTTAAAAACTTAAAAATGAATCAAACTGTGAGAAATTCAAATACAGTTTTCTTGAGTATTTAAGAAATGTATCAGATCTGACTCCACCCCCACCCCCCCTCTCCCGCCCAATAAAAAGAAAAAAAAGAAAAAGAAAAAAGAAAAGAATAGATCATCCCCCAATTCAGAAGTGTTTTTACAAATATCTGAAGGACGTTTCAAATTTGACTCCACTCCGCACCTGACTGCACTGATCTTCCCGTGTTCTTAATGGGTTTTTTTTTGTTTTTTCTTCCACTGTATTCCGCGTTCTTAGGCGCGCGAGTATTTTGCATCCATGTTTGACTCGATGTCTTTCTCTGCATTTATTTCTGCCTGACTACTTGTCGGTGGGTCGGTGGGTCGGTCGGTCGCTCTCTCTCTCTCTCTCTCTCTCTCTCTCTCTCTCTCTCTCTCTCTCTCTCTCTCTCCATCGACCTCCTTTTCCCCTGTTCATTTTTTTTGACTGGATTTTTTTTCAAATGTACTCATGCATTGACTGTTGCATTTTTCATGTGGATTGTTTGATTTTGCTTCTTAATTTACACACACACACACGCGCGCGCGCGCGCGCGCGTACACGCACACACACACACTTACACACACACATATATATATATTTTTTTTTTTCTTGCCAAAAGGGCTGGATGTATGCTTAATCCATTACCCTCTTACAATAAAATTCTCTCTCTCTCTCTCTCTCTCTCTCTCTCTCTCAAATACACTTTGAATGTGGATAGTAGAACTCCCAATGATTTGGTATACGGTGAACTCGGAAGATATCCTGTTTATTTAAATTCTTATTTGAAGTGTATAAAATACTGGCTCAAACTAACGAGAATAGACGAATGCAGGATACCCTATAAAGGTTACAGGATGTTGTTGAAGTTAGACAATAATGGTAAGAGGACTTGGGCTTCAAATGTTCGACAATGTTTAAATTCATATGGGTTTGGATTTGTGTGGGATAACCAAGGTGTTGAAAATATATCAGGATTTCTAAATTGTTTTAAACAGAGGATTATCGATTGCAGGTGGCAGGACTGGCATGACCATATGTATAATAGTGATAGATTTGTTCAGTACAAACTCTTTAAATCGACGTATATATTAGAACATTATATTAAGATAAAAATGAATAGATACGTTAGGTGTGCACTGACAAAATTCAGATTTGGTGTATCTGACATTGCTTGTCATCGTTTTAGGTATAGCAATGTTGTTGAAAGTGATCTAACATGTCGATTATGTAAAAGAGCAAGAGAAGATGAAATACATTTTTTTGTTTTGCTGTCCTGCTCTGAGTGATTTAAGAATAAAACTTATCCAATCCAAATATTATACAGAACCGTGTAACTTTAGACTCATTCTCTTATTATCGACAAGTAATGAGAACACACTATTGAATTTAGCTAAGTATGTTTATGAAGGAAACAAGAGAATTCAGACTGCAATATCTTGAGGGTATGTTTGTTTCTTAACTTACGGTATTTCATCATTAGCATTTTGATTCGTTTTATTCGTGACATGTATTACATTTATGAAACCCCCTTCAGTATGGGGCTTTGGCCTTAATCTGAATAAAAGATTCGCATTCACATTCGCATTCACATTCTCTCAAACACACACAGAACACACACACACACACACACACAGTGTTGCCTCTTTTGTTCTTTTATTTTCATGCTGAAATATCACTGTCATCAAGTTGGATTTTGGTCCGGCCGAGTCTATACCACAGGACCGTCCATTCTTTCACGATCTATCACGGCGTCACTCAGACCCAAGAGACACGTGCACCACACCAGCAGCATTGGTGATGGATGGCAACACTCTTAAGCCGGCAACACACTATGCTGGAGGGGCCATGTGGCCCATGTCAATGAGCCATGTGTTTAGTGCCAAAAGCGCACGTGCGCCACGCACTCTCCTCCGGCGGCGCGCGATCGTCGCACGACCTGTTGGAGCTTGTGTTGGATGGCATTAAGATTCAATCCTACTTCAATGCTTGTTGGAAGGCAAACTGATCGTAAATGGTTGTTGCATTTGATTGTTTCCGAATTATTGTGTATTACTCGTATCAGTCATGTACAAAAGTGATTGGTAAGGAAGGAAAAAGGGTATGTTTGGTAACATTTATTGAACAGTACTTCCTACTGATTATGGACTGTACGTCTACAAAACTACTTTTTCTCATCACAAAGAAGTTGATTGATGATTAAAACAAAAAATAAAACGAAAGAAAAATACAGAAAAATGTTTACTCTGCATTACAACTGTTTACATTATCAATAATTTTAGTACCACTACTACCACCATTACAACAGCTACATGTTGTTTTTTTTTCCGCTTTTGATTGTTTCCGATTTGTTACATGATGCTTTGTCAATCATTTACAAAGAAAGGTATAATGAATTGAAAAGGGTATGTTTGGTGACATTTATTGAAAAGTAATTCCTTCTGCTTTCATAATGCACTTTACGTGCACAAAACTACACACACACCACACACACACACACACACACACACACACACACACACACACACACACACTTACTAAGTATTACAACTGTTTGCAACAACAGCAATAATTTCTCTTTTAATACTATATGTACAACCAACTACAACTACTACTACTACTACATTTTCTTTCTCCTTTTCCTTCTTCTGCTGTTAGGGCCTACTACTAATTAAAATAACACAAAGCAAAATATCTTCTTCATCAGAGCCCATGTACAGAGAGTAACGAGCGCCGCGGCCTGTTCAGCGGCTGTACAGACGTTTTGCCGGCTGGACAGGGGGAAGCCAGAGGGCCTAGGGGATATTGTTTAGATTTCCGCCAACAAACTATTAGGATCCGTCAGCCGTGTCAAACAACCACATTCCAGTGCTGGAAAGGGTAATGTGTTGCGACCTTTAGAGACGCATCCAGTAAGCTAACGAAACTCGGCTTTGTGGTTCCGGTGCCGCGTGAAATCTGGGAACGTGATCTCTGGGAAGGCTTCCCATATATCACAGATTTTTTTGGGAACGCGTTCCCAAAATGTACTGTGATATCTGGGAAGGCCCATGATGTCTGGGAACGTGGTCTTTCAGAGCTCAGAAGGGCAGAAAGAAGACGAAAAAAGAATGGATTTTCGAGATAAGGTAGGAAACAATTTATTTAGGTGCAATTAAGATCTTTGGCCTTCTTGTCACTTTTTTTCCATTAATTTCTTGACATGATTTTCACAGAGTACTCTCTTTCTGAGGCCTAGTTCCCACATTTCACGATTGGAAGTTCAGGAAATCTGGGAACGCGTTCCCAGATATCACGGTAAATCTGGGAACGCGTTCCCAGATATCACGGTTCCCAGATATTATACGACACCGGTCTTCCCATTTGACCTCATAGCATACTCAACAGCCGCAGGGGGTGGGGACGGGGTACGGGGGGAGAGGGAGGTGGGAAACGAGAGCGAGAACCTGCCAGGGGCGACAAATCCTACCAACATTCTACCTCTCACAGAGTCCAGGCCCACGATGTCCGTGACCACAGCCTGAAGGCATGGACCCAGATCAAAAGGACCGTCCCAAACCATCCTCCCCTCCAATGAGCTATGCAGGGGGGCGGGGGGGGGGGGGATGGGGGGTGGGGGGTGGGGAGACGGGGCAGACAGAGAGAGAGAGCGAGAGAGAGAGAGAGAGAGAGAGAGAGAGATGGACAGAAAACAGTACTGGAGTAGATGAGAAATGGTTCTATGTTTGTTACTTTTTATTCTTCCTTCTTTCTTCCTAGGTCATTGAACGGAACTGTTTGAAAGTGTGTGTGTGTGTGTGTGTGTGTGTGTGTGTGTGTGTGTGAGTGTGTGTGTGTGTGTGTGTGTGTGTGTGTGTGTGTGAGTGGTGTGTGTGTGTGTGTGTGTGTGTGTGTGAGTGTGTGTGTGTGTGTGTGTGTGTGGTGTGTGTGTGTGTGTGTGTGTGTGTGTGTGTGTGTGTGTGATGTGTGTTGGTGTGTGGAGTGTGGTGTGTGTGTGTGTGTCTGTGTGTGTGTGTTCATGTCTTTGTTCCCCCGCCATTCCCGCCCCCTTCCCCATTTAGTACACTCATGTGTATTAGTACACTCATGTGTATTAGTACACTCATGTGTATTAGTACACTCATGTGTATGCTGTTCTGTTGATTCTTCTATTCGTCATCAATGTTGGAAAATCATTAAAACAAAGAAAAAAGAAGAAAACATTACTGGGTTGACCGTTGTACCACGGTAGAAACACTGCCGTGCCCAAAACACTACTGCAGTGTTTACAGCGTGCGCTCTGAACACAACGGCGATGTTTTTCTCTTGCTCTTAACTATTACCTTTAAACGGTGGGAACTCGACCTGTTCAGGTACCAAGCAAAATATACTAGCTTTGCTTTTCCAAACGGACACTTTCACAGACCTTTTTTTTTTTTTTTTTTTTTTTTTTTTTTGCTGCCCCAGCTTCTGTGCCACATCGGTGGCAGTGCACCCACGCCGCTCATTCCGACACCCCGTCCACAGCCACAGCCCCGGCACCGGCAATCCACAGGAAGCAGTCAGTGTCAAGTCGTCATGAGGCAACTGCTGTCGTGTCTCTTCGGTGGTGTTCAGTGACGCCTGTTCTGATCTAGCACACGCAGGACACCGCCTGCTAAGCCCCGTACTGACGACAATAATTGCTCAGTCGCACAGCTGGCGTGAAGAGTGAGTTCTCTCCCTCTGAGGGCGTCATCACGTCTGTCCAACGACAGTCCCCATGACTTTGCCGATTCCCATGACCTCGGCAGAATCAAAACCAAGGCCACAGATGCAGAGAGGACATCGAAACTGAAGTCACCATGAGAGCAGGGCATGAAGGGCACACAGAACCTGAGACATTTCTTTAATGTTGATTGGCGAGGATGATGATGATAAAGATGATGCTACGGATTTCCATTCTGGTGTGAGACTGCATGACAGGGCTGTACTCTACGTTTACTTTCACAAAATATCCCAGCGTCAACCAGGCCCGCGAATTACAGACACCTGCAGTGTTGGTCAGGAAATTTGAGCAACACTCTCAGACACGCATCCAATAAGAAGATGAAACTCAACTGTGTGGTCTCAGTCTTCCCAACTGAGCCCGAAGCAAACTCAACTCGAGGTGGGAGCCGGTCGGGGCAGAAAAATCCCACGTGACTGATGGGGATGACCTCCCAGCCGGGAGTCCGCGACACTAACCACTTCGCCACGGCGGCTGGTCAGTTCCATAGATTTCGTTTTAACTTTCCCTATTAATTTGCATCCATTAATTTCAGCCTCAGTGGTGCCTTTACAGATAGACATTCTTCAGGTACATTATTATTATTATTATTATTATTATTATTATATTATTATTATTATTATTTAATATTTCAGAGTCCGTTTGATTATTGCAGGGTTGCGATGGGGACTGGGATTGGGGACTCAGGGGACACTATTGCAACATGATCTCTCCAACTTGCAGAAGCTGGTTTGAATTATTCACCCCCCTGCCCTCCCTCCCCTTTTCAACCCCCCCCCCCCCCCCCGCCCCCCCAATCCCCTGCCTGCATGCCGTGCCCCATCACAATGTTCTGTGACAGTGTTTTGGAGTCAATGGGTTATTTTGGTCGCTCGGAGATAGTGAGCTGCACGTGGGCTCGCGTATGCTTACGCCGTAGATACAGGTGTGTTCGCAGCGTTCGCCACAGGCGCCACGTGTAGTTCTCATAGCGTGACTTGCTGAAGGCCATGCTGACAACAATATTCTTTCTGCGGAGCGGTCAAACGCCATACTTTGGATTTTTGCTCTGAAACACAATATCAATCCATGTAAGGGTTTCAGGCCTACTATAAATTTGAGCAGCATTTAACCTTAAGCTGATAACTGATTACAATAAAAAACGAACAAAAAACAAAAACAAAACAAAACAAAAAAAACCCGACTCCCCACCAACTATTTTCCTTGTTTTGGGGGGATCTTTACCGATCAAATCACAGTCTTCAAATTCATGACCTTCACCTTAGTTGACACACCTTTCAGGCCTTTGCACTTACCCGTCACCCTATCTTTGCGCAAGCCTCAAACACACAAAATAATCCCATTCGTTTGATTTTCATCTGTCTGCGTGGAACCCCCTGGCTTGTACCTTGATGGCCATATGAAAGGAAATGAGGACAATCAACTTTCAGACACAATAGAAATTCTGAAAACAATCAAATTGCGCCAATCTATAAATACTCCACTCCTTAAGCAAGGCCTTGGCGCATGAATTGTTGGTATGCAGCCAGCTGTGCCCTCATCGCAGGCCCCGCCCCTCCGCCGTCAGAGCTGGAGACAGGTGGTGTGCGGCCTTCATCAGGGAAGGGCCTCCACAGCCTTGGGAATAGGTGGAGTGGTTTGGGGAAGGGGGCGGGGTGGGGGAAAGGTCTTCGAACGGAAAGTCCCCCCCCCCCCCCTCACGTTGGTTCACATTGGCTAGCTAGCGCTGATGATTGTGTAGGAGGTCAGCGAACATGATGTGCGCACACACAACACACACACACACACACACACACACACACACACACACACACACGCACGCACGCACGCACGCACACACACACACACACACACACACACACACACACACACACACACACACACACACACACACTTCCATGGTTAAAAAGAAAAAAAAGGCCATTGATAGTTTTGATAATGATTTGACGAAGAACTAAATGAAAGTCTCAAGCATCTGCTTACCAACCCACGAAATGGGACAAATCGGCGACAGCACGTTAACACAGAAAAGTCGCTTCGTCCTGTATTGAAAAACCTGGTCAGATAATACAGAACAGCTCGTAGTTTGATCAGGTCAGTTTCACTGTTGCTGA
>CM065739.1:14530677-14543177 GCA_033310375.1 Conus canariensis
GACAGACAAACAGACAGACAGACAGACAGACACCGAAACAGAGCGAGGCAGACGAGGGAACTGAGAAACACATCGCCGGAAGAAACAAAGGCAGGTGTACAACACATAGTTGTCGCACGTGCGCACGGGGTGAATGTGTAAGCCTGCATATTGCCACCAGTATCCGAATTCGGTGGACAAACAGGAGCAAGCAGACCTATATGCAAAGCAAACATCACTGAAGACACAGCTGGCAAGTCGCTGAGGCGGCCTGGCTGACGCAATCTGCTCTCCTTCCGAACATCGCTTCTGTACAGGCGCTCGCGCCTCTCTCTCTCTCTCTCTCTCTCTCTCTCTCTCTCTCTCTCTCTCTGTGTGTGTGTGCGCGCGCGCGCGCGCGCGCGCGTGTTCAGTTACAAAAAATTGGATGTGTGTGTGTGTGTGTGTGTGTGTGTGTGTGTGTGTGAGTGAGTGAGTGTGTGTGTGTGTGTGTGTGTGTGTGAGTGCGTGTATGTATGTGTGTATGTGCGTGCATGCGTGCGTGCGTGCGCGCGCGCGCGCGCGCGCGCGCGTGTGTGTGTGTGTGTGTGTGTGTGTGTATGTGTGTTGTCGGATTCTGAAATGTTTAGGGTAGATACCAAAGGGAAATCTAAAATCAGTCGGTGAGTGTTCCTTCAGTTTTGCTACCTCAGCTGTTTGAAACTCACTACCCCCACCCTACGAAACCAGTGCACCTGATCTGTTTTCAAAGCACAGCTAAAAACCTTTCTTCTCAGCCGAACATTTTGAACAATGCTTTTCCCCACATTGTGTACCCACAGTAATTTCTGTAAGTAGGATAGCTGTTGTATGTGAATGAATAAAAAAAAAGGTCTGAATGGTGTATGAAAGCGATATGAGTAGTGATCAACTAGAACTGCGCTGCACCAATACTATTTAGCATTATCATTTATTTTAAGACGCCAACAGATGACGATATAGGAACAGTACGTTTTGACTCTAGAGGCAAGAAAGAGGAAAAAAAAGGAAAAAAAAAACCCTCCCCCCCCCCCCCCTTCCCTTCCCCGAAAAAAGTGGCACTGAATAGTTGGCACCGATACTCTCTTTTCTTCCCTTTTCAAATTCTTGTTTTTCCTTGCTCGTTTTGTCGCTTTTATTTATCTTATCTGTAAAAGGTTTTCAATGTGGAAACGCGTTGCCTTTGTCAGGCCTTATCTTTTTTTTTTTTTTCGATTCGGTTGGCGATCTAGTGACACAACTCTGTTGGCTTCACATGCTCGTCTTCAGTCCTTGACCTTTCTGGCTATGTGTGAGCTGGTAAATCACCACTCGCCCCCCAACGTCACGTCTCCGTTACTCCTTCCTTCCCCCTCCCCCCTTCCCCCTCCCCCCCCCCTTCCCCTTCATCCAGAACTCTGTATCAACAAAACTCTTTTGCTGCCATGCCTACCAGTTTCTGTAGCCCTTAGGTTCACATGTCTGTGTTTGTCTGCATGTCAGTGAGCCTCTGTTGTTTCCGTGTCAGTATTTTTAAGTTGTCTCTGAGTCAGTGAGTCACTCTGTTGTCTCCATGTCAGTAAGTCTATGTTGTGTCCTTGTCAGTAGATCTTTGTTGTCTCCATGTCAGTGAGTCTCTGTTGTCTTCATGTCAGTGAGTCTCTGTTGTCTCCATGTCCGTAAGTCTCTGTTGTCTTCATGTCAGTAAGTTTCTGTTGTCTCCAAGTCAGTAAGTCTCTGTTGTCTCCATGTCAGTAAGTCTCTGTTGTCTTCATGTCAGTAGGTCTTTGTTGTCTTCATGTGAGCAATTTTCTGTTGTCCCCATATCAGCAAATCTCTGTTGTCTCCATTCAGCCAGTCTCTGTTGTCCCCATATCAGCAAATCTCTGTTGTCTCCATTCAGCCAATCTCTGTTGTCTCGATGTCAGCAAATCTCTGTTGTCTCCATTCAGGCAGTCTCTGTTGTCTCCATGTCAGCAAGTCTCTGTTGTCTCCATGTCAGCAAGTCTCTGTTGTCTCCATTCAGCAAGTCTCTGTTGACTCCATGTCAGTAAGTTTCTGTTCTCTCCACGTCAGTAAGCCTCTGTTGTCTCGATGTCAGCAAATCTCTGTTGACTCCATGTCAGTTAGTTCTGTTGTCCCCATATCAGTAAGCCTCTGTTGTCTCCATGTCAGTCCGTCTTGTTGTCTCAATATCAGCAAGTCTCTGTTGTCCTGTCATCAAGCTTGTTTTGCCCCCTTGTCAAAAAGTCTCTGTTGCCCTCATATTAACAGGCCTATCTTGCCCTTATATCTAACAGGTCTTTGCATTTTTGTCTTTGTTGCCTTGTTTTAACAGGTCTCTGTTGGCAGTGTGCCAAATTCTTTCTGCTACCCATATATTGACATGTCTCTGTTTCCCTCATATCATCATGTCTCGGTTTCCCCCATATCAACATATCTCTGCTTCGCCCATATGAACATATCTCTGTTTCCCCCATATCAATATGTCTCTGTTTCCCCCATATGAACATGTCTCTGTTTCACCCATATCAACATATCTCTGTTTCCCTCATATGAACATATCTCTGTTTCCCCCATATCAACATGTCTCTGTTTCCCCATATCAACATGTCTCTGTCTCCCCCATATCAACATGTCTCTGTTTCCCCCATATCAACATGTCTCTGTTTCCCCATATCAACATGTCTCTGTCTCCCCCATATCAACATGTCTCTGTTTCCCCAATATCAACATATCTCTGTTTCCCCCATATCAACATGTCTCTGTTTCCCCCATATCAACATGTCTCTGTTTCCCCCATATCAACATGTCTCTGTTTCCCCCATATCAACATGTCTCTGTTTCCCCATATCAACATGTCTCTGTTTCCCCCATATATTAACATGTCTGTTTCCCCATATCAGCATGTCTCTGTTTCCCCGATATCAATATGTCTCTGTTTCCCCCATATCGACATGTCTCTGTTTCCCTCATATCACCATATCTCTGTTTCCCTCATATCAACATGTCTCTGTTCCCCCATATCAACATGTCTCTGTTTCCCCATATCACCATGTCTCTGTTTCCCCATATCAACATGTCTCTGTTTCCCCGATATCAACATGTCTCTGTTTCCCACATATCAACCATGTCTCTGTTTCCCCCATATCAACCATGTCTCTGTTTCCCCCATATCAACATGTCTCTGTCTCCCCCATATCAACATGTCTCTGTTTCCCTCATATTGCCATGTCTCTGTTTCCCCCATATCAACATATCTCTGTTTCCCCCATATCAACATGTCTCTGTTTCCCTCATATTACCATGTCTCTGTTTCCCCCATATCAACATATCTCTGTTTCCCCCATATCAATATGTCTCTGTTTCCCCCATATCAATATGTCTCTGTTTCCCCCATATCAACATATCTCTGTTTCCCCCATATCAATATGTGTCTGTTTCCCTCATATCAATATGTCTCTGTTTCCCCCATATCACCATGTCTCTGTTTCTCCCATATCAACATGTCTCTGTTTCCCTCATATCAACATGTCTCTGTTTCCCCCATATCAACATGTCTCTGTTTCCCCCATATCAACATGTTTCTGTTTCCCCCATATCAACATATCTCTGTTTCTCCCATATCAACATGTCTCTGTTTCCCCCATATCAACATGTTTCTGTTTCCCCCATATCAACATGTCTCTGTTTCCCCCATATCAACATGTTTCTGTTTCCCCCATATCAACATGTCTCTGTTTCCCCCATATCAACATGTTTCTGTTTCCCCCATATCAACATGTTTCTGTTTCCCCATATCAACATGCCTCTGTTCCCCCATATCAACATGTTTCTGTTTCCCCATATCAACATGTCTCTGTTTCCCCATAACCATATGTCTCTGTTTCCCTCATATCAATATGTCTCTGTTTCCCTCATATCACCATGTCTCTGTTTTCCCCATATGTCTCTGTTTCCTCCATGTCAATATATCTCTGTTTCCCCCATATCCATATGTCTCTGTTTCCCCATATCAACATGTCTCTGTTTCCCCCATATCAATATGTCTCTGTTTCCCCCATATCAATATGTCTCTGTTTCCCCCATATCAATATGTCTGTTTCCCCAATATCAACATGTGCCTGTTTCCCCCATATCAATATGTCTCTGTTTCCCCAATATCAACATGTCTCTGTTTCCCCCCTATCAATATGTCTCTGTTTCCCCCATATCAACATGTCTCTGTTTCCCCCATATCAACATGTCTCTGTTTCCCCCATATCAACATATCTCTGTTTCCCCCATATCAATATGTCTCTGTTTCCCCCATATCAATATGTCTCTGTTTCCCCCTATCAATATGTCTCTGTTTCCCCCATATCAACATGTCTCTGTTTCTCCTTATCAACTATGTCTCTGTTTCCCCCATATCAACATGTCTCTGTTTCCCCCATATCAACATGTCTCTGTTTCCCCCATATCAACATGACTCTGATTCCCCCAGGTCCATATGTCTCTGTCCCCCCCCCCCACCCCCCCATATCAAGATATCTCTCTTTCCCCATAATAACATATCTCTGTTCCCCTATAATAACATATCTCTGTTTCCCCCAATTAACGTGTCTCATTTCCCCATATCAACACGTCCCTGTTTCCTCAATATCAACATGTCTCTGTTTCCCCCATATTAACATGTCTCAGTTTCCCCATATCAACACGTCCCTGTTTCCTCAATATCAACGTGTTTCCGTTGCCTAGGAAAAAAATGGGATGAAGCAACAGGCATTTCAAGACCAATAAAAAGACAATACCTGACTCTGAAATTAACGGTGATAAGTTGAAGTTTTGCTTGCTTGTTTGCTTGTTTTTTTTGTATGTTTATTGGTTTGCTAGTTTGGTTGGTTGGTTGTTTCTTTGTTTTTGATTAAAAAACAATTAATTGTGATAACTTAAAGTTTGTTTGCTTGTCTTTTTTTGTTTGTTTGTTCGTTTTTTATTTGAACTTAACACAAATTTCAACCAACTACCAATTACAAATGATTGGAACTTTTGAAATTGTTGGATGAAAGTAAAATGAATGCACTTTGATGCAGGAAAAAAAAGAAAACGAATTGTAAAATAAATCAGAACGAGTGTGAAAGTTACACAACCCTAAAGAGGGCGAAATGGCCATCGTTTGCTATGGCACACACACACACACACACACACACACACACACACACACACACACACACACACACACACACACACACACACAACACAACACACACACACACACACACACACACACACACACAACACACACACAACACACCACACACACACACACACACACACACACACACACACACAACACACACACACACACACACACACACACACCACACACACACACACACACACACACACACACACACACACACACACACACACAACACACACACACACACACACACACACACACACACACACACACACGCACGCACGCACTCAAACACACATACACATACACACGCGCGCGTGCGCGCGCGCACACACGCACCCACACACACACACACACACGCGCGCGCGCGCGCGCGCAGGCATGCACGCGTGCACGCACGCGCTCGTACGCGTGTGTGCACACACACACGCACATACACGTATGCACGCACGCATTCAAACACACACACACACACACACACACACACACACACACACACACACACACACACACGCTTGCACGCACGCAACCCCCCTCCCCCTCCACGCACGCACACACACACACACACACACACACACACACACACACACACACACACACACACACACACACTGTACCTCCCTATAGAGGACCTCACTGAAAATGGGACATTTTTTAGCACTGTTCTCAGTTCCAAACCCCCAACGATCTTCTTATCTCTTTCGCTCTTCGAGATAATCTCGCCGGTTAACACGCGTTGCTGCTGTATGGACATGCGCTAACAGTACAGCATGTATTCGTCTCTTTCACTGCTTAACTTCAGCCGGCTCAAAAGACTCCGAGATTCCAGAACTGATATTGAGAAGACATCTAACACTGTAGACTTTTCAGACGAAACACACATTTTCTTGGGGAGGGAGGAGAAGTTTCTTTCTTTTCTGCTAACTTCGTTCTCGTCTGGAACTTCTATCCTGAGGTCCACCATTTGGGAGTTTTGCGTTTTTAATCTCATCATTCAGGCAGCCATATTCCGTCTTCGGGGATGACGTCAAACCAAGGCACCAATGTGCCACGTGTCACAGACACGATTCGTGACGAGTTATGCGCATCTGCTGTGCGCATAGCCAGAGATAATTAAAAAAACATTTTTCTTTCTTTCTCTCCTTGTTTCCGGTGTGAACATTACTCACCGCCGAACCTTGACCAGTTCAACTGATAGACTTGCACAGACCGAGTATGGATGTGGAAGCAGCCACATCTGCTCCGTACGCTCGCTGTCCCCGCTTGTTGGTCGGGTAGTGCTTGCTAATCCCCCCAGAGGGTAAGAATATTTTATTTTGCTGACATGGCGATTATTGTACGATAATTGTAGTTAACTGATAGCGCTTTTTTTTTTTATTTTTAAAAGCATTTTAGATCAAAATGTTCAGACTTTGTAATATTTGCGTTTGTTTGCGAAAATGCTCAGTCAGTTTGTCGTCAAGTGTTTTTGCTGACTTGTACGGGTTTGGTCATTACGATTCTGCTCTTTCTAATCTGTCACTACTTTTGATGTTGAATAGTTGGTAGATTGGGTATTTATGGTGTGTTCACTTTGTAGGGTTTTTCATCGGGGTGCTGGCCTGGCGGGACTGTGTCTCTGGTGGGAGTGCCTGAGCGGTCCTGTTTCCCCCCCCCCCCCCCCCCCTGTGGTGTGGTAGCCTTCTGGGAGGCCAGGACTTGCCTTACTCTTCCCCAGTGCCTTCATCTTTGACAGCCGTTGGCCTGCCTACCTCCTGAGCAGCCGTGTCTTCCTTCCAGATGGCTGACGTGTGCTCTACTTGCGACTTTGTACCCTTGTGCCCAGTCGCAGGTGTGGGACCAGTTTCTTCTTCTGTGCCCAGTCGCAGCAGTAATATTATGCGGACTGCCTTCAGTGCATCCGAAATTGAGGGCAGAGTGGTTTCTTTTTATGTGTGTGTGTGTGTGTGTGGTGTGTGTGTGTGTGTTTTGTGTGTGTGCAAGTCAACCCCAGCTTGGACAGCAACACACCTGACATGCAACGTGATATCCGGAATTATATCCAGAAAGACTTGAAGGATAATTCTCTGTAACAAAGTAAACATTTTGTTGTTGTTGTTGATGTTGGCATTGTGTCATGGCATGAGTGATGATATGAATCCTTCTCCCTCATGTTACTGTATTGTGTGATTAGTGAAACTATGAATTATTTCTAGCCTAACAGGGAATGTGGGTGCACACATATGTGATGAATTAGTTTACACTTGCATGTTGATGTTCTCCATGTGCTAACAGAAAAAAAAATCCATTTCATTTTTATTAAATTGCACTCCTCGATAGACTCCTGTTTGGGCTATTATGTTGTAGGGTGGTGTGAGTGAGTGCAAAGAAGTAGGCATTTAGTAGTAGGCATCCTTCAGTTTCGGAAGACTATGGAGTTGCACTCTAGGTGTCTATTCTGGTACAGCGACGGGTGTGGCTGGCCAGTCCGACACGGGAATGACAGTCCCTGTGGCAGAGGGCACAGATGAAGTCTGACGCTGGTCTGTCTGCCTGGGCTGCAGCCTTTCTTCTCATTCTCTTTTTCCCGTGCTGCTGAGCGAGTGTCTCATCGAACTTGGAGAGACCTTTCTGTACAGTCTGTCTCCAGGCTGATCGTTCGAGGGCTGTTGCTTCCCAGTTGTTCTGGTCGATGTTCAAGGCCTTTAGGTCCCTCTTGCACACGTCTTTAAATCGCAGCTGTGGTCTGCCTGTGGGACGTTTTCCCTGCACAAGTTCTCCATAGAGGAGGTCTTTAGGGATCCGTCCTCATCCATGCGCACGACATGGCCGAGCCAGCGCATACGTCTCTGTTTCAGCAGCGTGTACATGCTGGTGCATCCGGCTCTTTCCAGACAGTGTTGTTTGGGACCTTGTCCTGCCAGGTGATGTTCAGAATGCATCGGAGGCTACGCATATGAAAAGCATTGAGCTTTCGCTTTTGTCGGGCACGCAAAGTCCAAGACTCGCTGCCATACAGGAGTGTGCTCACGACGCAGGCTCTGTAGATCTGGATCTTTGTGTGCTCAGTCAGCTTGCTGTTGTTCCATGCTTTCTTTGTCAGTCTGGTCATGGTGGTGGCTGCCTTGCCAATGCGCCTGTTGAGCTCTGCGTCAAGTGAGAGGGTGTCTGAGATAGTTGAGCCCAGTTAAACAAAGTCATGGACAACATCCAGTTCATGGTCTTTGATGCTGATAACTGGGGGGAGTCAACATCCTGTCCCATGACCTGTGTTTTCTTCAAGCTAATGGTAAGCCTGAAGTCTTGGCAGGCATCACTGAAGTGAGTCATGAGCTGCTGTAGGTCCTCGGCTGAGTGGGCAGTTACTGCTGCGTCGTCTGCAAAGAAGGAGTCACGCAGGCACCTCAGCTTGACTTTAGTCTTGGCTCTTAGTCTGGAGAGATTGAAGAGCTTTCCGTCTGTCCTGGTTCGGATGTAGATACCTTCAGCTGCAGGACCAAATGCGTGTTTCAGCATCACAGCAAAGAAGATTCCAAACAGGGTGGGAGCCATGACGCAACCCTGTTTCACTCCGCTTCGTATGTTGAAGGCAGCTGATGTTGAGCCGTCAAAGACGACGGTGCCTTTCATGTCTTCGTGGAAGGATCTGATGATGTTGAGAAGTTTGGGTGGACATCCAATCTTGGGGAGGATCTTGAAGAGGCCATCCCTGCTGACCAGATCGAAAGCCTTTGTGAGATCTATGAAGGCAATGAAGAGTGGCTGCCTTTGCTCCCTACATTTCTCCTGAAGTTGAAGATCATATCTATAGTGGATCTGTTGGCACGGAAACCGCACTGCGATTCAGGATAAACTTGCTCTGCAAGTACTTAGAGCCTCTTCAGTATTACTCGTGCAAAGACTTTCCCAACAATACTAAGGAGGGATATGCCATGATAATTATTGCAATCGCTTCTGTCACCTTTGTTTTTGTACAGTGTGACGACGCTAGCATCCCTCATGTCTTGTGGTACTTCGCCTTCACTCCAACAGAGGCAGAGGATTTCATGCAACTCGGTGATGAGTGTCTCTTTACAGCACTTCAGTACTTCGGCGGGAATACCGTCTTTCCCTGGTGCCTTGCTGAGGCAAGAGAGTCCAGGGCTTCGTTGAGTTCGTCTATGGTTGGTTCTCTGTCAAGCTCTTCCAGCTCTGGTAGGCGCTCTATGGCATTCAGGGCATCTTCTGTGACTACATTTTTCCTAGCATATAGCTCAGTGTAGTGTTCTACCCAGCGCTCCATCTGTTGTTCTTTGTCCTGAATCACCTCCCCTGTAGCTGATTTCAAAGGGGCAGTTTTCTTTTGCGTTGGGCCCAATGCCTGCTTGATGCCATCATACATCGCCTTAATGTTGCCTGTGTCAGCTGCGATCTGAATCTGGGAGCAGAGCTGAAGCCAATAATCGTTGGCGCATTGCCTGGCACACTGCTGGACTTTGCCGCGAGCAGCATGGAGAACCTGGAGGTTCTGCTCACTGGAATTGGTTTTGTATGCTGTCAGGGCGTTTCCTTGGCCTCGATGACTGGTTGTCATTTCTTCTAAAGGGGCTTCGAACCAATCAGCTGACTTGCTGTCTTTTTGCCAAAGGTGGACATGGCGGCGTTGTAGACAGCATCTCTGAAGTGTTCCCATCAGTCTTGGGCATTTGCATTAGGTGGGCCAGGGAGAGAATCCTCCAACACGCGCACGAACTCCTCCACTTTTCTTTGATCGCGTGTTTTGCTGGTGTCGATGCGAGGTCGGCCCTCCTTTCTCGTACTGTGCAGTCTCTTCGCGCGGAGCTTCACTTTGCTGCACACCAAAGAGTGGTCAGTGTCACAATCGGCGCTCTGGTAGCTGCGAGTGATCTTGATGCTGGAAAGGTTGACACTCTGGTGAGGATCAGATCGAGCTGATGCCAGTGTTTGGATCAGGGTGTCTCCAGGAGACTCGATGCTGAGGCTTCGTGTTGAAGGAGGTGTTACTGACGCACAACCCATGATGACAGCAGACTCTAGCAGGCGCTGGCCATTCTCGTTCATTTTCCCAGTGCTGAACTGACCCAAGCAGGTGGGCCAGGAGTTGTGATCGACACCTACTCTGGCGTTGAAATCGCCTGCGATGAACAGTAACTCTCTGTCGGGAATTCTCCTTATAGCAGCACTGAGGTCGTCATAAAACTTGTCTTTTGCTTCTGCTGTGGATGCCAAAGTTGGTGCGTAGGCACTAATTAGACTGACTGGTCCCGATGATGTTTGGAGTCGGAGAGACAGGATTCGTTCTGTTCCTTCTGCTGGTGGGGTTATGGACTCCAATAATCTGTTTCTAACTGCGAATCCCACGCCGTGTTCTCTGACCTCGTCTGGTGGTTTGCCCTGCCAGAACAGGGTGAAGTCTCTCTCCCTCACAGATCCTGTTTCTGGGAGCCTGGTTTCTTGAAGGGCGACAATGTCCATCTGCAGTCTGCTCAGTTCTCTGTTGATGATGGCTGTCTTGCGAACATCGTTTACTTCCTGCAGGTCGTCAGAAAAGCCTGGTGTCATTGTCCTTACGTTCACGTACCCAATTTCATGGCGGAAGTTTTCATTTTTCTGTTGCCTGGTGCACAGTTATCGATCCGCTTGTCGGTTTTCACCCTAAACCCCACGCACCCAGTAAGACTAACGGACCGTGGCGGAGCAGCACCTTACTGGCTGGGGACTGCCCAGTTTAAGGCGGGCGGTAGCTGCCCAGTGAGATGTGATGACCTCTCCCACCGTCGGAAGCAGCCCCTGGCGTCTGACTCTACGCCAATTGAGTATGCAGACTTATAACCTGTAGACTGCTACTTCCCGTGTTTTGTCGACGCTCTAAGCGAAGCTGGAGTGATCTCTCCAGAGCGCAAAGCCTGGGTAAGTAAGTATGGAGGGCAAGCTGTTACCCATGCAGCAAACACCCCCCCCCCCCTCTCCACGTCGCTGGAATGGTCCATTGGAAAGGCAAGCGCCGATAAACATGGTTCCAGTGCCGTCGCAGGAGTTGCCAGAACGTTGTTGTATACAGCCTCGGACTGCCTCGGGGTAAGGTTTGAGATCAGAGTTTTCCTTCTCTTAGGTGGGCTGTCTTCCCAGACTAATGAGCCCCATCTGCCCAAGAAGGGGTATTAGCCCTACACAAACCCGTTTAACCTCCGGGTGAGTTGAGTTGGTCTACATCAGTCTGACCTCTACCCTTCGACCTGTCCAGCTTGGGTGGCCCTACCAGGAGCATACAGCTCCCGCTGGCATAGCTCTCTGGGTCATAGAGGTACACAAGCTCCCACACCACGACAAGGAGCAGACCGTGTGGAAGGAAGATTGATATGATAAAATACACAAACAACTTACACGCCTTCAAGCATCCAGGAGACAGATATTACAGATCTTTTTGCAAGCACCCTCACTCCACTCTGTGACAACACATCGAAAAACAACCAGTCGAAGAAGCAGAAGGGTGTTCCCCCTTTGAATTATTATTATTATCATTATTATTATTATTTTACATTATTTACTAGAAATACTACTTGTTATCGTTTCACATAATCACATGTACTTGTTTTTAATTCAGCACATTAACCAGGTCCTCATGAACCAAAAAAAAAAAAAAAAAAAAAAAAAAGAAGAAAGAAGAAGAAGAAGACAACGTTTCTTTTCAAAGTTTTGCCTTAAGCAATATTTCACGATATCTGGTTGTTGTTTCTTGGGGCTTTTTTTTTTGTTTGTTTTTGTTTTTTTGGTTGTTTTTTTTTACTTTTGTTCTTTTTTTGTTGCAAGAAAAGTTCCCTGGTCCTCCGAGACCTGTGGTAATTTTCTTTCCTGGTTTTTGGATCACGGTGATCATCGCTGAAAAAGACTACAACCAGTTTTCCATTTTTCGCCTGTATATACCGCTATCACCCAAGAGGCGTATGTTTTGACCCACTCATGTAATGGCTGTGTGCCGTCTACCCGTCACCTGATGAAAGTGTACTTCCTGATTGCCTTCCTTTCTCTACAACCATGTTTGGTTTCGCTGCTTCTCCTTCACGTCCTTCCGTCACTATCCGCACAGCATCCCGGTGTGCTGGTCATTACTATCTGCACAGCATCCGGGAAAGAAAGGACAGGTAGGGCGAAGGAAAGAGACAGCCGAGCAGCAGAAGGTCTTTACAGGAGAAACCTCATATGAACAGTGTTTCAGCAGAAGGTCTTCACAGGAGAAACCTCATAAGAACAGTGTTTAAGCCTTGAACTGCTTACGCTCTTAGAGGTCGGGCCGCGTCTGTGTAGTGAGAGTTCAGGAAGAAGCGTGGATGCAGAGGTAAATGGGACACACACACACACA
>CM065739.1:14553177-14560677 GCA_033310375.1 Conus canariensis
CGCATCCATTAAGTGGATGAAACTCGACTGTGTGGTCCCAGTCTTCCCAATTGAGTCCGCAGCAAACTCAACTCTGGGTAGGAGCCGGTCGGGGCAGAAAAACCCACATGATCTGATGGGATTCGAACCCACGACCTCCCAGCCGGGAGTCCGCGACGCTAACCACTTCGCCACGGCGGCTGGTTGAAAAAAACATTAATTAACTTCTGTCTGTCCGTCTGCCTGTCTGTCTGTCTGCCTGTCTGTCTGTCTGTCTGAATGTCTGTATGTATGTATGTTTGCATGTCTCTCTGTCTGGCAGTCTCTCTATTTCTGTTTGTCTGTCTCTGCCTGATCTCTGTCTGTCTGTCTGTCCGTCTCTGTCTCTGTCTCTCTCTCCTTGTATCTCTTACTCTGTCTCTGTCTCTGTGTGTGTCTCTAAATATTCCCTCTCTCTTTCTCTTTCCGCCCCTCTCTCTTTCTCCCTCTGACCTTTTCGGCCCCACACTTGATGGAAGCTTTCCTTGACTGGCGGAAGTCCTTCGCAGAATGCCCACACTCGCTTGTCTGGGTTCCCTTCCATCCTGTTGAACGTCAGACAGCGTGGCAGTAACAATACGGCGATGATGAATGCCAGCGTAGCGCGCGGCAAGTTCCACGGCGACGCTGGACGCGGCCAGTGTAAGCAGCAATATTATGGCTGCAGTGGTGGAGTCATGTTACGGAGATACTCATCGCCTGTGCAGCAGCAATATTGCGGTCATGCTCAATTGCAATGTAGAAGGATTATAACAGAGATGGGCAATTTCAGGTTAGCGGTAATATTACATGGCGACGCCCAATGACAGAGTACCGTAATAACTATTATGGTGATGGTCAAAGCCTGTGTGGCAGTAATATTACGGCCATGCTCAGCGCCTATTTAGCAGTAATATTACGACATGATCAACATCCGTGTAGCAGTAATATTACGACGATGTTTATCGCCAGTGTACAGTAATATTACGACGATGTTCAACGCCAGTGTAGCAGTAATATTACGACGATGTTCAACGCCAGTTAGCGTAATATTACGACAAAGTTCTCGCAGTGTAGCAGTAATATCACGACGATGTTCAACACCAGTGTAGCAGTAATATTACGATAATGTTCATCGCCAGTGTGCAGTAATATACGACGATGCAATGCCAGTGTAGCAGTAATATTACGACAATGTTCAACGCCAGTGTAGCAGTAATATTACGACGATGTTCACGCATTGCAGTATTTACGACGATGTCACGCCAGTGTAGCAGTGATATTACGACGATTCAACCATTAACAAATGTAACGGCGATGCTCAACACTTGTTTAGCAGTAATATTGCGGCGATGCTCAACACTTTCTTTTAGCAGTAATATTGTGCGATGCAAACGCTTGTGTAGCAGTGATATTGCGGCCATGCTCAACGCTTGTGTAGCAAGTAATATTACGGCGATGTTCAACGCTTGTTTAGCAATAATATTGCGGCGATGTTCAACATTTTTTTTTAGTAGTAATATTGCGGAGATCTACGCTGTTGCAGTAATATTCGCGATGTACGTTGTTAGCAGTGATATTACGGCGATGCTCACCTTGAGATATATATGCGATGCTCAACGCTTGTGTAGCAGTAATATTACGGCGATGCTAACGCTTGTGTAGCAGTAATATTACGGCGATGCAACGTCAACGCTTGTGTAGCAGTAATATTACGCGATGCTGACGCTGTACATGAGTACGCGATGCGCAACGCTTGTGTAGCAGTAATATTCGGCGATGCTCAACGCTTGTGTAGCAGTAATATTACGGCGATGCTGAACGCTTGTGTAGCAGTAATATACGGCGATGCCAATGTCAACTTGTGTAGCAGAATTACGCGATGCTCAACGCTTGTGTAGCAGTAATATTACGGCGATGCTGAACGCTTGTGTAGCAGTAATATTACGGCGATGCTCAATGCTCAACGCTTGTGTAGCAGTAATATTACGGCGATGCCGAACGCTTGTGTAGCAGTAATATTACGGCGATGCTGAACGCTTGTGTAGCAGTGATATTACGGCGATGCTCAACGCTTGTGTAGCAGTAATATTACGGCGATGCTTAACGCTCACCGCTTGTGTAGCAGTAATATTAGGGCGACTACGCTTGGTACAGTGAATACGCGAGCTGACACGGTGTAGTAATATTACGGCAATGCTGAACGCTAGTACAGCAGTAATATTATGGCGATGATCAATGCCAAAATGTCCTACACTCACACGCATACACACATATACACACAGATGCCCACTACATCCCCCCTCCACACACACATACGATACTACACACACACACACACACACACACACACACACACACACACACACACACACACACACACACACACACACACTCATCTCACTCTACTCATCTCCCACACACACACACACACACACACACACACACACACACACACTCTTTCTCTCTTTTCTCTCTCCTCTCACACACACACACCACACACACAAGCGCGCGCTGTGCACACACACACACACACACACACACACACACACACACACACACACACACACACACACACACACACCTCCCTCCACCCCTTCCGTATTCCCCTCTCTCTGTCGCTCTGTGTGTGTGTGTGTGTGTGTGTGTGTGTGTGTGTGTGTGTGTGTGTGTGTGTGTGTGTACATACGCGCAAGTCAGTGTGTATAGAAAGAGCGTACAGAAACATTATTGGTAATTGAACAGCGAAAGGTATTAAAACAAAACAAAACAAAACAAAAAACAAAGGAACAGAAAATGAACTCCACATGCAAATTTTCCGGCCTTTTACTCTTCGGGGCCAAGCCGTATCCTGGCTGCCAATTTGCTGTCCCCTTTGTTTTGGTCCTTCCGGGATTCGAACCTGCGGCTTGTGGATGACTCGGCGCCTAAAGGCAAGCCAGCTTGTAACGGGGGTACTAATCTCACCAAGCTGTCGGACATAAATATGTTGTAAGTGAAGAAACATGAGCCTCGTTCATTATCGACCGGGTCTTTGTTCCAGCTGCTTCTCCCGTTGCTTCTAGGGCTGTAGCCATCTGCTTGGCAGAAACTGAGGGTGGCTGTCTGTGTCACGGGCAGACGTGCCTACAGTACCCCCCCCCCCCCCCCTTCTTCTTCCCCTCCTCCTAACTCCCTTGCTCCAGTTGCAAAGGGAGACGACTGCAGGCGGAAATCAAAACAAATCTTACGTAAATGTTAGCGAACCGCCAAGAGAAACGTGGACAAACGAGTCACGAGACAAAACACGACGCGTTTCCACCTCTTAGGTCTTCTTCAGGTAAGACAAACAAATAGACAGTGGAAATGAAGGAGTTTGTCACTTAGCTTTGGTCTCTTCAGCACATTTTCACCGTCCTGTTTGTGTGTGTCTTGCCTGAAGAAGACCTAAGAGGTCGAAACGCGTCGTGTTTTTGTCTTGTGACTCGTTTGTTCACGTTTCTCTTGGCGGTTCGCTAACATTTATTTAAGATTCCCTTGCTCCAATCTCTGTTGCGGGGACTTTACATCGGAACACAGAGTGTTTCCTGGTTTCCAGTACACTGACTTACGCTCAGTCTACGAGGTGTGAGCTTCCTCCACTCTGCTGTCAAAAGGGAACAATGGGTTCATCAGAATCATTTGTTTTTATGAGGTAGATAGGGTACAATACCCGGTCTTATACCACCCTTGCTGATGATTCATGTTTTTTTTTTTTGTTTTTACCATTCATGGAAGGTCTGCTGTGGCATCTCAGGCATGTACCTCATCCAGTACACATCCGGATTCCATTGCTTCCCGGGTAGCACAGCTCATTCAGATCGTAATGCACTGCCTCCTGTTTCCGCTGTTGTTGCTGGGGCTCCTGGTGGTGCCGTCATTTCTTCTGCGGTGCGTATCACAGGGCGATCTCATTATGACTCCCCCTTTTTGTTATCCATGTGTCCTTCCTTGGGTCAGCGCTGTTTTGCATGAGTTCCGGACACGTTCCGCAGTTTGTTTGCTCTGGCAGAGTGGACACGCACCTGAAATTCCCTTTTTCACCGAGCGTACGTTCGAGGTCAGTAGGTCATATACAGATCTGCTGATGAAGCTGCTCTTGAGAAAGACCACATACCATGTTTTATTCTAGCTTAGAGTTCCTTGTAGTGCATGCTCCCATGCAGTCCGTTGTCCTTGATGCCCTTGCTGGGATGCTTTATGGATTCTTTGGCATCCTCTTCTTTCTTTGCTCCATGTATTACCATGTCTCTCTTTGCTTTCCGTTTTTGCCATTGACCGCCACTTCATTTCTGTTGATCCTCTTTTGGTCTCTGTCTGCCCTCTGATCTTGAGGTCATTTATTTCCCAGTCTTCCGACTCTCCAGGTTCAGCCAGTCTGAAGCTTGGGCTGGATTGCTCTCACATCATTCTGTCCCAAGTCCTCAAGCATCGTTAGTAACCTTGCTTTTCCCACTTTGACTTCCGAGACAATGGATTTCAGGGTGAGCCTCAGCTTCCTTTGGCCGCATCAGAGCGCTACATTAGTGCGACCCAAGTGGGACATCAAGCATTTGCTTCCTGTATTTGTTTGATTCCACCGATTCCACTCAAAGTCGCCGAGGATTTTTCGCACTTGGAAGGTTCAGTCTGCAAACATGGGAAAATGGTCAGAGAACTGAACCGTTGTATTAGAAAAGCATCAGCTGCGTTTAACCAGTTTGGCAAAATCTGGTCAAACAAGACGTTGACGCAATCACCGGAAACCACGCTGAAATGTGATACCTCAAATGCACTGTCAGCCCTAGTGTACAGCGGATAAACATGGCATCTGAAAGCTGCCCGAGTGAAGAAACCTGATGCCCTTAGCTGAAACCGTCTTGGAAATATTCCGGGCATGAAGTGGAGCGACGTCATCACCCATGAGAATGTCAGGGGAAGCGCTCCAGTCAAACTCCAGTTCCTCCACCACGTGCCAAAGGCGCCTGAACAGGCTGGGCCGCGTTGCTCCTTTCCCCCACTCTTGTCTGCCAGACAAAGTCCTTTGATGGACACCTTCAGGAAGAAGACACAGACGACGTCCAGGGCTGAACTGGCCAAAGACCATACAGCGTGATACGCGGATCAGACACAGAACGCTGGAACTACTCCAGAATACAGACTACTGACCTCCCCCCCCCCCTTCTGGAGAGTGGTTGCGCCTCATTCATCGGACGATGCGGGATCTTCTAGGAAAGATTCGTCTGTGCAAACACTGACATGGTATTCTGAGGAGTTTGGGGATCAGCATGAACCGCAAATGCCAGACTTTGCATTTGCTAGGAAGGCCAGACTGGTCTATCATGTGCACGCAGTCTTCTGTCATAATTATGGTTTCGTTTTCCCTTTTCGTATCTTTCAAGAAGTCATCATAATTATCATCTTCCAAGGCTCTGGACTGGTTTTCCTGTCACAGTTGGAATTTCTCGGAGGGCTGCATTAACTGTATCCCCGTTACTTTTCCTGGACGTTGTTTTGCTTTGAAACCCAATGGGATTGTGCCAACTGACTGGTGTAATTGCGTTGTGTCTTCATCTTCCCGGGTAGAAAGGACAATTATTCGTTCAGGGTTTTCAGGGGCATTTAGTATCCATTTTTGAGGTCTGCTTGACTGAGCTGCTCATAACTTCGTTCGCGTGATCTCCATTGCTCACACAGACAGTGCAGAAGAAATGGTCACAACCGTTCCAACTTCCATACTGATCCTGTCTGTTGGAGAACCGCATGAAGGAGCAATGAATATTCATTCTGCTATTTTCGGACATTTCGTGAGCCATGACACATCCTGAAAGCCGATGAATGAGTTCAGTTGGACAGATCCACACTTTTCCAAATGGAACCACACCCCCACTGAGGTCTCTTCCTCTGCCTGAAGTTCTTGGATCGCTTCCCAGATTATCATAACTTGCTCCACTCCGCCAAACATTCTCAGGATGCCTCCATTTTGAACCGACACATGGAAGGATTCATTTTATTCTGTAGATTTTTTGTTAGCTTCGCCGCCATGAAGGCGAAGAGGATTGTTCATTCAGTGTTGAGAAGTGATACTGATCTGAACGGGTTGAAGTTGATGCTGATGTTGACTTCTGCTCTTTTGGAATGGACCTTCCATCAGCTGTCATCAGTCGTTTGCTGATCTTGACAGTTAGTAGAGCCACTCGAGGGTATTGGGATCATTTTTTTTCACGACTAATAGTGTTCCGATCACGACCAGACAATCCTACGGTGATGATCTGTATTCGCCGTGTCCCAAACAAACAATGCTATGGTGATGATCTGTATTCGCCGTGTCCCAAACAAACTGTACTGCAATATCTCGTTTTCCTGCTTTTCTGTAGTTTTTCAGGGGCACATCTCTTTCAGCCCCACCATCCCCCCCCCCTCCATCCCCTTCCCCCTCCTCCTGCCCCACCTTACCCCTTCCTCCACACAGCCTCTTTTCGTAAAACTCCAATCATTCAGTTAAAGCCTGCTAGCTTGTTGATACAAGTCCCTGTTTTCACAACGTTTCCGATCATTAGACTGGTGGGTGTACTAAACTGCTACATTAGACTGGTGGGTGTACTCAACTGCTACATTAGACTGGTGGGTGTACTAAACTGCTACATTAGACTGGTGGGTTACTCAACTGCTACATTAGACTGGTGGGTGTACTAAACTGCTACATTAGACTGGTGGGTGTACTCAACTGCTACATTAGACTGGTGGGTGTACTAAACTGCTACATTAGACTGGTGGGTGTACTCAACTGCTACATTCGACTGGTGGGTGTACTCAACAGCTACGTTCGACTGGTGGGTGTACTCATCTGCTGCATTAGACTGGTGGGTGTACTCAACTGCTACATTCGACTGGTGGGTGTACTCATCTGCTACATTAGACCGGTGGGTGTACTCAACTGCTACATTAGACTGGTGGGTGTACTCAACTGCTACATTAGACTGGTGGGTGTACTCAACTGCTACATTAGACTGGTGGGTGTACTCAACTGCTACATTCGACGTTATGGATGGACATTCGGAAGGGAAGAAAGAAGTGGGGTGGGATGGGTGGATGCTGGGGTAGGGGGCGACAAGAATCTGCACCTCCCCCGCTCGGTAATAGAGTCAACATGGAAGTGTTCTGCTCGGCAGGTTGGCGGGCAGATACGCCTTGTGCAGTGCCATGACGATGGGTCAGTATGTGCCTTACTTCCTCCTGTCCAACACGCTGGACCGACTACTGCTGTCCATCATTGGAGTGGTGATCTCCGTGTACTCCCTCCACGTGGAAATAGAAAAGGAGAGGAACCCCAGCTTCAGGGCCGCCTGTGACTTCAGCGAGAAGATGAGCTGTTCCAAAGTGTTGACGTCCAGGTAAGGACATGGACGGCGGCACGTATGTCTGGGAGTTACGAAGGAGCCAGTGCCGTGTGTGTGTGTGTGTGTGTGTGTGTGTGTGTGTGTGTGTGTGTGTGTGTGTGTATAG
>CM065739.1:14563177-14568177 GCA_033310375.1 Conus canariensis
TGTTCGGGCTCTCGCTCATAAAACGTCGACACAGGAAGAGTCGGACTAAATTTAAAAAAAAAAAAAAAGTTCCGCTTTTTAATTGATAACTCTAACTTTTACATGATCTATGTGAAAATTCTGTCAACAGTGATTTTATACAGTCACACAAGGATAATTTCGATTCAGTACATCAGCAAGTCCTCACAGACGAAGTATACCTTTTACCTGTTCTTTTCCATGTTTGACATTAACAGTGTCACGCAAGTATATATTTTTACACACAGAGTTCCCTGGTCCCCGCAGAACTATAAAGTTTTCTTCTCCAGTTTCGGCCTTGGCCAGCCCGTAGATCATTCAGGCTTCGCAACCTCTTCTCGACTCACAACACACACACACACACACACACGCGCACGCACGCACGCATGCACGCACGCACGCACGCACACACACACACACACACACACACACACACACACACACACACACACAACACACACACGCACGCACGCATTCCACACCCTCCCCCCCCCCCCCCACACACACACACATTGTGCCTGTGCTCTCTTAACCAGAAACAAAGGTAGACAGCTTATCCCTGTTCTATCTGGCAAAAAGTTCCTGAAAAAAAAAACAAACGAAAAGCAAATTAATCATCCTTAAAACCTTTTTTGTTTGCTTGGTTTTTGGAGAAAGTATGTTTAAATAATATTGATCTTCATATTTTTCCCCCTCTTTTCGTTTCTTTTCACCTTATCTCGCCTGGGGGGTTGCTAAGCCATGTCATTCAAAACAACAACAACACAACAACAACAACAACAACAACAACACAACAACAACAACCACCACCACCACCTATGAGATCTCACTGTGCGACGTCATCGATTCGCTAATTCAACTGTCTATTCTACAAATGATAAATCAGTCCGAGTCATCCTGTATTATCTACTCGCATCATGCATGCACGCTGCACGGTTTCCATGGTGATTTTTGATACATCATACACGTTACGAACATTCCCTGTCTGGTAGATTTTTTTTTTTTTTTTGATTGCAGAATGTTCATATTCACCTACCTTAGCTCCTTTACAATAAACGCCCCATGGAAGACTAGACTCCCCCCCCCCCACCACCACCACCAGCACCGCCCATCCCTTCCCCCAAGCATTTTCTTGTTGTTATCGGTCCAGGACCCACTTTCACACAACCGCTTTCGATCTTGCTGTGATAGACGAGGTTGGGAAATCTTCAAGGGAGATAATTCATATGAGAGCTCGCGTTCAGCGAGAGTGACCTTGCCTTTTTCATGGGACAGATGCTTCTGGAGGGCACTCCTAAGGCAATGTTGCTCCACCAGTCCGCTTAACAGTTCGTTCAGAGAAAAAAAAAGAAAAAAAAAACAAGAAAAGAAAAACCAAAACACGGATGTTAAAAGGTGCGTTTGCAATGCAGATAGTCTATCCCTTTAGCTAGCCCCGTGTGTACTTCAGATTAAAAGAAAAATGACTCTCTAGATCTTGAGCTGGAACCATAAACTTAGAAACGGTAACTCCATTTACAATGGAAAAAAAAGCAAACGTTACGATTCCCTGATAAGTTTGTTCTGGAACAGATCTGTGGATTTGTTTTTTTGTCCGCCTGTTTTGTTCCAGATCTGTTTCTGAGACCTTCCCTGGCGGCGCCTGTCTTGCTGCTGATGTCTGTGTCCGGGATCCTGACGTCTGTGTACCTGGGGTTCATCCTCTTCTTCGTGCTGCGGGACTTCTGCCTGGTCTGCGTCACCACCTACTTCATCAACGGCTGCCTGCTCTATCTCAACTACTCCTGCTACATGGGCCTAAGGATGTGAAGCGGCGGTGTGTGTGTGTGTGTGTGTGTGTGTGTGTGTGTGTGTGTGTGTTTTTGACTGGTGGCTTACGCACGACAGTGCACGTGGTAATTTATGTTGTGAAATGCTGAGGACAGACGTAGGGTGCGAGAAATGTTAACCGCGAGAGGAAAGGAATTCTTTTGTGTGTGGTGGAGGTGGGAAGGGGAAGGGGGAGGGTGGGGAAGGTGGAGGGAGGGTTGTGGCTTATGGACCGGGAAGAGAATAATTAGTTGGTCCATTTGAAGAAATGACGAACGAGACAACAACAACATTAGTTGGTCGTTTGTCCTGATGATCGAATTCCCTGCTCTGCCTTCACTGTCACTAACTCTTGCATGTTCCCCGCCCACCACCAACACAACCCTGGTACAAACACACACACACACACACACACACACACACACACACACACACACACAACACACACACACACAAATACACGTGGACGCACGCGCGCACACACTCCCCCCCCCCCCCCAACAAATACTAACACACGCATACATAAATACGCACGCACGCACGCATGCACGCACGCACGCGCGCGCGCGCGCACACAACACACAACACACACACCACACACACACACACAAATACACGTGGGCGCACGCGCGCATACACTCACCCCCCCCCCCCCCAAACAAATACTAACACACGCACACATATATACGCACGCACGCACGCACGCGCGCGCGCGCGCGCACACACACACACACACACACACACACACACACACGCATACACACCACCACCATCACCACCACGCACACACACACACACACACACACACACACACACACACACACACCACACACACACGCACAGCACAGCACAGCACAGCACAGCACAGCACAACATAGCACACACGTTCACACATATTTTCCTCTATCAGCAAGTTTTGAAAATGTTCTTGACAGTTTCCATTTGGTGTTCAATATTGCTTAGAGTTTTTTTTTTTGCAACAAAACCGTCATTTGTTATAATCATTTGACCTCGTCATTTTTATTTCTTTCCTTTTGCTCTGGTTGTAAGTGCTTTCATTCCATGGATGTTTTTATTTTTCTGTAATAGCAGCACTCGAGTAGGGGCCCGATCTCAATACAACACAGCGCGCGCGCGCGCACACACACACACACACACACACACACACACACACACACACACACACACACACACACACAACACACACTCACTCACTCACTACACCACACCACAACAGGACACACAAGCGTGCGCGATAGCACGTATTCATGCGTACGCATAAACACACTCTACACTTAAGTCAGAATTCATACAACGGTAACAAAGAATTATGAACATAATATGATCAAGAACGACAACCATAGTAGCCAAAATACAACTTAAACTACCACGCTTAATAGCAAGACATGATTGTTTAATACACAACACGAAACGAACATTTGAATTTTCGATAAATGAGAATGCTAACGTCTGTCTAGGGAGTATTGCTGAGTGCATTTTCTGTCAGTTGTTTATACCGTCAGAAGACATATTTGTCGGAAATCGAGTGCTTGTTTCGCAATTCATAATTATTTTTTTTGTAATTGTTACATGTATTTGGGGCTGTTCTCAGAGAAACTACAGTCTGTTTCTGTCTGTCTTCCAACAACAGCAGTAGCTCAGCCTCCAAGACTCAGTCTGTGTGCGCTGCTGATTCAGGTGCTGACACACGGGTTCGTTCCAGTCTAACCCTCTGTCTTGGAGCCGTCAAAGACTTGGTCCTGCAATGCTGCTGTAAAGCGGAATCGGAGACGTGACATGGTAAAGGGACCTTCATCAATACATTAAGAAAAAGCCTTCTTAATGACTAGTTTTGTACCACTTCAGGTTTGTCATCAACAAGAAGATTTCAGCTCAGCAGCCGTGGATCCAGTTCATATTTCATCAATCCTGGAGTCTTTCAGGTACGAGGGAACAACACTACAGTGATGAACACTGCACCGGTTGTCTCCCCTCATCTCTTACGACCGTGTACCTCGGTTCGGGGGTCACCAATGTTGTCTCCCCTTTTCCTTCTTTGTCCGCCCTGTTTCCTCTCTTCCCCCTGCATTGTTCATTGCAGGGTGGTCTTGGGAAATGTGCTTGATCTTGTCAAACGTCCATACACCGTCAGCGTTTGGGTTCTTCTCTGTCCACAGGTCTTCCTAGACCTGCCTGATGACTCGGTGGGGTTTATCCTTTGTCGCTCACTCAGGACAAAAGTGCGTAGTGTTCTTCTCTGCCGTCTCTGCTGTCCACTGCTGGGGTCTTTTCTATGCTGTCCATGGTTCGCTGGCGCAGAGGAAGATGGTCAGCACGATGGCAAGCGGAAACTACATATTGGATCTGAGAACAGGGGCCGGAATAGCTCAGTGGTAGAGCGCCGGACTCGTAATCCTGGGGTTGCGGGTTCGAATCTCCGCCGAGCCGTTTCGGTACAGGGGATTTTTCCCTCGGAGTTAACATTGCTTCTGACTCCATTTCCCATACAGTCCTTCGAATGAGACTGAGGTTCCGTGTGTGAACGCACGCATAACATCTTGCACACGCGTAAAATCTCATCACTAACTTTCGGAAGAGAATGCCAGTTTGGCCGTTGGTATGGATGACACGTTACACATAGCATGCACCTTCCCCGAAGTTGGAGTATGGCTGCCTTAATGGCGGGATAAAAAACGGTCATACTCACAAAACTCCACTCCCTTTGTTGGGCAGATGGGTTTAATACTTGCCTGTCTGTACAGGGAGTGTCCACAGGAGTATCAGCCTGCGTACGCAGAGGAAAGAAGAAGAAGGATCTGAGAACGATGTCCTTGCTTCTCCAGACTCTCTTTTCAGTTTTGCCCGAAGAGTCGCTGTTTGTGCAGTTTATGCTAAGAATTTAGTGTGTAATTCCATCTTGAACGACACAGGTGGCAAGGCAGACACTTTGAACTGTTTTACGGTCTCTAATTCTTGAGTGAATGTTTTTGTTTTGGCTTTGTCACATGTAGCTTTGTGCTGTTCATCATCAGCTTAGTTTCTGTTTTATTCTCCCCCTTCGCTGATTGTTATGCTGTATCTGGTAAAGAAAGAAATCCAGGTTGTTCTCCAGGTTGGGGGACTTCCTCTTCATGTCCAACCAGCCTGGCTGTTGATGCCAGTGACACACATGA
>CM065739.1:14573177-14583177 GCA_033310375.1 Conus canariensis
GCTACGTTCCGTGCCCTGACGAGTGGTAAATACGTCCCGGGGAAGAAATTGCATCAGGGTGGCACTTTGGAGTGCTGGTGGATTGGAACGCCCGGTCACGACATTCGAGAGGATGAGTCGCTGACCGAGATGCCATTGGCCATAGCAACGTCACTTAGCAGAGATCAGGAAATGTCTGTCCAGCACTGGAAGTGCTTCATTGTGGTTGCAGCATCTTGACATGGGTTACACAACCTGCGAAAATGTTGACAAAGCTGAACAAGAGAAAGATACACCCGAATGTGTTGATGGGACCAAGAGAAGTACTATCCCCAACCGCTGAACCAACCAGCTGGGTGACAGACAGACAGACAGAGAGAGAGAGAGAGAGAGAGAGAGAGAGAGAGAGAGGCACACGAGGCAAAACGCACTTCCATACACATTATCAGACACTACACAACACACAATGCTTCTGACGCAATATCAGGTACAGGATGTGCTGAGTGGTGGCCGTGCGAGTTTCTGGCTGAGCATGTATTGGAGCTTACAAATACAGCCGACACAAACAGCTAAGAGGAGAGCAAAAGCACCAAATGCAGTCACCTTAACAGATTTGGTGGCATTCTTCCCCAGAAGACTGTTGCGTTGTTGTGGGAAATTTAGTCCCCGTTTTGTTACGATCATGGTTTCGCTTACCTATGCGACAAAGGTATGAATACAAAAAGAGCTGTTGTATAGGCAAATGATGGTTAGCATGCATTCTAACAAACTCGGAAAGGAAGGGCTTGCTTTTCTGTGTTCCGATGACCACAGTTGACTCGCCGTTTGGTGTCTGAGTGTGTGCTATCAGTAATGGAGTTTGTGCTGTGTTGTTGCAATGTTTCGAAGACACGCCCGATCCTGTATTTCCAGGTATCTCTGGGGAAAATAGTTTGTCCTTCAGATAGACCACAGGCTTCTCATGTATCTCCAATCCGGAAATAAAAAGCCCCCACCTCACTTGAGACGTTGGGCTCGATTCCTTGAGCTTTCTCGCTGGACCTGTATTAGGGATATCCCTTCCTCCAGTTAAGAAGAAGTAAAGAAGTAAGTGTATATTGAAATTGTTTTAGAGTCTTTTCCTGTGACTTTTTATTAGGGATAGTGGGTGTACGTAAAAGAGGGGAGGGGCGAGGAGGAGTTAGCATAGTGTTCAGAGCATTATATTAAAATTTCTTAGATGAAGCGATTTTGTCGCATTTTCCGTGCTGTCGACACGGAGAAACGTTCAGTGGGGGCATACATCATCTCATCAGCAGCTGAGTGGAATTTGCTGTGGTGAAAAGTGTGCATGCTTGGATAGTCTCTCTTTCTTCTTATATTCCCAAACACCTTGAGTTGCTAAAATCATTGCGATTGGGCCAACACAAGTGCTTAATTTAAGACGAAAAGTTTCCAACCCACATGATCTATTTCAGTTAAACTAAAATTGTTCACAATTCTTATGGTCTCCTCACTTAAAACTGGGAGGAATATTGAATCAGTAGTATATGCATATAACTGAATTTGGTTGACAACGTTAAACAATGGTGATTCTCCATTTTCATCAAAAGAAAATGTGAAGCCCTGGAAGCGATGGGACCAACTACAGGTGTGCACAACAAATATTCAGTTGTAGTGTTGTCAGTCTTACAACAGCCTCTTGGAGTACACAGATCTAACGTTCCTCATTTCTCATGACAGGCACCACAAATTCACAGACACCTTGCCTGTGTCCTTGATGAATCGCCTGCCGCTGGGGGCGAACACGGCTAGATGGATGAAAAAAAACGTGAGCAACAAGCCGGCACCAACTCTGTCGTTGCCTCCAGGGCTGGTGGACGTCCCTGTTTGGAGCTACTGAGGGTGTAGTCAAAGAGACGCGGAAGGAATCAATGCTGTACCTCCCGTCTCCATCGGGCAGGCAAGGCAATCTCCTCACTCTGATCTTAGTGAAGGTTGAATCCCCCAGGACTCCTGAGTCGGTCCCTCAGAAAGTCTGTAACAAAACCTCAGGACGTCGAAACCTCAGCAGACCTGAAGTTGAAATGATACCATCGACAAATGAATCCACCTGAGGGTAAAGTATCTCTTTCCTTCTCAAAATATTCTAGCAATACATAGTTTACTTCGCTTTAATTCGTGGTCACCATACTTGCGCGGAATTAGATGAAGATAAGTGATAGTCCGCTCATTCTTTTTGTCCTGAGTGTTGTGTATCTTGCCTAAAGAAGACCTAAGAGGTCGAAACGCGTCGTGTTTTGTCTTGTGATTTGCTTGTCTACGTTTTTCGGCGGAGCCTTAGAAATGCTTTTTAAAATGTGTCCAGTCACCAGTTGGCGAGGACAATCGGTTAGTGAGGACCAATTCTCGTTGTGAACACAGCATCTGAAGGGCTGAGCTCGTTACAATTGCCAGTCTGTTGTTCATCTTTTAGTAGTTCCAGCTTCAGTCAAACCTCAGGCTGTTTGGGGCGCTCCTAGTGGAGGAGGCTAGTCTTGACTCGTGTGTTGGTGAGTCAGTTGGTTCCACCAGCGACGAGGGTGATTCTGATGGGCTGCTGTCCCTGACAGTTCCAAGGGTTGGCGTCATCTGCCCTAACTGGTTTCTGTTCGGTGCTTTATTTGAAGTTTCGCTATCATAGATAATTCAAGACGAAAGGTAGCTTTTAAATCTATAAAACGAGACGAAAGGTAGCTTTTCAATCTATAAAACAAGACGAAAGGTAGCTTTTCAATCTACATTAAGTGTATACCTGTACAACCCAAACAGATTCAAGATGTCAACAAATAAAACTTCATCATAATCTAGCAACTTCAGTTTGAGCAACCAGCTCTGCAATAGAATTAATGCGTAGATCATTCAAAATATGGCCTATACTTTGATAGGTGTTAATGTTGAGACCTTTTCCCGTAAAAGTTTTCGCTACTACTAAACAATCACATATAAGATGGTACACAAGTAAGGCTTCTGCAACTTCACGAACTATCACGACCAGATTTGGTGTTCCATGTATCTAACCTCAACTTGATTATTATCTTATTATGTACATGTCTTGGGCTAGCGGGCAATGCATTAGTCTTTTCACGAAACGTCTTTTTACGGACAAAGATCTGTAGTGCATGAATTATTTCTGTTCGTCAACATTGTCACAGACAATTTAGAACATTTTCCGTATTCCCCTCGCGAAAAAATCGGTAAATTCGTTCCACTTCAAATCACAAGGGGATGGAACCCAACAAAGGTCTATGTCTTCACCTCCAGATGTTACGGTTCGCTTACCTGTCTCGAGACCGACGGCGGGGTTGATGAAAATGCTGTTTGGCTCAGGTAGGTAACGTATGCTGTCTGCAGTGAAGTGTAGGAATTCTGTGGAACTTTGGCGCCATTTTGTTGCTTCTTTGTGTTACATATTGTGCTTTAATTTTCATGCGTTGGTGTGGAAATGAGTTTATTGTGTTTCATATTACGCTCTAATTTTCATGCATTGGTGTGAACATGCGTTGATTGTGTTACATATTGTGCTGTAATTTTCATGCATTGCTGGATATGCTTATTGTGTAATATGTGCGTAACTGTTGCATTGGTGTGGAAATGCGTTGATGGTTACATATTGTGCTGTAATTGTATCATGTGGAAATGCGTTGTTGTGGTACATATGTGCAGTAATTGTCATGCATTGGTGTGGAAATACGTTTAGGTGAGAGTACGTAGGAGACTGGTCTTGCCTGTCCTCCTATGGGTGTGTATGGGTGACCAGAATTTGTGCACAAAAAGACTGACCTAGTGTCACTCTCCTTGGGAAGCAACAGCCTCAGGGAAACGTATTGCGACAGCCAAGAGTATTAAAACCCCACCCACCGAAACTGTTATTAAAAAATTGTTTGGAAAGGACGTATCCACTCAACTATGATTCAATGGAGTGGACTGTCATTCAATTGTGATCCATTGGAATGGAATGTCGGTGACACGTGTCTTTTTCAAACTCTCTTAATGCCAGTGGGTGAATCACCGTCACAAAATCTTGCAAAATCACACATGCTATACTTCGTGCTGTCACCTGCCAACATGCAGAAAATTAATCTTCGAGCATACAATGTGCGGCACAGACTCTCTTAATGCCAGTGTTCAGCATGTGACACGGTATTGCGTGACGACTCTCTTAATGCCAGTGTTCAGCATGTGACACGGTATTGCGTGACGACTCTCTTAATGCCAGTGTTCAGCATGTGACACGGTATTGCGTGACGACTCTCTTAATGCCAGTGTTCAGCATGTGACACGGTATTGCGTGACGACTCTCTTAATGCCAGTGTTCAGCATGTGACACGGTATTGCGTGACGACTCTCTTAATGCCAGTGTTCAGCATGTGACACGGTATTGCGTGACGACTCTCTTAATGCCAGTGTTCAGCATGTGACACGGTATTGCGTGACGACTCTCTTAATGCCAGTGTTCAGCATGTGACACGGTATTGCGTGACGACTCGCTTAATGCCAGTGTTCAGCATGTGACACGGTATTGCGTGACGACTGAGGGACAACTCTGTGTCTTGTTACTCCCTCACCGTGCTTAAAGAGACACGCAATTCCATTACTAATGTCCAGATAAATCTTTGTAGCTTCTCAGTTAGAAACATTCTTATTTGGGTTCATGTGGAGGGGAAAAAACAGTCTGGACAAAGTATTTCGCTTCAAGATTCAGCTCAACTGGATTAGGGAAGCAAACGGTAACCTTATGGTTTTTTTCTTCACCCATGACCTCGTCGTAACAACGATAAAGGTTCTGGAAACTGATAATGGTTGCATGAATTCTCCTTTGCAAATTTCCTTCAATCAATTCTCAAACAAGGCTACAAACAGTAATAGAAACCATCACTAGATCGGCCACCGAAGCGAAATGGTTAGCGTCGCCGGCTCCTGTCTGGAAGATCGTGAGTTCCATTCCCATTACAGCCATTGATTTGTGGGAATTTTCTGCCCCAACCGGCTCGTATCCAGAGTTGAGTTTACCGTTGGCTCAGCTGGGAAGACTGGAACCACAAAGCCGAATTTCTTACACTTAATGGATGTGTCTTTGGGAGTGTCGCTCAAATTTCATGACTAATGCTTCAGGTGTCTGTATTTTTCTGGAACCTAGTTGACGCCAGGATATATCATAAATGTAGACTGTGGCATTGTCATGCAGTCTCAGGCCAGATTTGAAATCCGTAATATCATCTCCATCATCTTCATCGATCAGCATACCAAGGTCATAAATTCTATGTCCATTTGGGGTGCCCCTGCATCTTAGGTGATCTCAGTTTCGATAGCGTCTCTATCTATGCCCTTGTTTAATTCTGTAGGGATCACTGTATCAGCAGTGCAGTGTCTCCTCTGGTGGGTTGCCTCATGTCGACTTGACATTGACTGCTCACTGTGGATTGTCGGTTCCTGGGCTGTGCTGTGGACGGGGATGGAGAAAGGGGTTGGGGGATGGGGCGGGGTGGAGGGGGGCTGGTGCTGCAAGGGGGCGGTGGAATGAGCGGTGTGGATACAATGTCACTGAGGTTGTACAGTTGACCAGATCACACACACACACACCACACACACACACACACACACACACACACACACAAAACACACACAACAACAACAACAACAGACAACAACACACACACACACACACACACACACACACACACAACACATACACACACACACACACACACATCCGCCACGCACACACAACACACACACACACACACACACACACACACACACACACCACACACACACACACACGCACCACCACACCACGCACGCACGCACGCACGCACCACACACACACACACACACACACACACACACACACACACACACACACACACACACACGCCAAACATACGCGCACGGTTATGCAGACATATGCAGGTTTACGTCATGTTCTGCACGAAAATCGCGTTATTTTTTGCTTTTTTTTTGTTCACTTCTTGTGAGAAAAGCTGCGATGACATATGCGCGTTCAGTTTGACTAGCTGTTCAGCTCGTGAGTCTTGTCATGTTTTTGTTCTTGTTCACATTACTGATTTAAGACTCTGCGTGCTGGCATCCTAGGCTGGCTCAGATGGCATTAAAAAAACTTTCTTTTTTCTTTCTTTTCTTTTCGAATTATAAAAAGTGGATAAAATAAGTCCGCCGAACAACATAGACAAACGAATCAGAAGACGAAACACTACGCGTTTCGACCTCCTAGGTCTTCTTCAGGCAAGATAAACAACACCCAGAACAACGAAAATGAAGAACGAGCGATCACTTATCTCAGGCAATTCATTGTCCTGAGTGTTGGTATCTTGTCTGAGGAAGACCGAAGATGTCGAAACGCGTCGTGTTTTGTCTTGTGATTCGTTTGTCCATGTTGTTCGGTGTAGTTGTTCTAACCACTTTTTAAGATTTGTTTAGATTTCCGCCTGCAGTCGCCTCACTTTGCAACTCATTTTCATTTTTTATTTTTTTATTTTGTAAACACTGCTTAAATGACAGTTGCGCGTACAGATTCACTGTATGTTATGCACGGGATTTTTTTTTTCTCGTTTCGTTTGATTTTGTCTTTTTCACTTTTTATGAGCTTTACTGATCTGACATTTGACCGCTGGACGAGCATAACAGAGGAAATGACAAATTAATGCCCGTCTTCTTTGCTGACACATGTTTTAAACCAATAACAAACGTGTACATATGAAACAAATAAAAATTAATAATGCTTTTTTTTCACATTTTGACCACACATGAATATCAACTTCAAATTAGAATATTAAGTATGTACAATGCACTCCATCAACGAACTATGACACTTGGGTAATACGAGCACGGAAACACACACACACACACACACACACACACACACACACATCTCAATCATTTCCCTCTTTTTGTATTTCTGCTAATCCAGGTGATGTTAAATATGACGACAATACAGCGGGGACATAAGTTATAAACATTTATTACTTACATTCTCATGCATCAAACACTCTACCCTTGCTGGTATGATATACTCTGTAGCACACATTCCGTCTTCTTGCTGGAAACAACGAGGATTACACTTGGCAGGAGACAGTGAGCGCACAAATGTTTATCACGCTCAACCGCAACCACCCGAGAGAGAGAGAGAGAGAGAGAGAGAGAGAGAGAGAGAGAGAGAGAGAGAGAGAGAGAGAGAGAGGGAGTTATATCTGGCCGTTGACAGGCTTTATGTGTGCCCTTTATGTGCATCTTCCATGGGTTATCTATATCATGTGATGTCAGTGGGCTGTAGGATTTTTCGTGATGATTCAGGCGTCATCCTGGGTGCTGCTGCTGCTTGTCTGTCTCCGGAAATACAGAGTCTGTGGACTGCTTTCCACGTGAGACTGGCGAGCAGTCTGCGTTTTCATTATGACGTAAGTCCTTTTCTGTCCTGTTGACAGTTGTGTCGCGCGTATCTACCTTCAGTTGTTCTGTGTTCACCTTGTCGTTTCTCCCCTTTCTGCTACTGCTTATCTGAACTATACTTCGACTGTTTATCAAGATGTCCAACTGCCTCCGACGTTTATCATGAAACTAAACATACGAGGAAAAGGGGTGGGGAACACGGAAGAAATCTTCCTTAACTCATCCTGTTTGTTGCAGCCACACTATTTGTCTTCCACCTGTCTTCCTCTTGGTGAACATACCTCGTTTTTGGTTTTCTAACTACAAGACTGCGCACTCGTTTGCTCAGAAATCCTTTTTGTCAGTTTGTTTGCCTTTTTAAGTCATGTGGTACGTTCTTGCCAATGGCTTAAAACAAAAATGGTCTGTCAGGTTGAAGGTATTGGCATAAATAGTTATATTTCTAGGTACAGAGGCAGTGTTAGAGGGTTTAAATTTGTGATTAACATTGGGTCAGAGCACACATGCAAATGAAAGTTTCAACCAAAAACAAGTATTACTGGCAAATGGTATGGTGCGTTATGGTAATGTGTCACAAAAATCCTGTATAATGAAAATCATAATCAAACGCATTCGATGGACAGAAGTTTAGGCAAGGAACAATAACGCCGTTGTGACACAGTCCTTTTAGGAAATCATTTTCAGAACAGCACTCTGCAGGCGCATGGCTTTAAAAATTATTTTGGCACAGTTTTGTTTTTGTTGAGTTGCGCTATCTTTTTTCATCTCTTTTGGAAAGTCTGCAACAGCTGAAGAAAACGAAGCTCTTGTGCTTTCCGCCGTTTCTCCAGTATTATGTTCAAAGTGTAGAGGAATGGGTTGAGTGCTGAATTGAGTGGCATCACAAAGATGGCCATTCCCACGTTGACCTCTCCTGGAATAACTACACCGTTGGCAGCCAGGACTCCACACAGACCAATGGGAAACCAACACAGAAAGTCAGACACAGCCACAGATAAGAGACGTCTGGCGATAGTTGCTTCCTTGGACTGTGTATTCCCGTTGCCTTCATGTTTGGTCTTTATTAGTTGATTAGACATCGTGTTACTCCTCACTGACCAGTAAATAAGAAACTGACCAATACCAGTCATGACAAACAGAATTAGATTGAAGACAATCATGATGCTGAACGAGTAAGTGTGACCAAGAAAGGTAGCTCTGGTTACAGGCAGTGGAATACAAATACCTGTCTGGTTGAAAAACTGCCAGTGAGAAGTTATAGGAAGCAAAGGTACAATTGCCAGTGTAAGTCCCAGTGCCCACATGATAGCACAGGCTATGTGAGCTGACCTGGCTCTAAACCGTATGTGGCTGAAAGGAAAACGAAGAACAAGGAAACGATCCAAAGTAATAACAAAGATTAGGAATGCTGATACCTCAGATGATAACAAAGATATGAATCCTGCCATGCTACAAGCTAAACTATTTTTCCATACAGTTTCATTCCAGATGTAACTACCTGCATAAATCCAGTCTGCCACACCAATGAAGACTAAATAAACTCCCATCAAAAAGTCTGATGCACAAAGATGAAGAACAAAAATAATAAAACCAGTCTTGTTTCTTTCTGAAGAGAAGTAGATGCGATAGAAAAAAGAACTAAAATTTCCCAGAACAGTTGTCACGGCAAACATCGCAAGAGCACAACGATAAGCAAGCGATTTCAACAAGTCGTCACATGAAGATATTTCGTCAGATGGGGCCGAACATTTTCCTAGGAAATTGTTTGGTAAAACAGCAGAACAACACAATTTGAAGTTGTCTGCAAAAACAAACATAAGATTTGTCATGTGTTTCATGAAGTCTGAAGTGTAATCAGTTATAACACAACCCTGTAAATTCAAAAGCTGAATGTTATACAACAAGCCTTGTTCCTTCAGTGCCTTTATTTTACTCCATGACAAATCTAGAACTTTTAAGTTCGGCATGAGAACTGAAAACATGCTCATGTTTAGAGAAGTTGCTCGGACATGGGAAATGTTGAATATCGTCAATGATGGATGTACATAATGATTTTGGACATCAAGAATGCCACCAGACATAGGATTTCTTGCCATATTCAATATCCGAAGTCGAGGCATCCCTGAAAAATAGCTGAAGTTTACAAAATGAAGTAGATTATTACTAAGATCCATACTGTGAAGTTTGGGTAACGAGTCGTATTAACTTCTTCCATCCACACCCCTGTACACCCAGGTGAATCAGCATGCTGTTATGAGTGAAGTCACTCATACTCATTCCACAATCATAGACTTCAAGGTAGCGTAGCTGTGGGAAAGACCTGACAAGAAAAGTGTGATTGCAGAAGAAGGCAAACCCATGGCAAAGACATGGCTGAGGACAGTTAATGTTGCACACCAGCTCATCGTCATGCAGTGGACATTGTGGCAGACCATCACACAGGTGATTCACATGCACACAGATTGTTTTCTTAATGTCCCGACATCGATAAAACCCTGGGCATGTCTTGTAATTCTTACAGTCAGCCTCATCTTCGTGTCCCGGACAGTCTATCATGTCATTACACCTGGTGTGGACAGGGAGACAATAGCCA
>CM065739.1:14588177-14593177 GCA_033310375.1 Conus canariensis
TTCACCCACCTCTGGGTTCAAATTTCAGTTTGTCTGTCTTCACCCACCTCTGGGCTTCAAACTTAGTTTTCTTCTCTTCCAGCTTGTCTTTAACCCTAAGACTTTGCTGTCTCTTCTATCTCCCAGACCACGTTTCTCTCGACCCTAGTCCGTCCTGCCCACCTTCTCTCCTCTCTCTCCTCTGTTCTTCTCTCTCTCTCTCTCTCTCTCTCTCTCTCGTGGTGGTCTTCTCTCTCACGTTGTTCTCCCTCACTTTATATAGGGAGGGACACAAAGGATTCCCCTTCGGGCCATGCCTTTGTCCATGCTGCTTCTCAAACCCCTGTTCACAAGTACCCTGAATTCTCCATTCGCTACATTCTTCCACACATCAGCATTTACACACATCCCTACCTAATTGATTAGGAAACAAACACTTGGCACCAGATGGACATCGAAAATTCCCGCTGACTTCGGGGGTCACTTAACACAGTAATTATCTTAAAGAGGGCTACGACAACAACGCCCACGCGCATTCAACCAGCCTGACAATAGAACCAACACAGTGCCCCACGGCAATACCATCTGAACGAGCCGAAGACTCCTGCTCTTCAAAGACTGTTCCACAAAGCGACCTCAGCTGACTGAGTATGTAGCGCCCACTTGATGCACCGAGGTCCTAGTGGTTACATCCCTCCTCCCTTTCGCTGTCGGGAAGGTCCGAAGCTCGGAAGAGTCCTTACTACCTTAGGTGCCATTTGTCACCTGACCACTTCATCCTCCCTGACACAGTTCGACCGTATGCGATGGGGAAGGCACACTGGTTAATGGGTATATTACCTATTTCGGTACTACGTGCAACATTCCTCGTCTCTAAGCGCTTAATGCCTTTTGTGAGAGGTTCCCCTCCCTTGACACTTGGCTAAAGAGGCAGACAACAGCGCTCGTAAGAGTAGCATTTTTTAAATCCACGATTTTATCACAACTAACCCATCTATGGATGCTATTACCGAGCCCACCAGACTACATGATTCATGAAATTCAGAAATTCACATTTACGCATGGGGTTAAAAAAAAAAAAAAGAGAGAGAGAGAGAGAGAGAGAGAGAGAGAGAGAGAGAGAGAGAGAGAGAGACACATGAATCGCAAAAAGTGTGTGAAAAGAATTGGATTCGTAAACTTTTATCAAGTAGTCACAGGTGGAAGAAAATACTTTTTTTTCATGTTACAAAGAGAAAATTATTTATGAATTAGGTGCTGATCTGTCTGGACATAAGTTAAGTAACTTCTGGAAAGATGTATTCAAAGCATATGTAAAGAAATCGGTAAGATTGTTTGTGTCAAAACTGAAGAACTATGTTCAGAGACTTTGTTTTGTAATACGAATTTGAGGACTGGAGGCCGATTTTTCTTAATTGGATCGAAAATGGTGTATTCTGCGTACGGAATCTTTTAGATGAAAAATGGATGTTTTCTTTTTTTATTTTCCAGTCCTTTGTTAATGAATATAGATTTAGTGGCATATAACGGTTATATCAATGCTGTAAAAAGTATTGAAGAAAAGATGGAATAGAAATAAAATATTGTGAAGAAGGTGAGTCAAATAAGCTAACAACTGCGACGTGTTCAGTTTCAAAGGGTGCCGCACTTTGTTATTTATGATAATGATGATGATCATGGTGATTCAGTTTTGTTGTTGTTATTATTGTCTCATTACCTCGTGTATGCGTTTTGTAGTCCTCACGTGAAATTTGTTCTTTCATTTCGAAATAGAATATGATTCATTAAAAGAAAAACAAAACGAAGAGTCTGAAGACGTATTACTACAAGCCTTAGATAGTTTCTTTGTGTATACACTTAGCCGAATTGTAGGGAGACTGTAAGCAGAGGGAATAGAATCAAAGAAACACCTGTCTGTTTCCACAGTCCATTGAGTCTTCCTGGCACACGAGATGCTCACAGAAGTTCTCATCACGCCCATCTAAACAATCCTCACGAAAATCGCACAGCAGAGTGTAAGGCACGAAGTCTCCAGTTATGTCACAATAGAAGTAGGGCTGTGACACTCCCTGGGACATACTGCATGTGGCCCTGTACCAGTCTCAGTGTTCTCCAGTCCCCTGCACCAACTTTGGACATCACAGGCCAGCAGTGTGTGAGTCAGGTGCTGCATGGGACAGAGTTCCAGAGGAATGCTTGTCGTGCTGCTCGGAACAGGAAGCGTGACGGGTGTGCTGATGCGGTGACGATCTGATACGGAAGGGAGCTCACATATGAAGCCACGAAAACAGGCGGAACAATGCCGGCCATGGAATAGGTTTGTAGTGGTCAACCAAACGAAACATTCGTCCACACCAAAGTCATAAACATCCAGATCTGTATTCCTCGGAAGAATGAAGACCACAACACCACTCTCCCAAGTTAGAGTGTCTGTATACCTGCAACGACTGTCTTGGAACTGAGATATGGGTTAGGCGGATGGGGAGGGGGGGGGGGGGGAGTGACGGGGGAGAAGGGAAGAAGGAAAACAAGAAACACTTTGCATCTGTCTGTCTGTCTGTCTGTCTGTCACCCCTCTCTCTGTCTGTCTGTCTGTCTGTCTGTTGTTGTCTGTCTGTCTGTCTGTCTCTCTTTCGGAAATGAAGATGACTTACATTGTTTACTTTGTTGTTTTGCACTTAAGGATTTATGGCGTAAATACATTCCTCGCAAATTCTGTGAAAACACTTGTTCCTTTCGAGCTGCTTTACTTTCGGCAAATCAGAATGAAGGAGTATTAAAGAACATTTGCATGTAGGCTGAATGAACTTAGCTGTTACAGTTACTGTACAAACTTGATGTACTATCTGTCAGCTATTTTGTCAGACGATGTAATATTGCCATGTTGTGTAAATGTTATTACAAAACTGTACCCCCATCAGAAGGGGCTATGGCCTATACTGATTGAAATGTTTCGTTCTCTCTCTCTCTCTCTCTCTCTCTCTTCTCTCTCTCTCTCTCTCTCTCTCTCTCTCTCTCTCAAAGTTGTAGTCACTTTGCTAGCTGCCAGTCACGAAGGGAATTTTCATTTACAGGATTGAAAGAATCAATTCTCAGAGTTTAGGAATCCAGCAGTAAGTACGATTTTAATGCTGAGTTTCTGAACCAGCTGTAACAGTCAAAATAAAACAATTAGAAAAAGCGTGCAGATCGGCCAAGATAAGAATCTGAATGTATCAAAAGATCAGTTTTATTTTCATTTTCTTGTCGGTGTTGCTATGCAAAAACGATTCAGATCAAGATTGATGACTTCCATGACTTGACAGTGACAAGTGCAATTTTTATAAGCAGGAAAATGACCCATTGCAACATTATTGTGATTTTTTTCGTTCCTTTTAACATCGAACTGATTCTCTTTGCCATTGAAGACAACACAAAGGTAGATGACGTTCTTAACCCTATAACTTTATCGGGAAAATGCCATACAAACAAATGCAGAATGACCAAAAAAAAAAAAAAAACAACAACAACAACAACACAGCAGCAGCAGCAGCAGCAGCACACAACAACAACAACAACAACAACAACAACAAAACAGTCACTGAAAATATTCTTGAAAGAAGTAGGATTATGATACCAAATCGATAATATACTCATAGTCATGAAGTGAGATATCTTGACTTTGAAAAGAAATGGTGTCAGTACACAAATGTGTGAGTAAGGAGAATTACAGTCCTGCATTGCCGTCAGTGATCATCATTAAGATTCTTCTTTGTTAAAAAAAAAAAGAAGAAGAAAAGTAGGAAGAAAAATTAAGATTTATGCTAATCAAAATAAAAGCAATTAAAAACGTGACTTAAAAAAGAGCTTTAGATCTGCTTTATATTACAAACAGGATGAGTGTCAGTTTAAGTATGAGATTAGTATAAGGCTATACCAAAATCGTGTCAAGAGCTGGGTTAATTTCGGACAATGAAATAGAATGAAATAGATATGGATTAAAGCAACATTCTTATAAAAAATGAAGGACAAGTTCTAGCTTAAGGTCAGGTTCAAGTTGAGGATATTTAGGGCTGAAGTCACTTCAGGGTTGAACGAACAATATGAGAAGGTCTGGGTCAGGGCCTGTTGAGGTACAGGTCAGGTAAAATCGATGGAGCATTCCATCTAGCAGATTGTATTGTATTGTACTGTATCAGACTGGATTATATTGTACTGTATTGCACTGTGTTGTATTGTATTGCATTATGAAAATTACACGCTGACAAATTTAGTTAAAGCTGCGTTTCCCTGATTTTCTTTTTTGCTTCAATGATTCTTGATTTTGTTTTCTTCGTTTAATTTCGTGTAACAAATGTTTATGGGCGAGATATACAGAAATGCTGCTGATGTTACTAACTTTGTGCACTGCCTTCTTTCTGCGCACCTGTAAGTTCCAATTGCTCAATTCAAGAATGAAAAGAAAAGCGTTTCCAATTTTCGTGCTCTTACACTATAGAATAACAAATTTGGTGATACGTATTGTATAATTAGCCTAAAAAATGTGCCTTCCTACGTTCTTTTATACATAAAAAGAAATGACTTCACATTGTTTTCTCTTCTTTCCTCTTATGCCGGAACTTTGTACGGTCGGTCAAAAAATGTTTTGAAAACAGCAACAGAGAGAGAGAGAGAGAGAGAGAAGAGAGAGAAGAGAGAGAGAGAGAAGACGCAGAAGAAGACAGAGAAGAAGACGAGACAGAAGAGCAGACAGGAAGAACAGACAGGCAGACAGAGAGACAGGCAGGCAGCAAGAAGAGAGAGAGAGAGAGAGAGAGAGAGAGAGGGGAGAGAGCTCAGACAGACAGACAGAAAGACAGACAGACAGGCAGACAGACAGACAGACAGACAGAGAGAGAGAGAGAGAGAGGAGAGAGAGAGAGAGAGAGAGAGAGAGAGACGCTTCAGACATATTTTTATTGACATTGACCTATACAGTCTTTGTGTCAAGGGGGAACAGGATCATATTTGCAGCGCCAGAAAAAAGAAACAAATCTGGAATG
>CM065739.1:14595677-14650677 GCA_033310375.1 Conus canariensis
ACTGTTTTACGTAACATGCGTGATCATGTCATTTTCTGTTATTTTGGCAACAACGTAATATTAATGGTGCATTATCGAAGTGCTTGAAGCGATCTATTTCTACTGTGCTGCAGTTTTACTTGTTTAATTCACCGTAAGTGATAGGCCTGTTAAATTTCACTCGATTTTATTCAGCAAGATATGCCTATATTTGGCTCATAGTAGTTCTATATCCAGTAAGAACATTTATTTGTAATTGCTCTTCCTCATCGAATTGTACAACTTAGTATTTGCTACAATGACTGCGTAATACTATCATGCAGTATGCCTTATAGCAGAGAAAAGTGGATTTATTGTAAGTGATCAGATTTTGAAAGAAAATGTTAATTTTGTAACATTGGAAATATTGCTGAAAATGTTGACAAATTCAATTACCAGTTATTGATCTTGCAGCAGATGGCCAGAAAGGGCTGATAACTATCAATCATTTTGAAAATGTGGTCTTGCTAGCACTTGTCAGTGCTGAAAAATGCCAATGTTAAAAGTTATCACACACACACACACACACACACACACACACACACACACACACACACACACACACACACACACACACACACGAAACAATATTACATAGAATCACTTCATGTACATATGAATTTTTTTAATGTTAGTGATAGCGCACCGCAAAAAAAAAAAAAAAAAAAAAAAAAGTGATTCAACGCCTATCTTGCGCTGAAGTGGATGAAGATAAATGATTGCTCGTTCATTTTTGTTTCGCTGAGTGTTTTGTATCTTGCCTGAAGAGGACCTAAGAGGTCGGAACGCGTCGTGTTTTGTCTTGTGATTCGTTTGTCTACGTTTTTTTTTTCTTTGTTTGTTTGGCGGTGCGCTAAAACTAACATATAAAATGTGTTTAGATATCAGCCTACAGTCGCCTCACTCTGCAGCTAGAACATATGAAAGTAAAGCAGATATGACAGGCAACAAAAACAACAACAACAACAAAAACGAGCAACAACAACAACAACAACAACAACAACAACAACAGCAACAACAGCAACAACAAAACAAATAAAAAAGAACAAGCCGTGAAGTAAGTTGGCGATTGCCACTGCTCCTTTCAAAGTTAAAGGTTAAAAGGTAAAGGGTAAGGGTGAAGATCAGACCATGTCTGAAGAATGAAGAACCCTGGATCTTGCATCCAGTCTTCATCTCACATGCTTCCTTTATAACATGTGCTGAGAGCTTTGATCAGATAAGGAAGACAAAGGTCACAAGATAATATGTATAGCTCTATGTCAATGATGAATATCCATCATTATGGGTAAAGGATGCATTGGTTAAAGTATTTCATGCAACAGGAACTGAACCTGATACAACAATGAGCTGATATGTTTATACACTGACTTATCAATATGATGAGATCCTATTCACCCGAGATATAGAAAACTCACATGAGCGCTGACGTACTGATTTTTTTTTTTACATAGAAAAAAGCTTTTAGCTTAATGGATTGCGATAACATTTTAAATGGTATTAAGAGCCTGTGGGACGTGTGAATGAATATAAATGAATGGACAGAAAAAGTTCAGAATTTTTTCCACCAACGATCCTGGTAAATAGACGGCATGCACACTGGTTAAGGACAAAATGGGGTTACATGCAGGGAGACCCCAAACCCCCTTCAGTGCAGCATACATGTGGAGAGTCTGTTCACTTTTCTTGTAGGGTAGATTAGCCATTTGTTGGAAATCGTAGCTTTCATTACCATTCTAACCTGTATCTGTCATCCAGAAAGCAATGCAACAAGGACAACAGTGGCACTAAGTGAGTTTCGATTGGTTTGAAAACAGAGGAACGTGTACTGAACTCATACAGATCAGCGTTAAGTAAGGTACCTAACCTGACGCAGGCAAGTTAAAAAGAAAACAAAATGGACAAATCAGACGACGTAAAAGTCCATGAAATGGATGCGCTCTTAAGACAGGACCAAATGGTAAAGAAAGTAGCTACATTTAGCGGCATTGTAGGTGCAGACTGAAACAGATCTCAGTGTTAGTGAAAACAAACCAAAATGAAAGTAAGCACACAAAAACAAGGTGCATAGTAATGCTTCATTTGTTACGCAATACGAAACACAAGAAACTTTTAAAAGAAATTTAGCAAACAGCAACCATGAAAAATGCACAAAACAATCTTCCCCAGATGACAGTCAGCATCTGAAGAGTATTACTGACGTCAGCATCTGAAGAGTATTACTGACGTCAGCATCTGAAGAGTATTACTGACGTCTGTTGTGTGTAAGGTCTGAAGAAAGCATATTTGTTGAAAATGTACTTGTCTCAAACCACTCACTACTTTACGCTTTGTTCGTTCCTCTTCGGGTTTATCATATACGCAGCCTGCAGGTAACTCTTCTGAAGTAAAACAACCAAAGCTGAAGGCAACTGTCGGAAATCTAGACCATTGAGAGAAGGATAACACTCAGTAGAAGAAATGAATATCACGGAAAATAACTAATCATGGAGGACATTCATCAAACACAAACAGTATGAATTATCTGACGATGATTGGAAATGAAATGAGGCAGGGAACAGTAAACAATAAACAGTAAAGTTACCCCACTTGTTTACTGTTTATCTGACGATGAGCTCATTTTTTTGAGTGTTTCTGATGACAAGATCCTTGATTTTCTTCAGATAGTGATGTGGTCCTCAGAAACCTCATGTACTGCAATAAAAAAGACAGTAAACAAAGAAAGACAGAAGACAGATGGTAGGAACACGATAATTGTAGCAGAGATAAGCATAGAAGAAAATGGTGAATGAAAAAATGGCATTGAAGGTCAGGTGGATTTAAACAGAATAAAGCCTGAATCAGAGACTCCCTTGTCTCTCTGTTTGATAAATGTCTTCTGATATATGTCCGAAGCTACACCATTTACCCCATTCTGTTAACGCCCTCGGTATTATGAGTTATCTGAGCTTTGTTTTCATCTCAGCTTTCCAGTGAATTACAAACATATACGATAACTTCCTCCCATAATGAAATAAATACAGGCCCATAACTCCAAGCATATGCTGTTTACCATGTCAAATCGCCAAGCAAAACTGCCAACACAGAGCATACAAAGTAGTTTGTACTGTGTGCTCCGTGTTGGAATTTCTGTTAGGCGACTTGGTGTCGTAAGCAGCATTCGTTGGGAGTTATGGGCGTGTATTTCATCATGTGAGGTTCTGTTTGCTCTGTGATGGCATTTCTGCTGGGCGATTTGCTGTCGTAAGCAACATTTGCTTGGAGTTGTGGGCTTGTAGTTACTTTATCATGTGAAGAGGAAATACCCTACATGTTCGCTGTTTACTGTTCACTATTCCCAGCTTCATTTAGGATTTCCTTTCTTACCTTCCCAGGTCCACATTTGCTGGAGGTGTACAGGCATCGGGCCTCATCTTCGTGCTCTGCACACTGAGACACCAGATCACAAGGAAAGTGCTCAAACAGGTCAGGCCACACTACCACTGAACAGTTCCAGACACGCAATCCTGAAACTGGACGAGGTTTCAGGTTTTCTGGGCGGAAAGAAAAGCGAAGTTTAAATCGAATACACTGCGAAAAAAACAATTTCTTGTTGGTAACATAGAAAGACAAATGCAGCTCGTTACTTACTCCATGACCAAAATCATCAGGGAACAGAAATAAAGGGGAACGGTAGCTCTTGAGAAATGTTAAAAAGTTCTGTCTGGAGCCACACTGGCCACTAAAGGCGGTTATGTTGCGCAAGGTGTGCCATCTAATCGTGGTCACGAAGATGATGTGGTCTTTTGGTCTGGTCAGAGTGACACAGCTCCTCATTGCCGCTGGACATGGGATGGCTCCATCCAGTCCTGGTGTTTGTATATACCCTGCACACCACACCATAGTCCTTGTGACTTTATATAGTCTACATACCAAACAACAGTCCTGGTGACTTTATATACCCTGCACACCACACAATAGTCCTTGTGACTTTATATAGTCTACATACCAAACAACAGTCCTGGTGACTTTATATACCCTGCATACCACACAACAGTCCAGGTGACTTTATATACCCTGCACACCACACAACAGTCCTTGTGACTTTATATAGCCTACATACCAAAACACAGTCCTGAACAGTCCAGGTGACTTTATATACCCTGCACACCACACAACAGACCTGGTGACTGTATATACCCTGCACACCACACAACAGACCAGGTGACTTTATATACCCTGCACACCACACAACAGTCCTGGTGACTATATACCCTGCACACCACACAACAGTCCTGGTGACTGTATATACCCTGCACACCACACAACAGTTCTCACACCATGCAGTCTTTCATCAGCGCTGAACTGGCCATATCATGTCACCAACAGTTCATTCAATATCAAATTCTGTCTTCATCCCCATAGTACATAGCGTTAAGATGCAGAAACAGTTGCGCTTACCACCACATTTTATTTTGAGCTATATTGAGTGAGTGACACGCTTCAAATGTTTTATCACTCTACATGCGATGCAGCGGTTTTGTTGCTGTTACTATTGTTGGTGGTGGTGGTGGAGTTGGTGATGGTGGTGCTGGCGGTAACCAGACCCTAATAATATGTAAGACTCAACGTAAAAATTCTATGATAAAGTAAAGCTTACCAATGTGGCCAAATGGAAACTGGACTAACTAGATCCATATAGGAAAATAACTTAATCGACAAATGAATCTACATAAATGAGAAATATCTGTGACCTCCACATAACATTATGATAATTCTTCCCTCCAAAAACACTGCGAACATTATGGAGTTTACTTCCCTTTACGCATTGCTGCTATGTCCTCCAGGTATTTCCTCCACACAATGCATGACACTTTGCTTTTATCACAGTCAATGCTTTCCACACTCAACATGTAAGGAAAAAAATGAAGATATAGTTTTTTTTTAATATACAATACCCATCAATATGAATAAAAAACAAAAACCTGTTCATTGTTTGACTGTTCTCTGTTAAGCCCAGAATATACGCGAAAACAAAGTATATTCCAGACAATTTTAAACTCACTCCGACAAGATTCTAGCGTCTGGAGTACAACTGAAGATTGGAACTTTAGGAGAAAAAAAACTTGGTCAGGGGGCAATACCAACATTCATGTTTGGAACCAAGGGGTCGCCACACTCCCGAAGTCCATACACACCAGAAGGGCAAAACTAGGAATTGTCATGAGAACTCGATCCGTGACACAAAGCCCCCACCACATCCAGTGTAAAACCGACAGTTTTTGTTTGGTTGGTACAAAAGGAGAAAAGGAAGAAAAGGCAGGAAAATGTGTGGAAACTTTTAAAAGTATTCTGGCACAAGACAGACTGTCAGTGTCCGTCATATCTCTGCCACAAAGTGAAACAACAGTGAAACAGTACACATGGAGGGGTAAAGCCTGACAGTTAAGTCGACCACTGCAGAATCTTCAAAGTGCACAAAAGAGGGGGGCGATGGACTCTGTGAAGAATAAACTCCTGTCGTCACACATAACTTGATGATAAGATCTGGCGAAGCCCAATTAATGACAAAGCACAGTTGTTCATTCTAACCATCCTGTTTCACGGTTTAAGCTTTTATTGTGTGTGTTTTGGTTAAAACTACAGTGTGCAGCAAATCATGCAGAGACAGGGAAGAATAAATTATTACCAGTGCTAGAGTTACTAACATAAATCCTGACAACACAGTTCTGAAAGACCAGGCAAGCACGAAACAGGAAACACCCAGAATCTTCTGTATACCCTGAAACGTGCATCACACTCGTCTGCATAGCACTTTTCTTACAGAAGTGGAGAGCGACGAGTCACACACACACACACACACACACACACACACACACACACACACACACACACACACACACACGCACACACACACAAACACGCACACACACACACACACACACACACAGAGAGAGAGAGAGAGAGAGAGAGAGAGAGAGAGAGAGAGAGAGAGAGAGAGAGAGAGAATTATGGTTTATTGTGGTAAGCTTTACAAAGCCCCTTCAAAATGTCGGGAAACCAAGGGGGCGGGGGACTGTACATGCACAAAGCTTGGGACTAAATATCACCAATACATAACAAGAAAGTATACTGCAATGTGGAATCCACTATATATCACCGATACATAACAAGAAAGTATACTGCAATGTGGAATCCACTATATATCACCGATACACAACAAGAAAGTATACTGCAATGTGGAATCCATTAAATATCACCGATACACAACAAGAAAGTATACTGCAATGTGGAATCCACTATATATCACCGATACATAACAAGAAAGTATACTGCAATGTGGAATCCACTAAATATCACCGATACACAACAAGAAAGTATACTGCAATGTGGAATCCACTATATATCACCGATACACAACAAGAAAGTATACTGCAATGTGGAATCCACTATATATCACCGATACATAACAAGAAAGTATACTGCAATGTGTGGAATCCACTATATATCACCGATACACAACAAGAAAGTATACTGCAATGTGGAATCCACTATATATCACCGATACACAACAAGAAAGTATACTGCAATGTGGAATCCACTATATATCACCGATACATAACAAGAAAGTATACTGCAATGTGGAATCCACTATATATCACCGATACATAACAAGAAAGTATACTGCAATGTGGAATCCACTATATATCACCGATACATAACAAGAAAGTATACTGCAATGTGGAATCCACTATATATCACCGATACATAACAAGAAAGTATACTGCAATGTGGAATCCACTATATATCACCGATACATAACAAGAAAGTATACTGCAATGTGGAATCCACTATATATCACCGATACATAACAAGAAAGTATACTGCAATGTGGAATCCACTATATATCACCGATACATAACAAGAAAGTATACTGCAATGTGGAATCCACTATATATCACCGATACATAACAAGAAAGTATACTGCAATGTGGAATCCACTATATATCACCGATACATAACAAGAAAGTATACTGCAATGTGGAATCCACTATATATCACCGATACATAACAAGAAAGTATACTGCAATGTGGAATCCACTATATATCACCGATACATAACAAGAAAGTATACTGCAATGTGGAATCCACTATATATCACCGATACATAACAAGAAAGTATACTGCAATGTGGAATCCACTATATATCTCCGATACATAACAAGAAAGTATACTGCAATGTGGAATCCACTATATATCTCCGATACATAACAAGAAAGTATACTGCAATGTGGAATCCACTATATATCACCGATACATAACAAGAAAGTATACTGCAATGTGGAATCCACTATATATCTCCGATACATAACAAGAAAGTATACTGCAATGTGGAATCCACTATATATCACCGATACATAACAAGAAAGTATACTGCAATGTGGAATCCACTATATATCACCGATACATAACAAGAAAGTATACTGCAATGTGGAATCCACTATATATCACCGATACATAACAAGAAAGTATACTGCAATGTGGAATCCACTATATATCACCGATACATAACAAGAAAGTATACTGCAATGTGGAATCCACTATATATCACCGATACATAACAAGAAAGTATACTGCAATGTGGAATCCACTATATATCACCGATACATAACAAGAAAGTATACTGCAATGTGGAATCCACTATATATCACCGATACACAACAAGAAAGTATACTGCAATGTGGAATCCACTATATATCTCCGATACACAACAAGAAAGTATACTGCAATGTGGAATCCACTATATATCACCGATACACAACAAGAAAGTATACTGCAATGTGGAATCCACTAAATGTCGCCGATACACAACAAGAAAGTATACTGCAATGTGGAATCCACTATATATCACCGATACACAACAAGAAAGTATACTGCAATGTGGAATCCACTATATATCACCGATACACAACAAGAAAGTATACTGCAATGTGGAATCCACTATATATCACCGATACACAACAAGAAAGTATACTGCAATGTGGAATCCACTATATATCACCGATACACAACAAGAAAGTATACTGCAATGTGGAATCCACTATATATCTCCAATACACAACAAGAAAGTATACTGCAATGTGGAATCCACTATATATCACCGATACATAACAAGAAAGTATACTGCAATGTGGAATCAGATCAGGAAATTGAATAGATCATAGAATACGATGAAAACACATCTAACTGTAAATTGGACCTTCCAGATGTTTATCAACAACTGCAAGAGCAAAAGCAAAGTTGCGATAGAACGCCGAAATTTCGGTTTTCAACCTCTTTGTTGCATGCAATGCTGCCTTTCACTTCTTCCTTCAGTTTCTACTGGCGATCATTCATTTCCCTTGTCGTTTCCTCCAAGTACACCAGTATGTCTGTGTAATGTCTACATAATTATGGTGTCTGCGGTTTAACATTAGTGGTACCAGCATAATTACTACTTCTGTCTGTATCACACTGATTTGTTGGTGTGATGAATCTTTTAATTTCTTGTTGTGTAGAATTATACTGTTCAAAAAAAGAAACGCAACAGCAGCTATTGGTCACCTGCCTTTACTATTTTCAAAACATTGTACATTTTCAGGTAACTGCAAAACACCGTTAAAGTGGAGATGATTGAAACATAATGGCTTATCTGATTTTGCGTTGAAAAAACCAGTGCCAAAAAGTCATTACAGAAGAGCTCACACCTTTCGAACGTCAGTAGCGTGTGTGTCCTCCCTGTGCAGCAATCACACCTTGAAGTCGCCTGGGCAGGGATCGCAGCAGACTGCGGATGACGCGCAGTGGAATGGTGTCCCACTCCTCCTGAAGAGCCTGGAACAACTCTTGTTCATTTGTAGGGGAATTAACTCGGGCACGGACTCGGCGATCCAACTTATCCCAAATGTGCTCTATTGGGTTTAAATCCGGTGACATAGAGGGCCAGGGAAGGAGACTGATGTTGTTGGCAACCAGGAAATGTCGTGTTAAGCGGGCTGAGTGTGGCCGAGCATTGTCATGCATGAATATGGAACCAGGAGCAGCCAGGAGTTGAAGAACGTGAGGCTGGAGGATTTCTGCAATGTAGCGCTGAGCATTAAGTCATCCCTGGACCAGTACTAGGAGGCTTCTGCCACTGAAATTGATGGCTCCCCATACCATTACCCCTCCATCACCATGGGGAGGTGCCTGATCAACACAGTTCTGTGCATAGCGTTCATTCGTTCTGCGATAGACCCTCCTCCTCCGGTTATGGTGTTGCAGCAGGAAATGTGATTCGTCGCTGAATGAAACCTGTCTCCATTCACGATGAACAGCCCATGGAAGATGTTGCATGCACCATTGATGTCGTGCCTGGCGATGACGCTGAGTCATAACGGGTCCTCGGACAGGTCTTCGAGCCCTCATTCCAACAGCATGTAGACGATTGCATACGGTTTGCCCGCTTACACATCTGTGGCCAGGGATGGCCTGGGCTGTAGAGGAGGCAGACAGGAAACGATCCCGAACATGGCGGAGCATAATGTAGCGATCTTGGGCTTGGGTTGTGCACCTTGGCCGTCCTGAACGAGGTCGATCTGCTGTTGACCCCGTCGTTCCAAACCGGTTCCAAAGCCTACTGATGGTGCTTCTGGCCACATTGAAATGTCTGGCAACAGCCGCTTGACTCTGTCCAGCCTGCAACCGGCCTATCGCATTTTCTCGTTGTTGGCTATTCAGATTTGGCATTCTTTCCTTTCGTTTCTGGTTTCATTTTTCAATGAAGCCAAACCCCTTTTATACCCTGCTATTGAGGTGTTGTCAGTATTGTATTCTGTGCTTTGCACGTGAATTTCCCGTCTGCAAATCCGTCGACAGTCGAAAGTTTGCAGCGCTAGATTTTAGCCCACCAGCACGTGTTTATCGCACGGCATGCGCTGAACTTGTACACTGACATGGCAGAGGAACGGGTGAATCAATTCTGCTATTTGTCAACATCATTCATGTTGGGAATATGTAAATATTGCATCGGATTCCAAAATATCATTTGTTGCGTTTCTTTTTTTGAACAGTATATAATAGTTACAGATGAATCACATTCACAAACTGTACCAGACTTATCAACATCATCTTCATAAACACACAGCTTGTTAACATCAGAATTAGACGACAAGTCTAGAGCTGGGCAAGACTGTCACTGACTCACTGTCTGTGTCGCACGGTGCCTGTCCATATGTTCCATCGTGGGACAGTGACTTGGTGCAGGCAAAAGTACAGAGGAAGGGGTTGGTGTGAATACTGAAAAATGTCAGCACAGAAGACTCTATTCTTGTTGTCACTTCTGTCGGCATTCTATATAAACAGGGAGTGGTCGGTAGAAACAGACCAAACGGGGATGAAACACTTTCACTCGTCTTTTGCTTCCTGTGTTCCTCGGCCTTCTTCTTGTCCCTGTGACCTGTGATGGACATTTTCTTCCAGACAAAGCACTGTCAGGAGAGGGGGAAGGGTAGAGGGGGAGGGCGCGCGTAACAGGAGAATGGACAGACATTGTTGTCAACCTAAGAATCACAACGGTCTAATTGTCCTTGTCTTCAGTGTCAAATGGCTACAATATCATAGCACACAGTGCGGCGTGTAGCAGTTTTCTAATTTAGATGGAAGACCTTCAATGGGCATTTTACACACTTTCCTGCAAAGACCTTCTTGACAAAAGCTACACATCATTTGGTGAAGAGAACATCGGAAACAACCTAACATAGGGCTGGCTCAGTCTAACATCAGAAGAATCTTGGGTGAAAACTATCATTTTTTAACAACACATTTATTTTCTCAGTGCATATAAGTATGTTTGTAGTATGTGAGTATGTTTTCTTTCATATTTCAGTTTTACAGTCAGATCTGAATCTATCAATTACAGACCAATGGTCTTCTCACAATATGAGAACTTTGCATGTAAAGGCAACAACACACAAATTCATCACTCACTGAAAAGAGTAAGAGACTGTCTCTTTGTGAAGACATTTGGATTTGCTGGCTGTTTGCCTCAGATGTCCCAGAGACTGCTCAACAGACTCTGACAAACTGTCTTTGAGGGCGAACACATACTGATACAGGGGCTTAGAGTCGACTGGGTCCTCATCACTGGACCACGATTGACAGCTGACAGTTCAATAGGACCACGTGATCACTGACCAAACAGAAGCCTGAAGGGAGAGAAGCCAGTGCTCTGGAATGGGAGTTCACTGTTCAAGAACAACAAAACAGGAAATCATCTATCCCAGTTTCCTGGATGTGCCTGAACAATATTTTCCAATATGATTTTCAAACTCCCGCTGGATCTCTCAACCAGAACCATTTCCTGACAATGGCAGAAGAGGGAACAGACAGGACTAAAGGACAAAAGCCACCAATTTTTGTAAGATTGAAAAAAAATATTACATTTTACAATCAGGCAAAATATCGTTATTGCAAGCAACCCTGAGGAACAAAGAAGTCCAGCTGACTGCCATTTTCTTTGAGGGTTGCCGTGTGTAGACCAGTTTGAACTTGACGGCTGACCTCAGAAACAATGAAATGAATCCATTATCAGATCTCTAGTCCCATCAGAGGAGGTTCAGGTCTGTTTGGTAGAGGCACGTGTGCTGGTAACATAACAGTAATATGTGTTCTCACAGTGAATCGATTTGACACTAGCGCAAGCCCAGCCAACTCAGCACTGATTCTAAGAGAGAGACGCCAGCACTAGTGCCGTGCCTGGGCGTTCTGTCTGCGTGGAAGCATAATACATGACCGTGCATTTCATGGTGTGTTCTGGATACCTTCCTTTTCTCTTCTTGTTTGTTTGTTTGCTTATTTTTTTGCGCCACTCAGCACAAAACTCAACTGTTCAACAGAACATCTTCTCTAGAAACCAGACCAAAGTGTTTTCCCACAGAGGGGACAATGTCTGGGTCTATAAGATGGACAAGAAATAGAGATGAGCGACTTGCCATCAAGTCTGAATGAAGCAATACGCAAATTAAGTTTGTGAAATTCTTGTTGTGGAACTATCTTGTGCGTGGAACTAAATGGGCAGGAAGAAATCAATATGAAAGCTAGACCCTGATGACCTTAGCCGAATTACCTACCTTGCATTGATCATTTGCCCCGTCATGTAGCAAGTGAGGCTCAGGAACACGAACGCAAATTAAGCTTCACCGTTATTTCCGTGCTCAGCAGAAGAATACCGACAAGCCGTATGGAAACAATAGAGATCTATTATTTTTTGAGTCAGTGCAGATGCACCTTCGACTGACATTTTAAATGTGAAAACACTGCTCATTTTCTTCGCTTCATTAAACAATATGAAACAATAACTTTAGGAATACTTTGAAAAGTTCAACATCAATTTAGTGCTTAATGCCACACAGTGATGGCTGGATCAGTTAGTGCCACAAAAATATGACTGGCATAATGTTGCCATACTCCCAAAGTCAAGAGGATGCACTCCATAAGTGCACAGCTACTGGAAAATTATCTTAAAAACAAAATCTGTGGCATCTTTTCACTGTCATACTAGGACAGTAAGTGCAAAATGCAAAATCAAAGGAAAATTAGCATGAAAACTCAATCTGTGAAATTTTCAGACATCATAATAATATATACTACCTGTGGCAAGGAAGAAAGGTGGCAGAGTGGTTTAGACGTTCGCCTGCCAATCCAACGTGTGAGAAGTGCGTGGGTTCGAGCCCTGCCTTTCTCGCCCTTTCTTTCCTAGTTTGAATGACAAATCGAACTGAACGTCAAGTCCATCGGATGGAGACTATAAGCGAGTCGGACCCGTGTGCCTTCCTGGCCCCCTGCACACGTTAAAGAACCCACGGCAGTTGAAAATCGAAAAGAGCAGGGGGGTTCCCCGCTGCCCTGGCAAAATTGATGTAGATTGAAGATAGCCGCCTGGTATTTCTTACCAAGCCACAAAAATTGTCACTTAATAATTACTGTTGTCGTGTGCCATCGTGTGCCGGTGGAAATGGAGGACAAGTATAGACATCGCATGCATCCTATGTGAGAAACTGGAGGGATAAATGAAAAATGAGTAACTGATATTTGAATGGTATGGGAAACGACTTAATGAGCGCCAGTAGGCTGCTCTTCGGCCGGCTCTACCTGGGTAGGCAGCCCGTTGAGTGAGTGAGGTAGTGTGTTTATTGTAACGCACTTAGAGCTTGGTCTGTGACCGAGGATAGGCACTATATAAATACCCAATATAATATATATAATAATATAAATAATATTGCTAAAGAGACAACCTTAAATGACTGAAACACTGACAATTAGAGAACCTTTTCTGGTTTGCTTTCGGTGAAGGAAAAGACCGTGTGTGGGTGGGAAGTTGGGTGTATCTACATATTTTGGATGGATGTTTATTTTCTTCAATCTTTAAAAAAGTGATCGTACATAAGCAAACATCTGGGGTAGGATGGAGAGAGAGAGAGAGAGAGAGAGAGAGAGAGAGAGAGAGAGAGAGAGGAGAGAGAGAGAGAGAGAGAGAGAGAGAAAACTCTGCCATACCATCTGATGGCAGCTGAAGCAAAAAAAAATACACCACTGTAACAAACCATTACTTATTCTAAACACAATGGTAGCTTAAAAACATAACTGAAACTAGGTTACTCACCAGAAGACGAAGACAGATAAATACGTTGCAGATCTACATGTTGCCTCTCAGACCGGTTCACAGCAGTAAAAGAGAAAAACACGGATGAACCTTTCATATGCTGTTTAGTTCCCCAGGACTTCTGGACACACACGTTGATCATGACAGTGTCTGTCATACTGTATACGGTATGCAACCACCGTAAACTATCACACTTGATCTGAATCACATTCTTTTTGATGACGCTGAAAACCTCTGAAATTTTGAGCTCAGTATTACCTATGCATGTGTGTATTTGAATCCTCACAACCTGGTAATGCTGCACATAGAGTACGAACCGACAGTCCAGACTGTAGGCCTCAAGCGGACCATCACCAAACGGTTTGGTTTGGGCACGGAACTGACCAGCTGAGCCGTTAATCGATAATTCTTTCACTGAAGAGCTAGCCAGACATGTAGCCAGACCAGAACTGTTCATCAAGACCTTCTCTGTTAGAGTACTACTGGTGCTGAGTGCTTCCACGGTGCTCTGCTGCCTCACTAAAGTGACATTGTTCTGATCTGTACTGGAGTTTATGTGATACTGGGCTGGTTCAGTGTCAGTTACATTGTGTAACGTGTTTACGGGTGTAACTATGCGCATGGCTTTTGTGCTTTCAGAAAGAAAATGTATCAATGTGATGAGGTTTCTCGCCTTCAAATCATTTCTCACAAAGGTACCGTCACTCACTATGATGTTAAGGATATTGCAAAGCAGACAGATCACTAAAGTGGCATTCAGCAAGACAGTATTCATGACGACTGTAGACTTCAATGAGCCGCTGGCACGTGGCAGGATGTACAACACTATGCCATTAATCCCCAGGCAATGACAGCAACAGAATCGGACACATGCAAGGCCTTGTCCAATTCGTTCAAGGATAAAACTTGAGATCTTGCCATGTATCTGTTCTGTAAACTGACTTGGAAGAAAAGGATGGATATGAAAAAATGTGAAAAAGGTAGAAAATGTTAACCTTTTAAAGGCATGGTAAGCACTGAACAATAGTAAAACAATCCTTCATATATGTCAGTGGGTGATGAGGGCATGGTCCAAAAAGACGCCATGGAGTAAGAGAGGAACACGCCCGTTACCCTCTCCCTGTCACATAGGGCGGGTATGTTTGGGCACGTGCCTATTTTCATTCAATGGGCTGTTTCTGGGTCACGCCCCAGACTACTCACTAGAGAGTAGTGTTGGAACAGGGTAGGGATAGTTCTGGCTCAAGTCCAGGATCCCCCCTCCTCCACCATCCTCCCACCCCATAAAGGATGCAGTATGTTTTGATACATATCTTTTGTTGTTGGACACTTAGAGAATGTTTAAGAGGGGAGGGGGGGGGGGGGTTGAACAAATCAGGGGGGTGGTCTGGATTTACTCCCAGAGAAGGAGTTGGGGGTTGGGGTGCGTGAATTTGGATGCGTTTCCTTTCTGATCTGCCAGGAAGTGATTCCGGGCTTGGAGTGGTTACGGAACGTTACACCAGGGTTTCTTTCACAAAGAAATGTGTCCCAAAATTTGTTACTCTCTCTCCCTCTCTCTCTCTCTCACACACACGCACACACACACACACACACACACACACACACACACACACACACACACACACACACACGGAAATATATACTATTACTGTCCTGCTGTCAGCCGTCTGGGAAGTATCGTTTTGTGTATTGTTTATGTCTGATGCTTTGTGACCTCTGACGATGACGATTTTGTCAACAATACACTTGTCTGTTTCATACTGTGTAGTACATACGTGTTAATTTAAGCATTCAATGTCCGTGTGTGTTGTCGCCTTTTTATTTGTCTTATATCACTGTGCGTAATGAAAACAAATATGTCTGTCTGTCTGTCTGTCTCTCTATCGATTGATCTATCTATAGAGATCTCTATCTATCCATCCATCTATCCATCCATCCATCCATCCACTCATCCATCCATCTCTCTCTCTCTCTCTCTCTCTCTCTCTCTCTCTATTTATCTATCTATCTATACTTACATATATATATTAGGATAAACAGTATCTCCATGGAATTGAGGTTTTCCCATTTGGGACAGAACTATTTCCAATGAAGGAAAAAAAAAGTGATGCGCACACTATTTATTCTATGAAAGAAACACAGCTTTCGCAAAGTTTGTAACTGGAAACACTCTAAACCTTTCATCATGAAACACATCTGTAAGAGAAAAATGCAAAAAAAAAAAAAAAAAATCATAAACATGGCAATTCTTACGCTGAATCACAGAAAACAAGTTACAGCAGAGCGTGAGCCATATCACTGCAACATCCAGAAACATTCAATTGTAGCAACAACAATATCCAATAGATATGAAGGGGAGGACGGGTGGGGTGGGGGTGGGGGGCACAAAAGGAATCCTTCATGTAGATATGTAGACATCTAAAACAAAAAAGAGACATAAACACGTAAACATGTAAAAAAACAGAAGGAAGGGGAAGGGGGGGGAGGGAGGGGGGTACACAAAGTAGAATCCTTATGTAATCAGCCAAAGAAAAAGGAAGAAGAAAATCAACGGACTTCAACCAACAATATTTTCTCTCGCCCGCAATTCGAAGTTCAACAGGACTGAAAACCAATGACAGGAATCTTTAAATTCAGAACATTATCAAAAGGGAGCGTCAATTTGGAAATTTTGGTGCGCATTTACCTACATTACTGAAGTTTTAACCAAGTAATCCAAACTGTTTGACTAATTTGGGTGGGATGAAAAAAAAAGAGAAAAATATTGAACAGACGATATTCAAAGAAACACACTATTGATTTGTGCTCTGTTGACTACTCTGCGTGGGTGCATGACAACGTTTACAGCTGTTCATTTTTTCCTCTACTTTTCACAGTATGATAAGAATATCTATGTGTCATTTGTGTATGCCATGCACGGACATACCTACTATATATGTCTGAACATCGCCACGCACTGTCTTCTTTCTGCGCACATGTAAGCTCTCACATTACCTGAATAAAATGTTTGTTAAAAAAAAATCAAACGAAGAAGTCAACACAAAGACCTAACAAGAAACTTATATAAAATAACTTGAAATGTACACATCAGATAGTCGGCTAGTTTTTAGAAGAGAAAGTGTTGAAAAGAAGGAAACAAGAACCAAGAAACGGAGAGCCATGGCCGACGAGAAGAAAAGAAGGGAAGCAAAAGGAAATCTTCAGACAGAATCCGAATAATATCTATCACCCATAATCTGAAGATGGGAATGAACCATAAATGATAAACAGGACAACTTCCACACACCACACACACACACACACACACACACACACACACACACACACACACACACACACACAGAGAGTTGCTCAGGTCAGTGTAACACACATAGGTAAGTAATCATAGCCTGTCAAAAAATAGGTAAGAGCACAAATTTTGCAAATATCGTAATTAGAGAGGGAAAGACACAAAATTTAAGAATATTTTCATTTTTTAACCTTTTATGCACTGGGGACCTTACTGTGAGGCAGACGGTCGTAATGTCAGCAGTTTACATTTAAGCTGTAGTCAGAGTCTCCACTGTCAGACTCTCACTCTCACGGAATAGTAACACACAACAAGTCAGATACACAGAAGAGAGTTTCCACTTTTAATTGATTAGTAAACTTTCACATGACTGTCATGAAAAAAGCTTCTATTATCGTTTCACATTGTCATACGTGTATGTTTTGATTCAAAGCATCAACCATGTCCTCAAGGCCTTAAATGCTCCTTTTCTTCTAAACGTTTGGCCTGAAACAGTGTCGCAAAAATGTGTTGGCCTCAGCAAGCTGCAAAATCTTTTCAGCCTCCACAACTTAACGCTGACTTACAAAATACAAACTGTACTTATGCCACCTTTGAGTAAAAACAAAAGTGAACAGTACGTCTCCAATCTGCTTAGGGGAAACGTTTCTGACCACTATCAACTTATTTATTTGTGCTGTATACAGAAATTCCGGCAAATACAGCTGGACAAGAGCTACACATCAAAAGAACAGAAATATCAGGCACAGAATTGAAGAAAAATCAATTTACATGTAATACGACATTCAAAATAGAAGGAAGTGCTGGCTCAGACAAGAGACAGTCTGAAACTGTACAGAAATTTTAGAAGTGTTCAGGACTAAAACCTGATTTTGAAAAGGCCGGTAGTGTTTGGTACGGAAAAAGAAAACAAAAAAGATCGGTAACACTTCATCTGGCTTAAGAAAATGTGGAATAGAACCCATCCCCACCCCATCCCAAGAAAAGTCAATGTCTTTAGACTCTGGTTTTCAAACGTCTTGGTATCTTTAACAGAGAGAGATAAACAAAGAAGATAAGTTTGCAAAGGTAATACGCTTTCTTAATATGAGCAAAAAGAATATGCACTCTTTCATGCAGAGTGCTAGAATCTGTTGTTCTTTCAATGCTAATTTATTCATGGACTCTGCCACCAAATTCACCAAACAACGAAATCAAGCTGCTATTAAAACGCTGTTTTGAAGATGAACGAGATTGAACAAAACTATTTGAAAAACTGAGCGAATGCTCTTCTTCATATACAAAATGTGTGGGAATAGGAAATTCAACATAGCAGATCAAATATGAAAAAGTGGTGACCTTGAGCTTCGCAGTCCGCCCCCCTCCCCCCTCCTTATACCTCTTCCTCTCACCTTTTCTAATGTCCATTTAGTGTTTGCCACTCTGTCTCCCGTGTCTTCCCGTCTGTTAAGAAAAAGACAGCACTGTGCCGTCTGCCAAGACCATGTCCTTTGTCCTGCACGCCCTATGTCTTTCTTACTCTGTCGCCATGGCCATGTTGTTATGGTGAAGTTTGTACTGATTTCCGGAGCTGTGCCTGAAGATGAGTAGAACTTCTGGCAGACTCTACCAAGTCTACCAAGACCACCCGAGGAAAGGACCAAAATAAACGGCAGTTAAAATGTATAACAAACCAGTAGGAGGCCCTCTCAATGTGCACTCGCTGCAAGAATGGCCCTCTGGTGTATTGAGACACCCTGGTGCCCACAAACCATTTTCCAGATACAGATTATATAAGGACATCCCCAACAGCGGAACAGGCTGAGGAGGCGAATAATACTGAAACAGCTGTGAAGGTGGATAAGGACGCCCACATGGAGAAGATTGGATTTTATAGTTCTATTAAAGCAACCTTTCAAGAGAAAGAAATCTCTAAACTAAAAACACGCTGAAGTCGGATGCACTGGCCTTAGCTTTTAGGCATATGATGGCGGCATAGTATATCCACGCGCACGCTTGTATCACTGACGACAATGGTAGCGTTCTCGATTTTGTGGAAGATCACTTGGTCAAATGCTTCAAAGGGACCCAATCACGTGCCTGTTAATCCCCGTCCTCTGTCCAGTCAGTGGTGATTGGCATTGACGGAGGGAAGGAGTTTAAACCAAGAACACCTTGTAGGCTGCAGGGAATGATAAACAGAATTGTCATGATGAAGATCCCCTGGGTTGAAAGACTTCATAAAAAAAATATTGAATTTGCTTTCATCCAGGGGACACTGCTGACATAGTGACTCAACTTCCCTAAAGAAGCTTGGCAGACAGGCACGTCGACAGCGAGGTGAGGCACAAAGGAAGAGTCTTCATCCAGGTCAGGATTCTGAGGGCAGTAAGGCAGACTGCAGAGAGCACCGGTGAACAGGCACACATCACTGATGTGGTCATCAAAGTGGAATGAAGAATGATTCAGACATCGAGTCCTCAACATCTACTTTCCCCCACACGGTGATTTCACCAACGATAGATGTCCCTTCCAATGATTTAGTGGTCAGCCAAAGTAGGAGGTTGGAGTGGCAGTCGTCTATAAATTTTAATGGACTATTGCATTGCGTTTATAAACTGGTCACTACATGAACATTGCTCAGTCAGCAATAAACGGCTGAGCAACAGTTTGAAGACATGTCCTGCTGGCACAACAAACTGCCTTCAAGTGTATGAGAGAACTGCTGGTCTGGATAGGAATGTCTAACCCAGTGACGTATGAGATGCGTCCTGGATGAAGATCAAAAAAAAGTTTACTGTCAGAAGTGAAAGCTACTATAACAGACCTGTTCCGAAAAAAAATCACCTATGTTTTCATTACAGTTAGAGTTACCATTTCAGTTTATGTAGCAAATATATCTAGAAAATGAAAAATCCGATTCGAAGCACATGTCAGGATAGCAAGCTGGATATGGACTGTCTACATTACAGGTGCACCGTTTTACACCCATGTTTTGCCGTTTTGTTTTCTCTCTGGCTGAACTCTTAAGCTGATTAATGGCGCAAAAGTACTTCACCTCCTTTGCAGATTTCTGAACTTTGTCGACTGAGGCTGCTGCACAGACTACTTCAAAGAAACGTGAAAAGATCCAGATCATACTGGACCAAGTAACTCAAAGAACTTGAAGACAATGTGAATGCAGCCAGAGAAAGGGCTGCAAGAGATCCAGACGTGAAAAAATAAGGAGGGTAACTCTTGCTTCCTTGACAGGACCATTACATCCCCATAATTCTGAAGCGCTGCTTCTTCCGGCACCAATTCCCCTATCACAAATAAAGACACAGTGTACACAGAGCAGACAAGGAAGCACAGTAGAAACAAATAACTGTTTGGCGTCATATACTATACCATGTCAGACCATAGCATTCAACGGCAGTTAGCCAGCTCTGTCAGGCCGAATTTTTCCGTGGCCAATGCAGTCATAAGACAGTCACGTGCAGTCACGTGATGTCACCCCACTTCCGGCCCCGGAAGAAGCCAGTGTCAACTTCGTATACGTCATTCATCTTCGGCCTGCCGTCAAAGCAAGATAAGTCTTGTGCTCTGTCTCGCCTATACTTGCCTTTGTGTTAACATTGCTGTGTTTTGTTTCTATACTTGATTCAGTTGTGGCTTGCACTAGACCCTGAGTTTTTTTTGCCGTGTGAGGCTCTTGGTGGGAGCGTATTTATTAAAAGATTTGTCCCTTTTACCGGCACTCTCGCGACTTTGTTACTCGCGATCGTCGGCACCGCTCGCCGGTCGTGTTCCCCCACCATATTGCCGAGCCTCGGGTTCAGCACGCATTTTGTGCTGGTTCCGACTTGCACTAGACCCTGAGTAATTTTGCCGTGTGAAGCTCTTGGTGGGAGCGTATTTATTAAAAGATTTGTCTCTTTTACCGGCACTCTCGGGAGCGTATTTATTAAAAGATTTGTCTCTTTTACCGGCACTCTCGCGACTTTGTTACTCGCGATCGTCGGCACCGCTCGCCGGTCGTGTTCCCCCACCATATTGCCGAGCCTCGGGTTCAGCACGCATTTTGTGCTGGTTCCGCTTATTAAGGTTTAGTGCTCAATAACTATCACACCTGTACTCTTTACCCTTCACAGGTAGAACGTGTTCGAGTAAGGGTGCGTGACACTGATCTGCTTATTAAGATTTAGTGCCCAAGAACTATCACACCTATACACAGTGATACTCCACGTGTAGAGATTGCTATTAATAGCCATACCAGTCACACGACCGGTGGCGTGTACGGGTAGTTCGAGTTTTCAGTCGATCTCTCGAGCACTTTGCACGACACCACACGGACGATCGAGATTAATTGATTTTCTCGATCGGCCACCTTGTCTCCTCTTTGCGGTCGTGTGTTCCGGGTTTGCTCTATCCACCTGTGCCCAACATGGTGAAGGACACCGCCAGGCACGTGACTGTCTTATGACTGCATTGGCCACGGAAAAATTCGGCCTGACAGAGCTGGCTAACTGCCGTTGAATGCTATGGTCTGACATGGTAAGTATATTAGCCAAACAGGGAGTATAACACAAACTCCCCATTTCCAAGCCTGCCTAGATACACTGCGCCTGAATCATGGTCACGGCAACACCTGCTGAAAAAAAACAACAACACCACCACAAAATCAAAATTTATTCAAGACTGGTATACTATGGTATGTTTAACACGCTAAACAGAACAGACACTAGCACACGAAGAACTACAGCTAGCTTTGGTCTGATAGATATGAGACAAACTCTCTACTGAGCAGGGAGAAGTAAACTTGAAAACACCAGATCAGAATGATAATTCGTGCTCTGATGAAGAGACAATTACATGCCTGTTACTCCGCAAGAATGGTATTACCGGCACCAACGCATTTCTCATATATACAATTACTTTCTTATTTGTATTTTACTGTTTACTGCGCTAAATCGCTTTCAGATTTCATATGAGACGCTGAAAAACAATATCAATCTAAAAACAAAACAAAATAACAAGAAATAGTACAACGACGACGACGACAACACCAACAACACATTTTTACGGGAAGACCTTCGTTCTAGCAGCAAGAGACAACTGGAAGAGAATGACTGAAAGTCTAAACATGGAAAGAAATGCACAAGACACTGAAATGTCACCAGAGCTATCAACAATGAAAGACTGTCGTTAGCGCTTACATTCTGAAGCAAACTACAAAGTCCTCACTGATAAGCAGGCTGTTGACCCCGTTATAAACAGATTTGAGAAGATCACTTGCATCAGAATTCAAGAAGAAAGAGAGTGAGGGAAGCACTGGAGTAACAGCAGCAGTTCAGAAATGCAGCCACTGAAGAGAAAATAACGAAAGAAATCTGTGCAGAGAAAGAACTTGAAAAATGATTCCGGCAGATAGAGAAACAAAAAGCAACTGGATTTGATGGCGTCACAAATGAAATGTTGATATACTTTCAATGATTAAGGCTAATCTGCTCTTGCTGCAGTTGTTGCTGTTTACTTGAATGATAAATTTTGTAAATTTGCATTTGGTTTTTAACATCAAGGCCTGAAAAAGGTTCCTGAATAGGGTTGGGGTTAAAGTATTGATGGCAAGTGTGTGGATATGTGATAGGGTGTAAATGGGTTGGAATGAGACTTCCTCGAGCAAAGTGAGATGAATTTGCTTACAAACGCACAGGCCGTATTTCATTTAAGGAACCAGCATGGCAACTGTTCTCAAAGTCCAGTGAACTGATCATGTATGTTCCTCCAGTAAGCGGATTATACAGTCAGCACCACCATTGTCATTCCCCGTGACGGATTCAATTTTCATCTCAAAGTTTGAAACTGTATTGCCTAAGATATCACTGTGTCATTGATAAACTTATTGAACTTAGAATGTGAATAAATGTTAGCGAACCGCCAAGAGAATCGTGGACAAACGAGTCACAAGACAAAACACAACGCGTTTGGACCTTTTAGGTCTTCTTCAGGCAAGACAAAAACAAATAATACAACGAAAATGAACGAATTTGGTACTCAGCTTCGATCTCTTCACTCTTCAGCGCAAGGATGCCAGGCGTTGAATAAATGTTACGGATGGCATGTGGTGCGTGTTTTGCTGTCTGACTCTCGCTCTCAAAAGTTTGGATGCGTGTAATAATTATTCCCTACACACACCCACACCATACGAACATGGATAGCCAGGCAACACACGAGTTAGATTTTTTTTCTTTATATGCTGCCTGAACCATCAAAACATACATTTATGTGAATTTGTACAAATCAATACATGTCACTACAGAGCATACAGATACAGATATCAATACATAAGAAACTTCAATCATCGGATATCAGCGTATCATATTACATATCTTGATATAACTCACAGATCTCGCCGGCACCGTCCACAGTGTCGCACAAATACAGTCAACACACTTGGTTCCACAGTACCCAAGCCACAGTCTACAACGCTAAAAAAAAACAAAGAAGAATAACCAAGGTCCCCACACAGTAAGCACAACCGTTCGCAAACACAAGCGATGAAGAAGAAACAGGGTCTCCACACAGCAAGCACAATATATTACGTCGAACTATCAGAAGAAGAACTGCAGATTCACAAGGCACAGTAATCCACAGAAGAAGAACCGCAGATTCACAGTAAACCATAGAAGAACTGTAGATTCACAAGGCACAGCAATCAATAGAAGAAAAACCGCAGATTCACAAAGCACAGTAATCCATAACATAAGTACCGCAGATTCACAAAGCACAGTAACAATATTGAATCCCCGGCGAATACGATTTCAGCAAAGTTCCATAGAACACAAAAAACTTCGACGTATTGTTGATCTAAATATAATGATTCAACGCCTGGCATCCTTGCGCTGAAGAGTGAAGAGATCGAAGCTGAGTACCAAATTCGTTCATTTTCGTTGTATTATTTGTTTTTGTCTTGCCTGAAGAAGACCTAAAAGGTCCAAACGCGTTGTGTTTTGTCTTGTGACTCGTTTGTCCACGATTCTCTTGGCGGTTCGCTAACATTTATTTAAGATTTGTTTGGATTTCCGCCTGCAGTCGTCTCACTTTGCAGTTAGAATGTGAACTTTATCACGCTCCACACAATGGCAAGGCACCTCCTTTCAATTGCACGACAGTGCTGCTCCGCCGAACAGCTTTCCATCGTGCTCTTCCATCAGGACTGGTCCAGTGCCGACATCAGACGCATCCGTCCTCGAAACCCAAAATATGTTGACTTGAATCGACCATCATAAGTGAAATCGAAATGCTTATAACAGAGGTCTAAAGAGTAATAAAGGATACTGTAGCTACCGATTTTGAAGGTGAACTGCGGTGTAAGACAAGGTTGTCCATTTTCTGCTCTTGCTTTCGCCCTAGCAGTTGGACTACTTGCCATAAGAATTGGAGAGAAGGGTCTAGTGCTAAAGACGTTAAAAACCCTGAACTATTACTGCATGTTTGGAAATCTGCAAAGGAAGAAATCTGTGTTAGGGTGATCCCGCCGTTTGCACAGGGCAAATGGTACTGATGAGGGCTCCAAACCAATTTAACCCCAGTTAGCTTAACTGAACAGACAGAACAATTCCAAACCACGTGTGTGAAACGGTGCACTTGTAGACAGTCAGTATCCTGACTATTATCCTGGCGTGTGCTTCAAATGAAATATTTGACTATATAGATCTGTTTGCTTGGCCTGTGAATTGAAAAGGGTAATTTTCCACAGATATTCTTTTTTTTCCTGAACTGGACTGTTTTGCCCCATGAGTCATTTTAACAGTTCAATCAGAGAGAACATGCCAAAACATGGGTGTGAAATGATGTGCCTTTAATGCGGACACTGTGTTACAAACAGTTCGATGTCACGTATTATTATTATCATTAATCAATTTAGACCTGCATGTCATGGGTTTTATATGACGTTTGTTTATAAACAACACATGCAGAATTGCGTAATGATCTTGACCTGTAAACTGAGAATCGATAACTCCAGTTACAATGAAAAGACAGACGTTATCTTCTTGTTTCAGGAACAGGTCTACTGCTTTGAAATTAACCTTGCACGCTGACTTTACACCAATTTAACAAGACAAGAAGAAATTATATGAAAGAAGACAAAACAGATATCCTTGGTTTATTTTCTCGGATAATAGAAGTTAAAATAAATTACAAAATGTAACGAGACTCACCTGTAAGTTGAGGTTAAATTGGAATAATTTAGAGTCTAGTGATGGGAATGAGCAATTGCGTGAGATGTGATGCACGCGCAACAGACAATACCTGGGAGGGTAAGCGAGAATCATCCAGAGCCGAGATGGGAGGGCACGTAATTGTTTATTACCATCACTAGACTCTAGATAACTCCAATGCAACCTCAAATAACAGGAAAGTCTCGTTAAATTTGACTAATTATTAATCGTCTAGCGATTGGTCATTCACAATGATGTGAGACTTCAGAGTTAGAGGTCATGAGTACTGAATCAATCATAAAAGCAATATAAAGTTGATGGATCTCGTTTGTCTACGTTTAATTACACATGAACTGTAAAGCTTCTGGTAATCCAAAAACAATTTATAATTTGGCATCCAATCACTTTCAGTAAGTCACTGGGTCAAACTGTACCATGAAGCATCAATCAGTCACTGGATCAAACTGTACCATGAAGCATCAATCAGTCACTGGATCAAACTGTACCATGAAGCATCAATCAGTTACTGGGTCAAAACTGGCCCCTGCCTCATTCCTACCTCTTATTTATAAAACTGTCTAGAACTGATTGTCCCAAAGATTTCTTAAGCACAGGTTTGTAGTTGAACTTGGTAAAAGTGGTCTGTCTAGACCACCCAGCCGCTCTCAATATGCAGTCAATATGCACATCTCTGCTGAATGCTGCTGAAGTGATAGCTGCTCTGGTGCTGTGAGCCGAAAAACAGCTGATATCCACCCGGCTAACCTCAAAACGGTTTTAATCCACCTGGATATAGTGTCTCTTGAGACTTCACTGTGGGGTTTGACAAATAAAATGAGGAGTTGTTTCCCTTTCCTCAGAGTCTTTGCCACTTTCAAATACCGTCTAAGGTGGGTAACAATACACACGTTTAATTTACAAAAGACTCTAGTTCTAACGGTTGCACTTGTGACCCTGGTTTAGTTTGCTTCAATACAGCACTAAACACTAAGACACACTTGTCATCTTTAAATCTTACATCATCACATATCAATATGTGGATTGTTTGACCCCTCTGAACAGACAGCAGGGCTAACAACATAACCAGTCTGAAGGTCAACTGCTTAAAAGTCATCTTTCCTACCTCTGGCCAACCAGCTAAGTATTGTAGTACACTGTCCACATCCCATGTATCTTGATATTTGGGAATGGAGGGTCTTTCTTCAAACACACCTTTCACCAGACGACACACTAATGGGTGACTGCTTACTGCCTCGGTGCCTGGCCTGTGCAAATAAGCTGAAACTGCACTTCGGGCTAAATTTACTGTACTGTGACTAGCCCCAGATGCATACATCTCTGCCAGAAAATTTATTACATGGACATAAGTTGGTGTTTTTATTCCCTTGCTACCCACAAAAAAATGTGCCACCTTTTAATGTAAGTGTTATACGCTTTCTGGGTAGAGAGTCTCCAAATCAACGGCGCACTGCTTCGACCACAGCTGGTTAAAGAGCACCTTAGATCCTTCAAACTAGTAGGTGAAGCCTCTTCTACTGAATCAGGCGATGGGCTGCTTCTGGGTGGCTGGAGAGATGCAACTGGTTCTTTCTGTATGTCAGACGCACTGGCTCTGCTGTCAACAGTCGCAACAGTACTAGATACCATGGCTGAGTTGAACAACCTGGGACCACCAGTACACCCGAACTTTGATACCTCTGCACTTTCTGGAGGAATCGGGTGACAACGCTGAAAGGAGGAAAAGCATAGACATTTATGTCTCTCCAAGTTACAATGAAAGCATCAATAGCTTCTGCATCTGGATCTGGCCTGAAAAAGATTAATCTTTTCATGTGCATATTCAGCCTTGAAGCAAACAAATCTATGTCAGGTGCTGCATTCAACTGTTTAAGAGCAGCTTGCAGAAGATCACTGTTCAACTTCTATTCAGTATCCAGATTTACCTTCCTGGATTTTGCATCAGCCACTACATTTTCCACTCATTGTGTGTGGGCTGCACTGACAAAGATATCATGTTCAATGCACCAAGACCACATATCAAACGTAAAATCATTACAATAGTCAGAGTGAGATGTACCCATGTGGTTTAAGCATGCAATGGCTGTGGTATTGTCCAGCATGAGCCTCACATGTTTCCCTTGAAGCTGCATCTGAAAAGATTTCAACGCAGAAAAATGCAGCTTTTAATTCCAGGTATTTTATATAAAATTTTCTTTCTGCTGGTGACCACTGAAGAGACTCTGCACACACGCGGCCCCAGCCATGAAGGCTTGCATCAGAATGGATTACAATGTCTGAAGAGACTCCTGCACACACGCGGCCCCGGCCATGAAGGCTTGCATCAGAATGGATTACAATGTCTGAAGAGACTCCTGCACACACGCGGCCCCAGCCATGAAGGCTTGCATCAGAATGGATTACAATGTCTGAAGAGACTCCTGCACACACGCGGCCCCAGCCATGAAGGCTTGTATCAGAATGGATTACAATGTCTGGATCTCTGCAACATAACATCATTGAAAGCATCAGAAATATTGTCAATCCACCATGTCAACTCCTATTTTCCCGGCTTTAGATATCTCCATCACCTGGTCAAAATTTCCTTTGCTTTCCTTTGGATCTCTACACTTATCTTTTTTCCAACTGCCTGTAATGCAGGGTCCAAATTTAACAGCGGGAAAGCTGGCCACAATTAACCCAATGACTTTTGCTAAATCTCTTATAAATATCTCAGCTGTTTTCGACAGGTTCTCATAGCTTAGAAGCATTTTCACTTTCCTTTCTGGGGTTAAAGTGACCGTCATTGAGACTGAGTCAATAATCACTCCTAGATATTGATCACAGTAGTTGGTTGAAAAACTGACTTTGTGGGATGTACAATGAATCATGTGTTCAGTGTGTCCATAACATTTTCCTGGCACTGCCTGTTTGAAATGCCCAGAAGCAAGCCGTTAAGATATGTCGTTTTAGTCTCAAGGTAGCAAAAACTGGCTTCATGATTTTCGTGAATAAACGTGGTGCCAATGCCAACTCATTTGAGAGAGTATTGTATTCAAAACATTTTCCTTTCCATTCGAATTTCAACAGCTTTCTGTGTTCCTTGCAAATGGGTACAGAGTAGTAAGCATCTTTCAAGTCCAGTGATGCCATATAGCAGTTTTTTTTCTAACCAAAGCCAAGGCCGTAGCCAGGTATCCATCTTAAAATGGCGATTTGTTATTTATTCATTTAGACCGTTTAGGTTGAGGATCATTCTCTGTGATCCATGTTTTTTTTCTGCCGAGTGAAGATTGGTGACAAAACTTCTCCATGAGTGTACTGTCCCTATGTTATAAGTTTTGTCCTGTGCACCTGGTCAATTTCTTCATCAGTAACAGCTGTTTCTGCAGCATTCATTCTGAATGAATGTGAGGGTGGACATGGCAAAGTAGTTAAGTCTTCCAGATTACAGTCAGTCTCAGTTTCAGAACCAGTCACCGGTTTTAGGATGTTGGGATCTGATGTCAGCTTAACCCAATTTTCTGTAAAGTTAGCCAATCTTCCTGCTTCAAACTCTTCTGCTTCCAGTGTCAGCAACTGAACAATGCTGTCTAACTGTGCATCAAAATCACTTACCTCAGTTACTATGGCTGAGAGAAGCTGTTCCTCTGGTTGTTGCACCCTTTGGGAAACCTGTTGTAGCCCTGCCCCTGTGTCTGTGGCTTTGAGTATTGATAGCACCCACATCTGGCTGGGAAATGCTTGTTTGAGACGGCCCCTAAAAAAGACCCTTTTCTGTTGCCCCCATTTCCGTCATACTGGAAGTGACTAAATTTGGGGTTGTTTCCCTTTTTCCCAGCAGACAAGGCCTTGTAGCCTATCTTCATCATTTCATTGATGCGTTTGCGGGTGGAAGTAAGATTGTCGCCATACAGATGTTCAGTAATGTCAAGCGTTTCGTCGCACAAGCGCGGATTGACCGGTGAACACATTGCTCGGCGACGGAACATGGATAACTCGTGCATGACGTGTCCTAGCAACACAACTGCGTATCAGTTCTGCATTTTGTCGCAAAGCCTCGTTCTGGTCTACCACGCGGGCAATCGCGAATGTGGCCTTGACAATAGCGTGCTGAGCGTGTGCGATCTTCAGATCCGATTTGTGTTGATCTGTCGAAAGTTTGGACCACACCTCCTTGTTTACCAACGGCACAACTAATTTTGCGCAATTCTCTGGTCGACTGTGAGCCTCAAATTTCTCCTTCTGGACCTTTTCATTCAACTTTCGGCTAAAACGCCCATTGACTATTGCTGCCAAAACAACACTGACATTTAAACCTAGTATTTCTTTTCCACTGAGCTCTTGTTCGATTTCATCCAACAACTGAGCGTTGTTTTTCTTAGTGGTGCTAGAGGTAGAGCTACACGCATTTCCCTCAATCAGTGCCTTTTCACACTGCTGTAGCTCTCCTTTATCCTCTTGTAAAACAAGAATATCGCAGTTGTCATATCCAACGTCAGTATCGTTTCCACTCATGTCTCCAGCATCGAGTTTGCGTTTTAAGGAAGTTCTCAAAAGAGTGTCGAATTCATCGAACCTCTTTTCCCACTTCGCATCCAAACTTTGAGGTACATCTTTAAGCCTATCCTCCAATTTTTTCTCCAGTTTGGAATCTCTCAATTCCTTACTTTCAACGGCAGGCCTTTCATCTTGATCATGTGAGGCCATGGTGCCAGACTTGATACAGGTACCGGGCTGAGAGCCGGCAATTACTATTTTGTTGACATGAGCAGCAACACAAAATGTGGCTGATAAAAAGTCACTGAACGGACCCGGGCCTTGCTATCATTAACCAATAAAGTTAGAAAAGAATATAAAGGAATGGACTGACCTCGTGAAACGATGATTCCTCTTTTGGCAGAAAAAAGCACGTGTCTTGTCTCTGGCATGATACAAGCATCACTGGCTAGATGCGCGCGCATCACATTTCACATCACTGTGAATGGCCAATCGCCAGACGACTGAAAATCATAATTAATACTATGGGCATTACGAGTGGCTCAAACCGAGCATAAGGGGAAAAGTGTCATAGAAATGAATTTTAAGTGCTTCGTATTTAGTAGATTTGTAGCTCTGGATCATCTTAAAAGTCGGAAAAAGGCAGAAAAGTACATACAAAGTGTTGAAAGACTGGTGCGTAATAAGCAAATACTCGGTCTACGATTATCGGGCAAGATTTGTGTGACAAAAGTGTGTATTTTTACTCAATACCTATGAAAGCTGTTCACATACCAGAGAAAACCTTGGATAATATGTAAATATTTTCTTTTGGCCTTTCATGAAAAGATCATTTGAAAAGTCAATTAGAGTTTCTTAAAAAGTAACTATGAACCAGGAGGAATCAAAAGCTTGATCTTAAATTTTTTTTGAGAATTTGTTCTTTACGAGGGGACCTAGAAACAGGAGGTTGACTCGTTACAAACGTTGTACTTTAATGTTAATGCCTTGGAAATGGATGATGAACTGGTTTGGTTCAGGTTTTAGTGTTTGTTGGGAAAAAAACAACGAAGTTGATTTAATAAATCATGTATTTTTATTTTAGATAAGCTCTCAAATGCTGGATAAAGAACAGCGAGCAAACAATTTCCCAAACCCTGTGTCAGTCTGCATTTCTAATATTACATGCAGAATAACGTATTATTCTACTTGTCCCAGCACTGATAGTATGGTATCCAAACCTGATATTCTAATTGGGATTGGTATCATAAACATGAATCAAATGGAACATGCTCTGAGCCAAAAGAAACCATGACGTACAAAACATTTACGAAAAATGGATGTCTTTTTTAAAGGAATAAATGGCCTAGACAATAAGGAACTTTCAGTCGATTTTCAGACCTGATTTTCCGAAGTGACCATCACCAGTCCAAGTGGGACATAGTATGGCCACGACAGGACAACCCTTCTCTGGATGGAAAGACGGACAGGCTACACACTGACTTTCAGCCTTGAGGTGCTAAAGAACATTGAAGTTGACCAGCCGCCGTGGCGAAGTGGTTAGCGTCGCGGACTCCCGGCTGGGAGGTCGTGGGTTCGAATCCCATCAGAAGTCATGTGGGTTTTTCTGCCCCGATCGGCTCCTACCCAGAGTTGAATTGCTACGGACTCAGTTGGGAAGACTGGGACCACACAGTCGAGTTTCATCCACTTAATGGATGCGTTTCTGAGAGTGTTGCTCAAATTCCATGACCAACACTGCAGGTGCCTGTATCTCTCGGGCCTGGTTGACGCCGGGATATATTATGAAAGGAAGCGTAGAGTACAGCCCTGTCATGTAGTCTCAGACCGAAATGGAAATCCGTAGCATCATCTTAATTATCCTCATTCTCATCGATCAGCATAAAAAAAAAATGTCTCAAATTCTGTGGCCCTTCATGCCCTGCTCTCATGGTGACCTCAATTTCGATGTCCTCTCCACGTCTGTGGCTTTGGTTTGATTCCGTCGGGGTCACCGGTATCGGCGAGTCCATGGGGGCTGTCGTTGGACGGACGTGGTGGCGCCCTCCGGAGGGAGAGCTCACTCACGCCGGCTCCGCGACTAAGCAGTTATTGTCGTCAATAGGGACCTTAGTAGGTGGTGTCCTGCGTATATTAGATCAGAACAGGGGCCACTGAACACCACCGAAGTGACTCGGCAGCAGTGCAGTGTCTCCTCCGGTGGGTTGCCTCTTGACGACTTGACATTGACTGCTCCCTGTGGATTGCTGGTGCCGAGGCTGCGGCGGGGCCGACCGGGCTGTGGCGTGGACGGGGTGTCGGAATGAGCGGCGTGGGTGCACTGCCTCTGAGGTGGCGCAGAGGTTGGGACAGCAACAAAAAAAAAAAAAAAAAAAAGAAAAAACATTGAAGTAGTCATCTTGGAGAGTTAAACACTAAACGTTCACACACACACACACACACACACACACACACACACACACACACACACACACACACACACACACACACACATTAACAGAGAAATTGTGCACATTTGGGGTTTAATTTTTTTTTCAGTTTGGCGATATGTGGGCAAGAAATCAATACTTATCAAATGCGGACACATTGCTCATGCTCTGCAAACAACAGTGTGGTATGCTGGTTATATTTTGACAGCAGCATCCTAGTATTAGGAGTGTTGTTTTCGTTTGCGTGTTTGTTTCTTTTTATTTGTTTGTGTTGAGTATGCACAGGTACTGCAGAGGCACTTACTTTTAACTGAGATGTTCGTGGTGCTGCACATACGAGTCGCACTGGCAATTACTTTGAAAAAAAATATTCTCGTAGCGATAATTATCTAAAAAAAACCTTTCAGGGTATGCATAAGAAAAAATATAATTAGATACAGTGTGTGTGCGCGCGCGCGCGCGCGCGCGCGCGCGCGCGTGTGTGTGTGTGTGTGTGTGTGTGTGCGTGTGTGTATGAGTGTGTGGGTGGTGTGTGTGTGTGTGTGTGTGTGTGTGTGTGTGTGTGTGTGTGTGTGTGTGTTGATGGCTGTGAACCCATATCATGATGACAGATAAACAAGAAAGATAACTAAAATCGTAAATTGAGAAATTCATGATTAAGAATATGAATGACACAAACTATATGATGTTAGTTTTCCTTCACTTGCCTCGTCTGTCCTTTTCCTATGTTTTTTTTTAATTACCTCTCCATGGCGGGTGTGCAGCAGTCCTTTTGGTCTGCCTCTGGAGGACTGAATGTTAGAAGTATTGAAATAACTATATGAAGTATATCTTAACGGAGGCAATTTGTAAACTGTATCAGGAATGCCCATTAACAGCTCGTTAAGGAACGAAAACCTTTACGCGATGTATGATAACTGTAGGCGGAAGTCAAAATATGAAAATAAATGTTGAAGTACTGCCAAAATAACTGCTACATTTTACTTTGTCTATTGTATCCAAATAATTCCATTCCATTCATTTCGATTTCTCAAGCAAAGGCTTGTGGATGTCCTTTATTTTGGTCATTCACGACATACGTTTGACAACTTATCTATTTAAATAACTTTCTCCCAATTCCCTTTCCTATCCTTCACTGGCCCTCTTAGAAGTCCTTTGGATTGTGATGTTTCCCCCTTGGTGTTAACACCTCACCAAATTATTGGTGGTGTCCTATATCAGATACTGCAACTGGACTGCCACATCTGTTGAAGATAGTGACCAGTGAGGAGTTCTCACCTCGGATTAGAAAACTGACCGTGGTAGGGCATAAACAATAGTTATGTTACAAAACGGAATTCAGTAATTCCAGCTGCAGTTGATGTGGAATTTTCCATTTGGGTTATACAGTCATCGTTTTCAACCCATCGTTCTTTTTTTCGTCCCCCCAACCCTGTTCCTATTAATTCATTTATATAGTGATTGAGGATTTTCTTTACCTATATTTTCCCGTCACGTAATGTTTATTTATTTGTATATTTGTTTGTCCTTGTCCTGCACGAAGAAGGCCAATAGGTCAAGGCTCGTTACGTCATGGTTGTAATCTTCATCCGGCAGATCCAGTGCTTCATACAGGGCAATGTTTGCCGATCTCTGTACAACATTCTCATCCTTTCAGAAAATATTTACTGATGGTTCAAAGTCCGACGATGCAGTGCTTGTGCAGTCTACTACCCAGGTGCTCCTTCTCAAATATTATCAAAACATACTCTATCAGATACTTCTGTTTATTCTGCTGAACGTGCAGCTGGGGTTCTAGCACTGAAGATAATCTCTCAATCTACAAAGACGGACTTTCTGATTTTGTCTGATTCGCTGTCAGCTTTTGGATAGCTGCCGTAACCTCCACCATCCTGTCACAATGTTGTTCTTGCTTCAGTTCCCAGTCATGTTGGCATCCGGGTCAATGAAATGGCTGATCGTTTGGCCAAGAATGCCACAACGAAGAAACTGTCCAACATATCTACCCCCTACTCTGATTTAAAATCGGAAATTAAAGATTATATCAGAGACCTCTGGCCGGAGGACTGGAATACACAGACGGATAGCAAACTTTTCCAGATCCGTCCAAACGTAAAAGAGTTCCTCACATCTGCTTCTGGTGGTCGCACAGAAGAAGCGGTTGTATGCCGGCTGCACACTGGCCATTCGGTTGTTTTTTTTTTTTTTTTTTTTTTTTTTTTAAACTCATTCGTACCATTTAAAGAGTAGAGAAGCTCCCTGGTACATTCCATGTCATGTACCACACAAAATGAAACATATTCTTTTAGAGTGTTGGGATTTGCACGTGACACAAACATTTTACAGCAGACTCCACGAAAACCTTGTTCAGAGATGTTCCGCCTGATGTGATCTTTGAATGTCTGAACGAGATTAACGTTTTTTCATCTGATCTGAGATTTTACAGTAGAAAATTTTTAACAACATTTCCGATGTGTTTTTAGAAGGCGTATTTTAAGGCTTTTGTGAATGAATGACTTGTGAGTTGACTTCAACATGGTGACAGCCCTGACATGGCCCTTTGCGGTCGGCCGGGCTGTAAGCAACATTACCTTACTGTCAGTGCCTCAACATTCCTTTTCACGTTTTGACTTCCACATGTACTCGTTATACTTGGAAACTGACCTTTTTTCCAACTGACTGCTACTTTATATCGTGTCGTCTCAACTATCGAAGTAACTTCGCTTCTATTCATGTTGAATCCACAAAGAAAAGCTTAGATGTGTTCCTCTATTTTGATCATTTATGACATACATTAGGCTGTTTATTTCTTTTTACCACTATCTTCCTTTTCCCTTTTCTGTCAGTCACTGGCTCTTTTGAGAGATCGTTGGATTGTAACGTTTCATCTTTGGTGCCGGAAACACCACGAAATTACAGGTGGTGTTCTTTGTTAGATGCCATAGGTGGACTGTCACAGCTGTTGAAGATCGTAGCCACTGGCGCTCTCACCTTGGAGACGAATGTCGCCTCTTGTCGGGCAGAAGCATTGTGTTATTGAAAGTACGGGACTGAATGATTCCCACTGCAGGTAGTGAAGGGTTGATTTGCATTTCAGTGCGTTCTTTTCACACAATTCTCTTCTCCCCACCTCCCAGCCTTATTTCGGTTCACTCATTTTGTGTTATAGTGACAGAGGACTCGTTTATCGGCACTCGTTTAAATTCTGTTTTGTTTTGTGTTTTTGTTCTTTACTTAGCTAAAGGAGGCCATTAGGGCGAGGCTTGTAACTCCAGTGTCTGTTGCATTCAACCGGTGTTTCAGTAATTCAGCATTTATTTTCGTGTTTTTTAATTGTATTTGTTTTTCACCACTTGTGGATAGTATGTTAGAATTGGCTATGGAAGCCTGCGTGGTGAATGTATAACGAGTGTATGTCTGGAAACTGTCAATCAAAATATTCATTTTTGTTGAAAAGAAATCGTCACCTGTTTGCATGCTGCAAATCGTTTCACATTGTTTGTTGAATACGAACAGACTATGTGCTAACAAGCCTAAAGCAGTCCTACATTTTTCGTTGGACTGATCTTTCTGAATCCGATAAGTCCACCTTCATACAGTCCGACAAATCACGTCTGTCATATAGTTGTAGGGTTACAGTAGCTATGCCGGCCACCTAGGGCTCTTACAGGATGGACGGAAGGGGTTGTTGCTGTACTTACACGTTTTGAAAAGTCACAATACCACAAATTTGAGAAACCACCCTCATCACCCCATCCCATCCCTCTCCTGGCCCCTCTGACAACTCCACCAATTTCAGCCCGTGGCCCTTGCAGAGGTTTGCTCGTGCCGGTTGACTCCTGTGACAATGTCACAAAGCAAGCTTCTGCAGTGCTTGTTTTATGGCGACGGGAGAATACATCAGGAAAACTGTAACTGACACATCTACAGAACTTTACGTACTGAAATTACTGAGCGCTGTGTATGCTACCAGTTAATACGACAGCCCATAGATGGTCCACGTGCTCGAGTGGGTAGAAAGCTACTTCCATTGTTACAACAAACACTAAGAGAACATGAATGGTTTCCGTCGTTAAAAAAGAGTTTTGAAATATTTTACTGGATTCTTAAGTAACAATTTGTCCATTTTTATTTGAATTCATTTTATTTCACTTTATCCATAGATGAAAAAAGGAATCCATAGTGACTTCTCATAGATATGTCAAAGAACGTCATTATGTCAGATGTCGTTATTGAATAAAATAATATAGATTGATTCTCCTCCTACTCCTCCATCACTATTACAACAACAACAACAATAGCTACTACTACTACTGCTACTACTACTACTACTACTACTACTACTACTACTACTACTACTACAGAATCATCGTAGTAATAGTATAATCGAGGGCGTAGTAGCAGCAGTTCTGAAGACTTTGCAAATGTGTTAAAACTTAACTTAAAGCATTACATTACCCTACAAAAACTTTGATTCAAAAAGTACATGCATACATAAACTGTGCTGTCTTCAGAGAATTTCTACGACCATAGTCTAATGTTGATATAATTACGACAAGTATAACATTATAGTTTTGGAGAAGTTCATTTATTTCATACTCGCCGACAAACGAGGAATGATCTCCGTACAGAGGGAACTTAAAGAGAAAAAAAAAACACACACACGCACGCGCGCGCGCGCACACACACACACACATACACACACACACACACACACACACACACACACACACACACACACCAATCACGATGGAAAAAATCAAAACTTGGGTTGCCTCACCCGTTCTTTGTTCTTGGTTGTTGCTCTGCCACTAGTGTGTGCACCGACAATTACTGCTAGAGCACAAAACAATGATTTATGGTAAGAGTTCGGTTTTTCTGACTTCCCATTGATATAGCTACGATGTGTGTGTGTGTGTGTGTGTGTGTGTGTGTGTGTGTGTGTGTGTGTGTGTGTGTGTGTGTGTGTGTAAACTGTGTGTGTGTGTGTGTGTGTGTGTGTGTGTGTGTGTGTGTGTGTGACACAGTACACACACACACACACACACACACACACACACACACACACACACACACACACACACACACACACACAAGCACGCACGCACGGACACAGGAACGTATGCACGCGTGCACACACACACACACACACACACACACACACACACACACACACACACACACACACACACTCGTATCATACAGCAATAATAAACAAGGCTGAATGTGTTTCTACATGTAGAAAGTAACTATCATTATACGTTGTTGTCTGTGCAGACTTTGCAAAGACTTTGATATAATCAATTATACGTTGTTTTTGAGGAAATGAAATATTTGATGCAACTCTTCAATTCTTTGGATCATTTTCGTGGAACAGACAACAAACAATCTGCTTTGGTCTCCGCCAATCTGATTTTCTTCCAGGACGCTTAGCTGTTCCCAAGGTTCGGTCTCAGGCCTTATACTGTTTCTCCTGTATATAAACGCTTATTCTTTGTTCATTGAAGCTACATGGGAAGTTTTTGCTGATAACCATTCACTGTCACCTCTATTATTTAAGGATTCTGTCATCTGTTCTCAAGAAAAGGTCTCAATCAACTTACAGCATCAGCTGAACTTCATCATACTTTTCTTAACCCAATTAAAACCAAATACATATGCTTGACTACGTGACAAATTCCAGAATCCTACTTTGTTTCCTCTTTACATTTCAGGTGAAAGATTAGAGGATGTAAAATCTCACGCAATATTAGGAATTATAATTGATGACAATTTAGTATGACCTGATCCTATTGTCGAGTTAAGTGAAATGATATCTCCAATAAATCTGTCAACTGTCACAGGTAAACGATTTCCTAAACATGAACGCCAGAATAACATTTTCAAACATTCACTCACTGATCATCCACTTTACGTGATTCTTCAAGTGCAGATATACTAAAACCACTTGTTAGATTGCATAAACGTGCCATCTTCTCAAATCTCCTTCTTTAGCCGCCGGCGATTATAGGAAAGCTGACAAATTGCCTTTTAAGTCTCAACTGGAATATATGTAAAGCAACGCTGATTCATAAAACCATTTATGGAAAGCGCTCTCGCATTTGATCAAGCGTTTCCCAATAAAGATGAAGAGATGTCCACACAAACTGACAGTAACATAAAGTCAATTAAGTCGACTATGATGTATAATGGTGAACGCTGGATTAATCTGCCATCGTACATAAAACTTGTAAGGTAGCTATACTACATACAAGAAATCAATGAAGGTTCATCTACTGAACAAAGTTAACTAACGAAGCTGATTATCACGTGTCAGAATAAGATGTTCTTTTCACATCTCACAATGTTTATATCTAGCATACTTATACTCTGTGCATTCCTAGTCCGTATGTGATTGCCTGTTTTCCTGTCTCTCTGTCTGCTGGTCTTTCTGTCTCTCTTTCTGTATCTTTGTCTCTGTTTCTGTCTCTCATGGTGCTCAAAACATTTCAGTTCGTCAGTTCATGTACAGTACTTCTTAACAAGGATGATGCGCGATTTTCATTCTCTTACATTTTCATAATCTTGCCTCCTTTTCAGACTTAAACCCTTCTCATCATGTCCTTTATTCCTGTCCTTGCCTATATCTGTCTCTTATATTCTCCAGCTGTATGTCTCCCCTCCCAAACTCTCTCCTCTCTCTCTCTCTCTCTCTCTCTCTCTCTCTCTCTCTCTCTCTTGTGCCTTGTAACAGACTTAGAAGTAGTATATACTGTCTTGTTTCATGCATTCAACTGAAATCCATGTGTATGACCTGATCCTATTGTCCATGTGTTTCTTTGACGTTACTGTTTGCTTTATGCATTCAATCGAAATCCATTGACCATGCTAATTTACATTTATTCTGATTTCATTTAAAACAATTTGTGGTGGTGGGTTTTTCCTTGCTTTTTTGGTTGTTGTTTATTTCGGCATGATCTGAATATTTTTTCTTTCCCTATAAGTTGTAAAATCCCCGTGCTTATCGACTATCCTCAAAAATAAAGATTCTCTCTCTCTCTCTCTCTCTCTCTCTCTCTCTCTCTCTCTCTCTCTCTCTCTCTCCTCTCTCTCTCTCTCTCTCTCTCTCTTCTCTCTCTCTCTCTCTCTCTCTCTCCTCTCTCCACCCCCCGCTCTCTCTGTGAGTGAGTTTAAGCTTACGAAACTGGCAACACCACTTTTGAGGAGCAGCGACATTATTGCTCAATATTCCTAATAATTTTTGGCAAAGTACTAATTAGAACTATATAATTATTATCATCGTCTTCGTGAGTCTTCGGTAAATCAAATGACACAAATTTTGTCTCTCAGTGACTTCAAGTTTTCTCCATTTTACCTATATTTTATTTTTCTCCATTGCTGGCTGCTGTGATGATGTGAAGCAAAGGTGTTTACCTGAATTGCACGTGCTCACGTGTTGGCGATCGTCACTGTTTACCTGCATTTCAACCGGGCGGTGGCACACAGTGCAACTACCTTGTCATCCCCTTCCTCTGAATGCGAAGAAGTTGTTGTTACCGGTGTGTCTGTTCGGGAGGATCCAACACCTTCGCCCCTCACTCTGACTGACATCCAGCGTATTCTCGAACAACAGAAAATTATCGTCACAGCTTGGCGATCTGCGTGCTGACATGAACTCTGTGTTGTCGTCGGTAGAGGTCATTGCCTGTGACATTGCAGACCTCAAGGACCGCACCACCAGTCTGGAGAAATCCTGTGAGCAGCTGGCAGACAAACAGGAAGATACGACAGAGTCTGTCGAAGATCTGCAGGAAGATCTGACGGACCTACGAAGAAGAACGGGTTAAGTTAGAAGCCTTTTCTCGCCGGGACGACCTCCGTTTTTTCGGTCTCGTAGAAACCCTTGGTGAAACTTTTGAGTCTTGTGCCACCACAGTGGTGGATTCTCTGAAGGATACTGTGCCAGGAAAAACATGGTCAGTGGATGACACTGTGCGTGCGCACGGAGTGGGTCAAAAACCAAACTTGACTCTAAACTAACTCCCGGGAGTTCATATGGGGCAGTGCCAAATCAGCCACCCATCCCCTTGGAGAGTTAAACTGGTGCTGTTCCAAACTAACTCCCGGGAGTTCTTCTGGGCCCAAACTTTTGACATCAGAATGACTCCCTGAGTTAAACTGGCGCAAGTGGAGAGTCATTCCAGGACAGGCCTGGAAAGCACCCCCCCCCCCCCCCCCCCGGGAGTTAGACTGGTGCAGCCCCAGAATAGCCCCCCCCCACCCCCTCCCCTCTGCCTCAAATAATGAAGAAATGGCCAATAAGCGCTCCAGTGGAGAGTTAATCTAGCACCGGTCAAGAACAACCCACCAGGAGAGTTAAATTGGACCTGGCCCAGAACAGCCCCCCTTGTGGGGAGACTTTGCTTTAAACAAACATTATTCAACAGAAACACTTTGCAGCGAACATCAGAACATGGAGCACAACAAGCGAAAGCTTATATGGGGAGTTAATCTGGCACCTGCCCAGAACTGATCGCCCCCCCCCCCCCCCTCCAAGAGTTACTAGCCACAAACAGCTCCCTGTATAAAGAGTTCAACTAGACCTGGCCCAGAACATCCCCCCCCCTCCCCCACCTCCTCCTGGGGAGTTAATCTAGCACCGGCCCGAACAGTCCCCCGTAGAGAGTTAAACGACCTGCCCCAAACAGCCCCCTAGAGAGTTAAACTGGACCTGGCCAAAAGCAGCCTCCATCCTGGGGATTAATCTAGTACTAGCCCAGAACAGCCCCCCTCCCCCCCCCCCCCCCCCCCCAGAGAGTTAAACTGGACCTGGCCCAGAACAGACCCCTAGAGAGCTAAATTGGATCTGCCCCGGAGCAGCCCCCATTTGGGAGTTAATATGCCACCGGCCCAGAACAACCCACCAAGAGAGTAAAATTGGACCTATCCCAGAACCGCCCCCCTTATGGGGAGACTTTGCTTTAAAGAAACATTATTCAACCGAAACATTTTGCAGCGAACATCACAACACGGAGCACAACAAGCGAAAGCTTATATGGCACCTGCCCAGAACAAACCTCTCCCACCCCCCACCCCCTAGAGAGTTAAACTGGACCTGGTCTGAAACTGCCCCCTTCCTGGGGAGCTAATCTGGCACTGGCCCTGAATAGCCCCCCCCCCCCCCCCCCCCCGAACTTTAAACTGGACCTGGTCCAGAACAGCACCCCCAGTAGACCGCTATTTTATCGCACCCTACCGTTTTGTCACACATGCGACTAAACGGCGGGATAGCGACAAAACAGCGGTTGAAGATCCACCGTTTTGTCTCTGTGCGACAAAACGGCGGATGTGCGACAAAACAGCGGTTGACGGTGTAACAACCCAAAAGTACTTACCGCCCAGAAGTACTCCCGGAAGGGGGGGGGGGGGGGGAGGGGGTACTACTGGGGCCGCGCCTGAATGACTCCCGAGAGTACATCTGGGTCTGGTAAAAAAAATGGACCCCCTGTTTTCATAAAGTACTCTCGGGAGGTAATCTGGGGCGGTCCCATAAGTACCCCCCCTCCGCGCCCCCCCCCCCCCCCCCGCCCCCCGGCATATCTCCGTTAAGGTGTTGAGGGTTGTTATTTATTGGTCATAAAGTCATACATGCACATTCTATCTGAATCAACATTTAAATATAATCTGAATCAACTTTAGGGGGAGTACTTCTGGGCCGGTCCCAGAAGTACCCCCATTGCATATTTCCTTTACTATTGTGTTCAGGGTTGTTATTTACTGGTTATAAACTCACACATGGACATTCTACCTGAATCAACATTGGAAACGAGTCTGAATCAACTTTAAGGGGAGTATTTCTTGGCCAGTCCCAGAAGTACCCACCCCGCATATCTCCTTTATTAATGTGTTCAGGTTGTTATTTACTGGTTATAAGCTCACACATGGACATTCTACCTCAATCAACATTGAAAATGAGGCTGAATAAACTTTAGGAGGAGTACTTCTGGGCCTGTTGCAGAAGTACCCCCCTTGCATATTTCCTTTATTAATGTGTTCAGGTTTGTTATTTACTGGTTATAACCTCATACATGGACATTCTATCTGGATCAACATTGAAAACGAATCTGAATCAACTTTAGGGGGAGTACTTCTGGGCTGGTCCCAGAAGTAACCCCCTTGCATATCTCCTTTATCAATGTGTTCAGGATTGTTGTTTACTGGTTATATATTCATACCTGGACATTCTACCTGAATCAACATTGAAATATAGTCTGAATCAACTTTAGGGGGCGTTGTTCTGGGCCAGTCCCAAAAGTACCTCCCTTGCATATTTCCTTTATCAATGTGTTCAGGGTTGTTATTTAATGGTCATAAGCTCACACATGGACCTTCTACCTGACTCAACATTGAAAACGAGGCTGAATCAACTTTAGGGGGAGTACTTCTGGGCCAGTCCCAGAAGAACTCCCCTTGCATATCTCCTTTATGAATGTGTTCAGGGTTGTTATTTGCTGGTCATAAACTCACACATATCTGAATCAACATTGAAAACGAGTCTGAATCAACTTTAGGGGGAGTACTTCTGGGCTGGGCCGGGGGCTGTTCTGGGCCTTGTCTTGTCTCCAGGGGGGGGGGGGGGGGGGGGGGGGGGGGGGCTGTTCCATAACGGTGCCAGATTAACTCCCCTGGATGAGGGGCTGTTCTAGGACAGGTCCAGTTTAACTCTCCGGAGGGGCTGTTCTGGGCTGGTGCCAGATTAACTCCCCAGGAGAGGGGGCGGGGGGGGGGGGGGGGTCTGTTTTGTGCCAGGGCAAGTTTAAGTCTCCAGGGAGGCCTTACCAGGCTGGAGCCAGATTAAATCCCCAGGACAGAGCGGGGGAGGGGGGGGAGGGGGGGAGGGAGGGTTTCTAGGCCAGGTCCAGTTTAACTATCTTGGGGGCTGTTTGGGCCGGTGTCAGATTAACTCCCCAGGAGGGGGAGGGGGCTGTTCTGAGCCTTGTCTAGTTTAACTCTCCGGGGGGGGGGGGGGGGGGGGGGGGGGGGGAGGCTGTTCCATGACGGTGCCAGATTAACTCCCCTGGAGGGGGGGCTGTTCTAGGACTGGTTCAGTTTAACTATCCGGAGGGGATGTTCTGGGCTGGTGCCAGATTAACTCCCCAGGAGGGGGGGGGGGATGTTTTGTGCCAGGGCCAGTTTAACTTTCCAGGGAGGCCTGTACCAGGCTGGAGCCAGATTAACTCCACAGGAAAGGGAGGGGCGGGGGGCTGCTCTAGGCCAGGTCCAGATTAACTGTCTAGGGAGGCTGTTTTGGGCCAGTGCCAGATTAACTCCCCAGGAGGGGGAGGGGGCTGTTCTGAGCCTTGTCTAGTTTAACTGCCCAGGGGGGGGGGGGGGGGGGGGGGGGCTGTTCCATGATGGTGCCAGATTAGCTCCCCTGGAGGGGGGCTGTTCTAGGACAGGTGCAGTTTAACTCTCCGGAGGGGCTGTTTTGGGCTGGTGCCAGAGTAACTCCCCAGGAGGGGGGAGGGGGCTGTTCTGAGCCTTGTCTAGTTTAACTCTCCGGGGGGGTGGGGGTGGGGGTGGGGGTAGGGCTGTTCCATAACGGTGCCAGATTAACTCCCCTGGAGGGGGCTGTTCTAGGACAGGTCCAGTTTAACTCTCCATGGTGGCTGTTCCATAACGGTGCCAGTTTAACTCCCCTGGAAGGAGGCTGTTCTAGGACATGTGCAGTTTAACTCTCCAGAGGGGCTGTTCTGGGCTGGTGCCAGATTAACTCCCTTGGAGTGGGGTCTGTTCTGGGACAGGCGGGGGGGGGGGGGGGGGGGGCTGTTTTGTGCCAGGGCCAGTTTAACTCTCAGTAGGGGGAGGGGGCTGTTCTGGGCCAGTTTAGTTCAACTCTCCAGTGGGTGGCTGTTCCAGTCCGGTGCCAGATTAACTCCCCAGATGTCTTAGGGGGCTGTTCTGGGCCAGGTCCAGTTTAACTCCTCAAGGGGAGGGGCTGTTTTGGGCCAATGCCAAATTAACTCGCTGGGGGGCTGTTCTAGTCCTGTTGGGGGGCTGATCTGGCGCAAACCCAGATTAACTCCCGGGAGTTATATTTGGGACAGTGCGAGACTGACTCCCGGGAGTTAAACTGAGAAGGGGGGCAGTTTCACCACGTTACACCGGCAACGGCAACACTGACAACTCACGCCACCACAACGGAGCCTCCAGTCATCCAAGTGGGGAGTAAGTCGGAAATTGTAACCTTGGAAGCAGGTGACCTGCCCGTGGCAACAGTGCGACCACTAGTGGGTCGTCCTCAAGCCACCAACACGCGTCACCCCGACCCCCAAAACGAAGGTGCCCACCAAGCTCCCCCAACGATGCAGTTTCAGCAAAACGGAACCAAGCATGATGTGTCGGCCAAGCCCCAGGTTTGAACACAGTCCAACGTAATGTAAGCCCTTCACTTTCTTTCTTGTCCTGGAATATTGACGGCTTTTGGAACAATTTTTCCGACCCGGATTTCTTAAGTTACGTTAATAAGTTTGACTTTGTGTGCTTATTTGAAACTGTTTTCAACAGTTCGTTTTCCCCTCCAGATTGCTGGTCATCTTTTTTATGCTTTCCTCTCCTGCTGTACAACTTTCTCGTCGAGACAGGAGTAGTGGTGGTATTATCACTTTAATACGCAAAGAATATGAAAAATTTGTATCGCGGGTTGATGTTTCACATGACCACGTTCTTGTTCTAAGGTTAGATAAATCACACCTTGGAACTGACAGTGACGTTTTTCTTGTAGCTTGCTACGTACCTCCCATCGACTCTTCGTTCTATAATTATGTACAACATAAATGTCACTTGTATGAAATAGAACAGTGCCTTGCAGATGTGCTTGATCAAGTTGGTGATGCCCTTTTTCTACTATGCAGAGATTTTAACAGCAGAACAGCTAACCTTCAACCCAATTCTGATGTATTTCAGACTGAACCTGAAAACATGTTGAAAGACAAATCTGCATTGTTTGTTGATAACCGTCAGTCAGAAGACTTGGTTCTTAATCCTTTTGGTAGAGATCTTCTAGATTTGTGTGCCTGTTATGAACTTTTGATTTTAAACGGCTTCTGTTACCCTGATGCATCAAATCAATTAACTTTTGTTTCTCCTAATGGCGCAAGGGTAACTGATAACTATTGCTTCTCCGGACTTTGCCTCACTATGTACAGATTTCGTAGTAGAAGACGGAGTCGAATCGGTGCACATGCCCCTTGTGCTTTCAGTAAATCGTTTGCTTTAAGAAAAGATGCAAATAGCTTATGTGACAGCCCTCTTTGTTCTGTTGATAAGATAACATGGAACCCAGATGAAGTACATACACTCATTGAAACCTGTTTTTCTCCTGTGTGTTTTGACCGTATAGCAGAAGCCATTGCTCACATTGAACAATCAATCGATGATGCTTTTGACACTTTTACATGTCCTATTAAAGTTGCTACAATATGTATGGCTAAGCGGATTTGTCCCTTTTACCCTAGAGGTGATGCGCCCACTTCTAAACAAAGTAACCCCTGGTTCGACAAAGATTGTCGCCTGTCAAAGAAGAACGCAAGAAAAGCGTTCAGAATCTTTAATACAAACACAAAAAAACTAGAAAACAGACGATCATACGTACAGGAAAGGAAAAAGTATAAAACTACTCTTAGAATCAAGGAAAGAGAATTCAAAAAAGGAAACTGTAGACAGACTTGTCAACAATCAACGTAACACGCAGGCATTCTGGAAAGTAACAAAGAAATGGAGACGTAAAACCAGACTTTAAAATAACATAACAAAAGAAGACTGGTTCCGTCACTTCTCTTATCTTTTGAATGACAGTGCTGAACAACACGACCGCGATATTTTTTTATCCAGAGGGTAACGAAGCTGATAACATGTTTGACTGCCTTAATACTGATGCATCAGGATTAAAGGTAAAAGAAGCTATAAAACATTCAAAATCAGGAAAAGCAGCAGGACCTGATGAGTTAATAAATGAAGTTTGAAAAGTCTCACAGGACATGTGTGTCCCTTTCTTGACAACGTATTTTAATGCATTGTTTTCCAAGGGTACGTATCCCAGTGAATGGTTAAAAGCTACCATATTTCCACACCCTTAAAAACGGAGACATTAACAATCCCGATAATTATCGTGGTATTGCTCTTTTGTCTTGCCTCAGCAAACTGTATACTTATATATTAAATAAGAGGTTGACAGATTGGTCGAATACATGCAATATTATATCTGAAACGCAGGCTGGTTTTCGCAAAGATCATTTAACAATCAACCACATTTTCACATTACCTGCCTTAGTTCAGAAATATCTTGCACTAAACAGGAAGATTTATGTAGCCTATGTCGACTTTCAGAAAGCGTTCGACACGGTCGAGAGACATTTACTGTGGAATATTTTACTAAAGATCGGCATTGGTTGTAAAGTGCTTTCAGCGCTCCAAGCAATGTACAACTCTGTACAATGTTGCATAAGACACGATCTGATTTATACTGACTACTTTGAATGCCTTCAAGGACTTGAGTAGGGCTGTTCGGCTTCTCCAACACTTTTTTCTTTTGTTATGAACGAATTAGCTGCTTATATAATCAATAAAGGTAAACATGGCTTCCAGCTTAGATCTGACTCTGCTGAGTTATTTTTGTTTTCGTTCAGCCCGAGTGGCCTTCAAACACAGCTAAACAACTTGTTTGTAATATTTGCAGGACTCAGACTGAAGGTGAACCTCAGTAAAACAAAAATAGTAGTGTTCAGAAAGGGGGGCTATTTATCAAAATATGAAAAATGGAATTATGGAACTCAAGACGTTGAAGTAGTAAACGTTTACAAATACCTTGGCCTCAACTTCACTACTCGCCTGAGCCGCAAATTGTCTGTTGAAGACATGATTACAAAAGCAAAGCAATGCGTTGTAGACATATTTAGAACCATGTGGAAAATCAATTGTGCTGACCCAAAAATATTCTTTCAGCTCTTTGATGCCCAGATTGTACCAATACTGTTGTATGCGTCGGAAATTGGGGGTACTGGTGAAATACAAGACAAAGAAAAAGTACATTTAATTGCGTGTGTACGGCTGCTGAATGTAGCTCTCCGTACAACAAATCTAATGGTGTATGGTGAACTTGGTCGTTTTCCTCTCTTTGTTCAAACTTCAGTACGGTGTATATCGTATTGGCTTAGACTTTGTGCATCACCTGAAAGCAGATTTTCTAAATTTTCTTACCAAATGCTTAAAGAAATGGACGGAAAAGAAAAGGAGACGTGGGCCACTAAAGTCAGAAGAATGTTGTGTGTAAATGGTTTCGGACATGTATGGTGTTCACAGAGTGTCGGAAGCAGAGAAAGTTTCCTGGAGGAATCTTAGCAACGATTGACTGATTGTGCTAGACAAAACTGGTCATCAAAACTCCGACAGCAACCGTTACGACCTTTACTGTAGTTTTAAAAGTTATAAGAGCGTGAACAACATTTCGATGTTATCAATTCACATTACGTTAAAAAGATGTACACTAAATTTCGCTTGGGAATAACAGATCTGAACTGTAACAGATATGAATACAAATAAGAATATATCGACATCATTCAATGTCCTTTTTGGCTAGCCTCTCAAGAAGATAAAAACCCATTTTTTGTTCTTCTGCCCGATTTATGACGAGCTTCGAAACAAATATCTGTCTGGTTTCAATTTGTTGTCTTACAGAACGCAAAAATTATCCATTCTCAGTACCACTAATCCAGCATCAACAGTGAATCTGGCCAAGTTTATTTTTTCTGCCTTCAAATTCCGCAGCAGCATGTTGAATCACCGTCATTTCATGTGCGACTGTCGATAAATACATTGTCTGAATTGTTGTCGTCTATTGTTTACGGGCTGCTGGCCTGTTATTTGTTCATGCAACAATTCCCGTTCCCTTGCCTACATTCTTTGATTGTGTGCGTGTGTGCTTGCTTGCGTGCATTTATTTGTGTGTGAGCGCTTGCGCCCTCACGTGTTACTGTCCTGTTTTGTTGAGAGAGAAGAGAAGAGAGAGAGAGAGAGAGAGAGAGAGAGAGAGAATTTCTAAAGTATTATGTAACGACGTCACAGAAAAGCTCCAGAATTATATATATATATATATATATATATATATATATATATATATATATATATAATGCTCTCTTGTTGTCCATAGCTCCGCACCCTGTAGAATTGACTGAGGTAGAAACCAGAAACGGTAAAATACAAGAATAAAAACAACAGTCGGTTCATGTCTCAGACTTGTATTTTCAACAAATTTTCGCTGTTAACAGCTTCGTCAGGCCAAGGTACAATGATAAAAGCCTCACATCAAGTTAAAAGGACAAACCGTTGATGGTGAACTCATATTCAGGTAAAGCAGGTAAAATCAGATAAAAAGAGGTCAACAACTGCCGCATGCAGGACATTATTCACTCCAATAGGCCCTCCAACCCCACTCACACACACACACACACACACACACACACACACACACACACACACACACACACACACACACAAACACACACACACACGCTTAGACCGACAAACACACACACACACACACACCATTCCTACTTACCACCAAATAGTTGTCACCCTCAAGCAGTTTTTAAAGGTTTTATCCAAGGAATTGGTACGAGACTACGCATGATCTGCAGTGATGATCATGACCTGCAGAAAAGAATAGAGGAATATTCACAATATCTTACCCTCTCTGGATGGCCATATAAGAAAGCTAAAGCTAGATTACTAGAAGGGTCCTCCAAAAACAGAAGTAAACTGCTCCAAAAGCCCAGGAGAAAAAAAAATTGCATGGGTGACTACGTTTGATCCACGAGTTCCTTCAAAATCTGTCATTATTAAGAAACACCTACCATCTTTTATATGCTAATGATGTGAATAAGGAAATCTTCCCCCCTAAATGTATAATATCTGCTGATAGAAAAAGACAAAATCTAGCCCAAATTTACAAGCCTACCGTTCCAAAACGTCATGTAGTCTATGGGCCAGCTAACAATCCAGGTTTTTATCTGTGTAACAAGAAATGTGACACGTGTCGCCATTCCATGGAAACAAAAAATGCTAGTGTCCCCATGGGATGGCAGGAAATGGAAAATTAGGCAACACTTGACCTGTGACACCCCGAACGTTGTCTGTGTTTTAATGTGCGAACTTCACAGTATGTGGTACGTTGGGTCCACAACAAACATTAAAGCCCGCTGGAGAAACCACAAATCAGATACCAAATTACAAAAAGTAAACAAATGTGGTGTTGCTGACCATGTGGTAAAAAAAAGTCCACCCTGATGACCCAGAGCTTTCTTTTTTTTTAAATTGTCCCAGTTGAATCAGTACAAGAAAAGACAAATTACTCTGTCGTGAACAGTATTGGATTTGTAACATAGGTACAATTTTTAATGGGCTGAATTCTCGAACTGACATAAAAACTGCCAGGAGGAATTCGTGATATCAAATTCGTGATGTGATATGCACCCGGATGGTCGTTTTTCTACTCGGACATGTACATTTAAGGCAGTATGTGAGTGGGGGAGCTCGCGGTGTGGGTGTCTGTGCTAGTTGGTGTGTGTGTGTGTGGTGTGAGTATGTGTGTGTGTGTGTGTGTGTGTGTGTGTGTGTGTGTTGGGGAGGGGTGGTGGTGGTGATTTTTTAAGAGATGATAACTTACTCTTGTATCCACCTCTGTTTCTTCCTTGGGCTCTCTGCGATCGTAGAGCAGCTTTTATCCCATAAGAGCATCGTCTTACAACAGAAGTGATTTTACCAGAAAAAGCATCTTAAAGTGGCCTTCACATTCTCCTTCCTTGTAACCCAAAATTGTCATTCCTCCCTTCAACACCCCCCCCCCCCCCCCCCAGCTCCTCATGCGCGTGCGTGCCTGCGCGGTGGCGTACGTGCGTGCGTGCTTGCACGCTTGCGCGTGCGCACTCGCTCACTCGCGTTCTGGCGCGCGCGCGGGCGCCCGGGTGCATCCACTCACATACACGTGCGCTCGCCCTCGCGCGCGCGCGCGCCTTGCGCACACGTACGCACGCACACATTTCCTAGTCGTTTCCGGACCGGTTCTTATTCTGATGGAATGCCCTTCAAATATAATCATCTTTTCCCTTACACCCCACCATACCATCTCCCCTCTCCCACCTCTTCAATCCGCGGTCCCCCATTTTCTTTGTGTATTTTCTTTTATACATAACCAGTATTTAGGCTCCTTTGGATTTGACATTTGGTCCCGCCTTTTTATGCCTGTCAGTTTAAAACTGGGAACAATTTTTATCTTATAAGTGTAACTGTTATAAAAGAAATAACTATACTGTAAAATGATCTAAAAGTACCCTTCACCCTGCCCTTCCTTTTCACCCCCTGTCTGATTTTATCCCAATCTCCCCCCTCCCACACCCCCTCTCCCCTCCCCTCCTCGATACACATACTTTTTTTTTCCCCTCTGAATAAAATTATGTTATACCTCTGAAAATTTGTCATTCATAGTGCCAATGTTCTCTCCTCCCCCCCCCCCCCCCTTTTTTTTTTTTTTTCCTTGTTTTACCTCCCATCTCCCTCCGCCTCACTCTATCCCTATCCCGCCTCCCCCTCCCCTTACCCCCTACTCCCTTAATTTTCGTTCGACAATTTCCGCGCTTAAACACCCCGCCCCCCCCCCCCCCCCCCCCCGCCCCGCCCTACAATCCCCCTCTCCCCTACCCCCTTCTCCCATTGCCACTTCCACTTTCCCCTTTTCTACCCCCACCCCCACCCCCCACCCCCGTTTCGTATAACCATATTTTGATAAACTGAAGGAAATGTACACCTTTATTTTAATCATGCTACGTGGATGCAGTTGTGGATGTATATATGTAATCACATACATATTTGTCAAATGTTTCTTTTTCTTGGTCTCTCATCTTGTTCTTAATTCCTCATACCCAACTGTCTTCGTCCCCCCCTCAACTCCCCCCTTCCCCCATGTTTCCATTTCTCCCTCGACACCATCTCCTCTTCTCACCCCCACCACCGTCTTTTCTCTCTCTCTCCCTCATCCCCCCCCCCCCTTTTTTTTTCTCTGCCCCTTTCTCTCTCTCCACCCCTCTTACTCGGTGATATACGTGTGTGTGTGCGTGCGCGTGTGAGTGTATGTGCGTGTCGGTCTGTGCGTCTGTGTATGTGGTTGGAGGGCCTATTGGAGTGAATAATGTCCTGCATGCGGCAGTTGTTGACCTCTTTTTACGTGCTTTACCTGAATATGAGTTCACCATCAACGGTTTGTCCTTTTAACTTGATGTGAGGCTTTTATCATTGTACCTTGGCCTGACGAAGCTGTTAACAGCGAAAATTTGTTGAAAATACAAGTCTGAGACATGAACCGACTGTTGTTTATATTTATATATATATATATATTCAATTATAAACAAAGCTTGCTCTTATGTCTTAGATTGAATAATAAGGGGGGGGGGGGGGGGGGGAATAAGCATTCATATCTGCAGTGGTAGATAATTCTGCCTAACTAACAGTATGTGCTTGAGTGGGTGAATGGGGGAAAAAATGAAATAAATGCTTCTCCAAATGAGCCTTCAGCAAGCTTATAAATCTCCAAGGGGAAAACATTCTCCAATGGGGAGGAAACTCACTAGCATGTAACTCCTGGTCAGATACCGATATTTCGAAACCTGATTGTTTCTCCTCAGTGACCGCGGAAAATGGTAAATTGACTCCTCTGCCTTTTCGGTTTTAACAAGAATGCTATCCTAGAAAATTCTGGTGTGCAATACCGTAGTATGTTTGTTGAGTTTTCAAAAATCCAACCAAAGGTGCCACCTAAGAAGCAAAAGAAAATCATGAAAGAGCAAAACAAGCTACATTTTCTTATGAAAAGTAGAAAATATAAAAAAGATAACCTCTTAAGACACAAGTGCTGAGGGCCAGTTCTTGGAATGAATCCGCAAGGGACTAAATTACAATAAACTAATAAATTCCAAGGATAAATACCGAGCACCATTCCAGCAACTTACAGAGCAGCTTGGTGTTGCAATGACTGCAAGAAATATTCAGTTATAAACAAAGCTTGCTCTTATGTCTTAGATTGAAAAAATAGGGGGAGATAAGCATTCATATCTGCAGTGGTAGATCATTCTGCCTAACTAACAGTATGTGCTTGAGTGGGTGAATGGGGAAAAAATGAAATAAATGCTTCTCCAAATGAGCCTTCAGCAAGCTTATAAATCTCCAAGGGGAAGACATTCTCCAATGGGGAGGAAACTCACTAGCATATAACTCCTGGTCAGATACCGATATATATGTATATATATATATATATATATATATATATATATATATATATATAATGCTGAACAATTAAGTAGTGGGAGAAAACAAGTGCAGGCTAACAATTCTTCAGTCATTAGAGTAATGACTTGGCAAAGATTTGAATTTAAAAAAAAAAAAAAAATTGAAGATGAGGGGAATATATTATAATATGAGAAACCCTTCACTAGCTGCCTGAGGGAACTATATATATATATATATATATATATATATATATATATATAACATTCACTCGATTGTGTGGACACAATGTCTGAATAATCAACAGTCTGAAGTCTGAAGTCTCTCTCTCTCTCTCTCTCTGTGTGTGTGTGTGTGTGTGTGTGTGTGTGTGTGTGTGTGTGTGTGTGGTGTGTGTGTGTGTCTCCCACGTGTGTGTGTGTGTGTGTGTGTGTGTGTGTGTGTGTGTGTGTGGTGTATGTGTGTGTGCGTGTGTGTGTGTGTGTGTGTGTGTGTGTGTGTGTGTGTGTGTGTGTGTGCGAGCGCACGCACGTTTGCGTGTGTGTTTCTGTACGAATGTGCACGCGCGCGAGCGCGCGCGCGCGCGTGTGTGTGTGTGTGTGTGTGTGTGTGTGTGTGCGCGCGCGCGTCAGGGTGAGAATCTTTCTCCTGTGTTATTTGCTTTGTATTTGAATGACCTTGAAGGCTATCTGAAAGACACTGGGTGTTCACAATTAGAAATTAGGCTTTCTTTGGATATTGATATAACGAATTATGTCAAACTTTTTGTCTTGTTATATGCAGATGACACAATCATTTTTTTCAGAGACAAAAGTGAGATTGCAAAAAGCACTAGCTTCCTTGCTATTATATCGTAATAAGTGGAAGCTAACAGTTAATGCTAAAATAACGATATTTAACAGTGCAAGGCTGAATAAACAGGACACATTTCATTATGGAAATGAAAACGTGGATGCTGTCGCCTGCTTCAATTATTTAGGGGTAGATTTTAATCGAATGGATTCTTTTGCTAAATGTAAGAAGGCATCATTAGCCATGTTTAAATTGATACAAAAGGCAAAAACAAAGGATGTACCTATTCCTGTTATTTTGGACTTATTTGATAAAATGATTGTTCCAGTATCATGATATGGTTGTGAAATATGGGGATACGAAAATTTAAATACCATTGATAAATTTCAGCTGAAATTTTTAAAATGTATATTTCGTTTAAAAAGAAGTACAATGACAAACATGATTTATGGTGAAACAGGACGATAGCCTTCATCAATTACAGTGTTTGTCCGAATGATTCGATTTTGGGCTAGTTTGGTTCAATGTTCTGTTGAAAAAATGTCGGTTAGGTTCTATTCTTTCATGTTACATTTGCACAATAGCGCAGTAACTGTGTCTCCCTGGTTAACGTGCATTTAAAAACATACTTGTACAACCTGGTTTTGACTGTGTTTGGAGCAATCAATCTCTTACAGACGTCAAAACATTATGTAGGAATGTCAAAAATAGTTTGCAATGCTCTTTTCGTCACACGTGGCAAAATGACATTGAAACTAGCAGTAAACGTTTTTTTTCTACAAAATTTATAAATCTGATTTTAAGGAGGAGAAATATATTTCTAGCTTACCAGATGTTTATATTTACCCTCTTATCAAATTTAAATGTTCTAATCATAAATTGCTAATTGAAGTAGATCGTCGATTTGTTATTCCAAAAGAAGAACGGTTATGTAATAAATGTGACGTCTGCAATAGGTGATGAATTTCATTTTATCATGGAATGTTCATCATACGTTACTTTACGCAACACGTATTTGCCAAAAAGATTTCTCTCTCCAAAATCTGCCTGTAATTTTTGTCAAATGATGTCTTCTACTAATCGAAAACAAATGCTTCTATTGTTAAAGTAGACCTATATTAGATTATCTCAAGTGTTGTAAATTGTTGGTCTATGTCAGCATTCACTAGCAGTTTGTTTTATTTTGGCTTGTTTGTTTTCCTTTTCGTGTTATGGCTTTAAACACACCCTTCCTCCATACCCTCAAAGGGGCAAAAGGAATAAATAATTATTGTATGTGTGTGTGTGTGTGTGTGTGTGTGTGTGTGTGAGTGAGTCTGTGTGTGTGTGTGTGTGAGAGAGAGAGAGAGCGAGAGAGAGAGTGAGTGTGTGTGTGTGTGTGTGTGTGTGTGTGTGCGCGCGTGTGTGATTTTTTTTCATTGAATCTACAGTATTCGTAATTATGAAATATATTTACTTATCAGCCTATTTGATGCTTTCTTCTTATGTATTATACATATACTCATTTGATATTGTTTGTTGCTTTTTTGTTTTGAGGGCATGGTGTGAAAAAGGTATAAGCTTATCCATTCTACCCTCAATGAAATATTCGTATTCGTATTCTCTCTCTCTCTCTCTCTCTCTCTCTGTTTCTCTCTCTCTCTGTTGCTTAATAAAAATTGAAATCCCCCCTGATGCTTTCTGAGCCTTTGCTCTTTTAGAACGACAGTAATGTATACCAGGTGCAAAATTTGGTATTTGTATTTTGCTGTAAGAGTCCTTATCCAAATGCGTTTCCTGTATGAATATGATATCGTATTTCGATATTATTTCAATTACC
>CM065739.1:14660677-14720677 GCA_033310375.1 Conus canariensis
TAGACAACGTCTTGATTACGCGCTTCAGTTATTTCTAGCAATTCAAAAGGAAGACCCTTTTTCGGTTATTTTTCTTTCTGTAGATTCAACCCTCTTTTAATCACACATTTAGCTGTTCTCGTGTCCACTGACGTTCTTAAAAATAATTTCATCAGTGACATCTTTGCGCCGTACCATGGGGAAAAGTAATCGATGGTCAGGGCAAAATGCTTGGGGCAGTTTACCCCAAACACACTGGGCGTTTCATCACAAGCATGAAGTCTGTGCAAACGACTGCAGTGTATCAAACTACCGAAATCAGTTGAAAAATATTCTCAATCAAACCAAGTAAAGGTTAGCCCCTATTTTAAAGAAAATGCTCGCCAGAACAGGTCTGGATGGTGCTTCATAAAACCCTCCCGCCAATGCCTTCCTGCAAGTCCAGATTATCTATTGAAGTGACGCTGCCTCACCCATCTTTTCAGCTACATCAAAAGCAAGATGACAATCAGCAGATGGTTTAAGTCCATAGAGTCTTTTTTCCATGGAACAGACTTGGTCAACGATCTCCTCTTCTGGGTGCTGAGTAAATGTTGACCTGAAGCGAGAAAGGTTTAAAAATCTTAGTTGGGATATCCGCTCAGCCAGATGTCTTTCCAGCGTCTTCTAGCGCCTTTAGTTGCGCCATCTGGGGTCGGATTTCTTTCCAAAACAGCCTGAATCACAGATTTTCTTTCCAAAACAGCCTGAATTACAGATTGCTGCCCCTGTCATCTTTATTCTCCCCAGATCGTTTTTCTCACGTCATTTGTGATAAACAGTAAAAGAGACAAACACTGAACTATATGTGGAGATCTCATTTATTGCACAGTTTTTAAGTGAAAAACATGTTTGGCTAAGTTGCTCTCTCTCTCTCTCTCTCTCTCTCTCTCTCTCTCTCTCTCTCTCTCTCTCTCTCTCTCCTCTCCGTTCATCTGTCTGTCAGTCTGTCGCCATGAAAGAAATAATACTAAACATCTTAACACTGAACTATATGTGGAGATCTCATTTATTGTAAAGTTTTTAAGTGTTCACCAAGTGGAAAACATGTTTAGCTAAGTTGCTGTCTCTCTGTCTCTATCTCTGTCTCTGTCTCTCTCTCTCTCTCTCTCTCCTCTCACACACACACACACACACACACACACACACACACACACGTGCGGGCGTGTGGGGTAAAGAGCCCACCTGACAGTGGGGTAAAGCGCTCACCTGACAGTGGAGTAAGGGCCCACCTTACAGTGGGGTAAGGCGCCCACCTACAGTGGGGTAAAGGCCCACCTGACAGTGGGGTAAAGGGCCCACCTTACAGTGGGGTAAGGGCCCACCTTACAGTGGGGTAAGGCCCACCTTACAGTGGGGTAAAGGGCCCACCTGACAGTGGGGTAAGGCGCCCACCTGACAGTGGGGTAAGGCGCCCACCTGACAGTGGGGTAAAGGGCCCACCTGACAGTGGGGTAAAGGGCCCACCTGACAGTGGGGTAAGGGCCCACCTTACAGTGGGGTAAGGCGCCCACCTGACAGTGGGGTAAAGGGCCCACCTGACAGTGGGGTAAAGGGCCCACCTGACAGTGGGGTAAAGGGCCCACCTGACAGTGGGGTAAAGCGCCCACCTGACAGTGGGGTAAAGGGCCCACCTTACAGTGGGGTAAAGGGCCCACCTTACAGTGGGGTAAGGCGCCCACCTGACAGTGGGGTAAAGGGCCCACCTGACAGTGGGGTAAAGGGCCCACCTGACAGTGGGGTAAAGGGCCCACCTTACAGTGGGGTAAGGCGCCCACCTGACAGTGGGGTAAAGGGCCCACCTTACAGTGGGGTAAAGGGCCCACCTTACAGTGGGTAAGGCGCCCACCTGACAGTGGGGTAAAGGGCCCACCTGACAGTGGGGTAAAGGGCCCACCTTACAGTGGGGTAAGGCGCCCACCTTACAGTGGGGTAAAGGGCCCACCTTACAGTGGGGTAAGGCGCCCACCTGACAGTGGGGTAAAGGGCCCACCTGACAGTGGGGTAAGGCGCCCACCTGACAGTGGGGTAAAAAGCCCACCTGACAGTGGGGTAAAGGGCCCACCTGACAGTGGGGTAAAGCGCTCACCTGACAGTGGAGTAAAGCGCCCACCTGACAGTGGGGTAAAGCGCCCACCTGACAGTGGGGTAAAGCACCCACGTGACAGTGGGGTAAAGCGCCCACCTGACAGTGGGGTAAAGCGCCCACCTGACAGTGGTGGGGTAAAGCGCCCACCTGACAGTGGGGTAAAGCGCCCACCTGACAGTGGGGTAAAGAGCCCACCTGACAGTGGGGTAAAGAGCCCACCTGACAGTGGGGTAAAGCGCCCACCTGACAGTGGGGTAAAGAGCCCACCTGACAGTGGGGTAAAGGGCCCACCTGACAGTGGGGTAAAGGGCCCACCTTACAGTGGGGTAAGGCGCCCACCTGACAGTGGGGTAAAGGGCCCACCTTACAGTGGGGTAAGGCGCCCACCTGACAGTGGGGTAAAGCACTCACCTGACAGTGGGGTAAAGGGCCCACCTGACAGTGGGGTAAGGCGCCCACCTGACAGTGGGGTAAAGCACTCACCTGACAGTGGGGTAAAGGGCCCACCTTACAGTGGGGTAAGGCGCCCACCTATGGCCTTTGCCCCAGTCACGTGCTGGCGCTTTACCCCATGCCAGCATTTTGACAGCGTGTTATTTTTTTTCCCCAAATCTATTGTTGTTAACAGAGACGTTGCCTGTATTTTGGTAAGAAATTCCGACACGTTTTTCTTTTCATCATACGAACAAACTCTCTCTCTCTCTCTCGCTCTCTCTCTCTCTCTCTCTCTCTCTCTCTCTCTCTCTCTCTCTCTCTGTCTGTGTGTGTGTGTGTGTGTGTGTGTGTGTGTGTGTTTACAAATCCAGAGGTTCCTATGACCCATCTAACTATAGGCCAATATTGATATTACCTGTTTTTACAAGAAAGACATATACAGACGTGTGTGTGTGTGTGTGTGGTGTGTGTGTTTCCTCGAGCGCACATGTGGGGGGTTGGGGGTGGGGTGTGTGTATGACCGTGGACAAGCAGATTTAAACATGCAGTCAATAAGTCAATCAATCAACACACACACACACACACACACACACACACACATAATGATGGGATGGGCATTTGAGGAAGGGTGTTGTCTGTGGAGCTTTCAGAAATGAAAGGGGTGTAAAGTGGTTTGTACAGAATCTTGCCTATAAAAAAGGGGGAAATAGTTGTTGATAAAGCAATAAAAGGAAGGAAAAGGGATAGGGGTCAGAGTGGTACGGGGTTGGAGGAGGATGGAAGAAAATTAGACGTTTTAGAAGAGAAGGGGAGGAGTGCGTGGAGGATTCTGATTTTTTTTCTTATTGTCAAGGAGTGGCAGAATGGGAGGAGGGGGGGGGGGGGGATGTATTCAGACATCCTTCAGTCCAACTGCTAACAAAAAAGATCCTACGACATGAAAAAAATATAGCAGTGGTTCCTAAATACTCTAAAACAAGACGTAGTGCAGTCGCTGTCGACAGGAAACGCCCATGGCCACTTGTCTATCAAGTGGGGTTTAGCAAAGGGGTCGTCAGGCCCGGGGTATTGATGTGGTTGTTTAGTGCAGGAGTGTCCACCATCACAACAGCGCTGTCACTCTGTCCTCTGCCTCGGGCTGTCTCGCCATCTGGATCTGCTACGCACAAGGATAGCAAACCAACGGTGGTGGGCACGGCCCGAGGAGCAGATTGGCAGCACACATATTAGGGATTGGTTTGTAAACGTCAGTCTGTTTTCCTCACAATCTGTTTCAATCATTCAGTCTTTCTTGCACCACAAACTGTCTTTCTTAACAAACTATCTGTTTGTTACTGAAGGGCTCTGTCACCTTCCTCTTTTCCGTTTGAAAACAATATTTTACAGCAATGTCTTCAAAATCCACCGAGATACAAAAGCTCATCAATCAAATCTCATACAGGTAAAGGAAAGTAATGTCTTTACACTGTTCATGGAAACAGTTCCTCCCCCCCCCCCCCCAGTCCCTCTCTTTATGGAACAGTTTATAAACATATAAATATTATGTCAGTTCACCATTTTTTTGTGGGCTGAGCCTGAAAGCACACTGTGAAAAAACACACCTTAAAAGGGAGACAACATACAAATTATCTGCACATTAAAAGGAAGGCAACATACAAATAATCAGTTGCTCAAATATGATCCGCACTATTATTATAGTTATGTGTGTGTGCGTGCGCGTGCGCGCGCGCGCGCGCGTGTGTGTGTGTGTGTGTGTGTGTGTGTGTGTAAGTGTGTGTGTGTGTGTGTGTGTGTGTGTGTGTGTGTGTGTGAGTGTGAATGTGTGTGTGCCTGTAAATAAATGTGTAAGTGCTGTGTGCGCATACTTCCATGTACTTTCAAATATGCTAGTGCATGCATGTGTAAGTGTACGAATGTGCATGATTGGAAACCTGCATGCACGTGAGCACGTGCACATGCAAGTTAAGGGTAGTATATATGCGGAGATGCAGAATAGCACTCACGTGGATTGGTAAACAAATAAAGAAAAAAATGGTTGGATCGGTGTGTGGAGGTACTCACTTTCAGTAGCGTACAAATCCACTTTCCTACATCAATACTGTATGCCACACAAACTGACACAAGATATGTCATTTGGGACAACCAGTCACTGACACAACCGCTGTGCACAAGCTCTCTAAAATGGAAACAACGGATCGACATGTACAGTCTGACAGATTGCAAAGATTCCCTGTGGATCCACAGCATGCTCACAGTATAGTGGGAGCAAACTGGAGGACAAACAGGCAAAACCCTCCTCAGCCTCATCAACGTTCTATTCCACTTACACATTTGTGGAGCACATCTCTACCAATTCAAACGCTCATCTTATCTCTTATCCTCAACCCCAACTCTACCAATTGTACACACACACATACACAAAAGCATGCTCGCGCACGCACACACACACACACACACACACACACACACACACGCACGCACGCACGCACGCACGTACGCACGCACGCACACACACACACACACACACAACACTTAACACACACACACACACACACACACACGCACGCACGCACGCACGCACGCACGCATGCACGCACACACACACACACACACACACACACACACACACACAGAGAGTATTTTGCTTCAATACTGGAATGATTTTTTTTCATATCATTGCATGAAACAATATGAATTGGAGTAATTTTGTTTCCACATACGCAAACTACGTTTTTTTTTACATATTTTGTTTTAAATGCATTAAGTTTCCACCTGTACATTAATGAGAGTAATTTTTCTATTAAGATTAAAATTCTCTTTGATTCTTTTAATATCAAACTGTTCTTTATAAACGTGATCTACCATACTATATTCGAAAGCTTTCCAGATATGCGACTTAACTAAGTTACACTGTTCATGTACTGATAAGGGGAAATCAAACAGTTCTGAACCAAAACTATTTTTGGCTCCACGTTTAGCTGCCCTGTCTACTTTTTCATTATAATGAAAAGAACAATGTGAAGGAATCCAACAAAAAAAAATGGGGAGGGGGGGGGGGGGGAAGCAAAGGATTTTTTTTGTTTGTGTATTTTTTTTTTCTTCTTGTTTTTCCTTTTTTCTTTAGTACTGTCATCTGTTTTGACTTTAATTGATAAGTTAGTTGTTGGTTATAAGTATTTTGTTTCATGTTAATCTTCACTTATGACTTGTGTAAAGATATTCACACACTTACACATCCACAACTCTCTCACTCACACACACAGGCACACATACTCACACACACACGCACACACACACACGCACACGCGCGCGCGCACACACTCACACGCACACACACATTCGCGTGCACGTGCACCCATACATATACACATACACACATTATGTGCACGCTCGCAATTACTTCCGTACACATTTACTTTTTTTTGTTGTTTTTTTTGTCTAATATCACGAATAGTGGATAGACGTTAAATGAAGGACACACTCACACACACACACACGCGCGCGCGCGCGCGCGCGCGGGCTGTTGGGTTGGGACAGACGTGTTGGCGCCCTCTGATGGGAGAGCAATAGATAAAACAACTTTAATTTCGCGAAAGAGTAAACACAGGAAATACTACAAGAGCACAATTTTTGCAATAGATTTCCACAATTCATCACATGATGATATTGTGTCAGATGGGGCTAATCATTTTTTCTCAGAAAGTGTCTGGTAAAACTGCAGAACAACACAATTATACCTGTCTGCAAAATACATACATAAGATTTGACATGGGCTTCGTGAATTTTGAAGTGAAATCAGATATTGGACAACTCTGCACATAAAAGTAGAGTTTTCAGAAGCACCTCTTGTTCCTTCAATACCTTTTCCTATGCCATGATAAATCTAGAATTACATGTTTGGCATTACAACTGACAAAGCGCACATATTGAGGGAACTTCTTTGGACATGGGAAATATTGAAGATCACCAGTGATTGTTGTATGGCTGGTTTGGAATATGGGAGAAGACAGTCTATCATCTCATTACAACTTTGACAGGAAGGTAATGGCAATCATTGTGACACTGAAAATGAGTGTCTGGGCACTGCATGTTGTTCTCTGGCAGAGGGGTGATGGTAAATCCACCAGATATGACTAAAATTGATGTTTAATCGGAAATATGCTTGTACAATTTTGTAAAACAAAGTAGAACAAATTTGCATGTAAATAGTGTAAAAGTCCAGTTGTTGAATATAAGGAGGAACTCTCCTTTCTTTTGACAGACGGATTGTTTGTTGACTTTGCGTGATCGAGAATCTGACAAATTTCAGTTGGCATATTTGTTAAGCCCTTTGCGTAGGACACGTTTGTATCTGCCAGATCTCTGAACAAGTCGTCACAGACTCAAAATCAAACTTTTCACTTTTCATGCTCGCATCCACAGCGCCGCACACATAACATATTCCATGTTGAAAAGTCTCCTGGTCCTTACAGACGTATATGACTCTTTTCCAGTGTCACATCTCTGGGACCGATCATCAGCTTATAAAAATACGCAAACCGTGCCTGTGTCCCTTTCAACAAAAGAACTGCCCCTAATTTATCGGGTGAAAAAAACCTGACAGAAAGAGAAAAACGTATTAAGCGTCATATTGTTATCTATTTAAAGTACATGTGTTTGCATTCCTTTTTCTCTCTTTTAATTTTCCTCACGTTGGATTAGCTGAGGTTTTCTCATTATGGGCCAGGCATGGCCTTTAATGTATAATCATAAAAGACACTTCACGTGTCTTAAAAAAATGTGAAGCATGCGTGCTCGCAGAGCCTCACTGTCTCCATGGCAACATCGACCAGTCTTCCTCCCTGCTTCAATTACCTATCCTACAGGTAACAAATCAATCACCCTGAGGTTTTTTCACCGCTCAGTATGCATGCATGCTGCATGGTTTACCTGAACAGGCCAGCACAGGTACAAACTTCGACAAACCTTCCTTTATTCCCAACAGCCTGCAGAAGCGATACATGTTTTCCATCACCATATTCCCCCCATAAATAAACGTAGAAAACCACCTGAAACGTGGGCACAATTCCTGACAAGGTCATAGATAGCTATGGACCAAGCCTGTTGGTGTGCATGTTTAGAAGTCGGAGAATAATTGTAAAGCAGTAGTCTTATGTATGATCCGTGTTCGCGCGCTTTAGTGTGTATGTGTAAGGGTTTTAGGCTGAGGGAAAGCTTCAATATTTGAACTGTTGGGAGTATGCCACATAAACATTTAAGTGGAGTACAGTGTGGATGGAGGTTACGGTTGAGGTTAACACATTTGTCCACTTCGTTTTTCTTTTTTTCTTTTTTTTAAGTTCATAAAAACGGTTTTTTTTTTTTTGTTTTTTTTTAAAATAATCGAGCATTTGGAGCACACAGGTGCGCAGAAAGAGGACAGTCCGCAAAGTCAGTCACTGTATGTCTCGCACATAAACATTTGTTATACAAAATTAAATTAAAAGAGAAAAAATCAAGAAACATCGAAGCAAAAAGTAAATCAAATAAAATGCAGTTGTAACTGAATTATCAACGTGTAACGTTCATAGTGCAATACAATACAATACAATACAATACAATACAATACAATACAGGACAATACAAGACAACACACTACAGTACAGGACAAATGCAATACAATACAATACAATACAATACAATACAATACAAACTGCAAGGTGGAATGCTCCATCGATTTTACCTGACCTGTACCTCAACAGGCCCTGACCCAGACAGGTATGTTGGTTCGACCCCGAGGTGACCTCAGCCCTAAATATCCTCAACTTGAACCTCACCTTGTGACCTTTTTGTAAGAATGTTGCTTTAATCCATATTTATTTCATTTTATTGTCCGATCTTAGCGCAGATCTTGATACGATTTTGGAATAGACTTAAAATGACCTCAAACATTAACTGACACTCATCTTATTCTTATATAAAGCATACCTAAAGCTGTCCGTTTCTGAGTCGTCTTTTGATTTTTTTTAAAATTTCCAGTTATATCATACTTAATCTTTCCTTCTCCTTTTCTTTGTTTTCTCAACAAAGAAGAGTCTTGCTGAGGATCACAGACAGCGAGTCAGGATCATAACTGTCCTTACTCATATTCTGATAAATTTGTGTACTCACACCATTTCTTTTTAAAGTCAAGATGTCTCATTTCAAGTTTGCGAGTTTCTTTTTCTTGATTTGATATCTCAGTTTTACCTTTTTCAAGAATGTTTGCAATGAGGTCTTGTTTTGCTCATTCTGCATTTATATACCTACACTTTTCCCAATAAAATCACAAGGTCAAGAACTCCATCTATTTCTGTGTTGTCTTCAGTGCCAAAGAGAATCTGCTCGATGCTAAGTTACAGCCTGTGACAAGCTGCACATTTTCCTCTCAAGATTAGTTGCAGCGCTCAATCCAAAATGACTGAGAAAAGTCACAGTTCTATGAATAGTGTTGCATTTGTCCTTTTCCTGGTTCCAAAAATTGCAGACGTTTCTGTTAACTATTCCCATTTTCCTTAAGACAGTATTATGCAACACATTCTGTAACGTATTTCAATTTTTTTTCTTTAAGACTTTTTTCCCAGTCAACTGGTACATTCAGTTTTTCTTCCAAAATGGACAAAAGGCTTGATTTTAAGAATCTCAATTTCACTAACATTTAGTTTCATTTGTGGATCGTGCTGTGCAAGGGAAGTAGGCTATTGTTTTAGATCTCTTTTCTCTCTTGTGCTGTGTTTGTTGAAAACGGCGCTTTCGCCGAAATATCCAGAAGTTTTGTGATGTCCTTTGTAAATAAAATAACGTCACTTTACACTTGTTGTGTGCTTGTTTGTTTGTTGTATGTTCCAGTGACGTTGCAGTCTGTTTCATCTTTTTTTTCTTCTTTCTATTTCACTAAGCTGGATGTTATATCTTTTAGATTCTTAAATACAGATATGATCGAACGTATTGCCTTTGTACAGGAGTCGCCGACATTGTCGTTAATGACAATTCGTCTTGTTCTTTTTTTTTTCTTTTTTTGTGATCGCTTGTAAACAGCTTATATATTCTAAGAAATGTATTTTGGTATCAATCTTGTGTGAGAAAGCTCTGTACCTTAAGAATTCTCCATTACTTTCTAGAAGGTCTTTAATGAATGCAATATTCGTCTGTGCCCAGTCTTTGTTATAGAAGACTTTATTTGCAATCTTAACGTTTTCATTATACAACATTGGTTCAGGCAGTAACTCATGTTCCTCCTTTAGTTCAATTTGTCTTCAAAATGTTTCATACGCTAGGTAAACGTGTTTTGTTTTTAAAAAATGTAGGATACATTCGATTCAAAGCAGTTGGGCCCGTACTTGTTCTAAAATAATTTTGGACATAAAGTCTTATCATGTGAATCGACTTTGGGGTTTGAACCATAATCCTTCTAAGTCAAGCTAATCTTAATGCCTCTATGTACGTCTTGATCTCAGAAATGCCAATGCCCCCTCCTGTATTGTGCACAGAGTACTTTCTCTTGGTTGTATCTGTTTTCTTGTCCCATACAAAGTCAAAACACATTTTCTGTATTTGTTTGATCTGAGCGTCTGCGGGATTTGGAAGCAATATCCAGGGGTATGTGAGTTTTGATAGAATTAGAGATTTAAGTCTGCCACTCTGCCAGATCGTGTAACAGTCCTTTGCAACCATATTTTGAATAGATGTTTTACCTCTAATAGCTTGTCTTTCAAATCTGTTTCTGTGACTCTTGATATCATCAGTTACCCAGAGCCCTAGTATCTGAAATTTAAGAGGATTCCATTCCATCTTTTATCTACAAAATATATATCTGGTGAGTTATTCTTGTTACCTACATTGAATGTTTGTGAATTATTCAGTTTCAGTCCTGAAATATTTTCAAATTTGCTAAACCTTTCAAACAGGTATTCGTAAGACTTCCTGTATCCTTCCAATATAAAAGACGTATTATATGCAAATTTGCACACCTTAAATTCTGTGTCAGCCAGTTTAATACCTTTGGTATCACTGTCTTCCCTTACTCTACAAGCAAATACTTCTGCGCGTAAAACAAATACATGTGGCGATATTGCGTGTCCTTGCCTACACACTCTTTCTATATTGAAATTTGTTGACATTTTCCGATTTACAAACACGTAAGCTTGTTTATTATTGTAGAAGGCGGATTTCTGGGTGTCAACTGAGACTAATAAACCAGGTAATCTTTTTCATGAATGTAATGGATAATGTCATGTACAGTTCTAATGCTGTCCCTGATGCACTTTCAATGAACGAACCCTGCATGGTCTTAGTTTATAAGTTTAGGCAAGAACAATTTGATTCGACTGGCTGTAAAAGCTGATCCGATTTTATACACTGCATTAAGAAACATTATTGGTTTCCAGTACTTAAGGTATTCTTTGGGTTTATCTCCCTTCGGTAGACAAACTATGATTGCTTCTTTCTGTACAAAGGACATTTCACCTCTTAAGAACCCTTCGTTTAAGGAATGAACAATAAAGTTATCTAACTGTTTCTAGAAGAATTTGAAGAAATTCATTCTGTCTGTACCTGGTGCTTTTGATGCTTCGTCTTAAGTTATGAGCCCTTCTAACTCATCAGATTCTGTTTTGTTAACCTAGGCAAATTGTGGACGTAGTCTTCTATGCGGATGTATTCTGTTTTTGTTTTTTTCTCAATGTATTATGTTTGATAAGAATTCCTCGTTTGTTTAAGAAAGATCATCCGCTTCAGATAGGATTTTTCCACGTTTTGTCACACAAGTTTTGTCAATTATTTGCTAACAAAGTGCCTTTTTCAAATTAAAAGAAATCTTAAGTTGTTGTTTTGCCCTGTGATGCCCGTTTGGCTTTTGATCCAAAAATTATACCATCTATCTTCTTTTGCCTAATTTCACTTAACTCTTCTCTTTTCTCCTGTAATAGCTTTATGTCAGATTTGTGAAAAGGTGAAGTTTTCTCTAGTGCTACGATGGTTTTTTTCTGTTGTTGTTTTTTTTAATCTGTGTAATCCATCTATTTTATTCTCTTATACTATACGATATAGTCTGAGCTCTTATCTCCATCGGGGGTAGTAAGTTGAATTCGATAATTAGGAACTTGCTGTACGTTATCTGGATCATAAGGTAAAGCTGTGTACTGCTCTTTAGTTTTCTTGATAGTTTCTTTTATAAGTTCAACATACGTAGTATTTTTCAGTACAGACGAGTTAAGTTTCCAAAGGCTTCTGCATCTTACTCCTGTTTTAAATGTCAGCCTGATACAAATAAGAGTGGTCACTTCTAAGTCCATATGAAAGATTAACTACCTTAGCATAAGTGACTAGCGATTCAGACACAAGAAGAAAGTCTAGACAACGTTCTTGGAGAGGATTGAGTGTTGTCCATGTGTATCTGAGAACTTCTGGATTTAGTTCTCTCCAAATGTCAACAAGGTCCAAGTCTGACATCATATCAATAACTTTAACCTAAGCCTTACAGTTGTCCACTTTTTTCTACCACAGCGGCTGGTGTGACCACACCATGGTAGATGTGAGGAACTGTCGAGAATGAACAGCATCGAAGTTCAGCTAGAACAAACTGAAATAAGATTTTCAATAAGTTGTGCTCAGCTGTAGTTTAAGTGACTGAGTGACTGTTGGGTCAATTTGCCAGTGCGTGTTCGATCCTGTACAATTGTAGGAGTAAGTTCATAGCGCGCGTACGTGCGTGCGTGCGTGCGTGCGTGCGTGCGTGGTGTGTGTGTGTGGTGTGCGTGCGTGCGCGTGCGTGCGTGCGTGCGTGCGTGCGTGCGTGGCGTGCGTGCGTGCGTGCGTGCGTGCGTGCGTGTGTGTGTGTGTGTGTGTGTGTGTGTGTAAACCATCCCGGAACTTGGACACCTCCATACACGCATTGACCTCACATTTTCATGTGCATGTGTTCACGTGCACGCATATATGCAAGCATGCCCAAATGATCACACACACATGCACGTACAAGCACTTACATACACACAGTCACGAATGTACACATGCGAAGGGATATATGCCTTCACAGACGCACGCACGCATATACATTAAGCGAGTATACTTGCAAACATACACACACGCGCGCGCGCGTACGCACGCACGCACACACACACACACACACACACACACACACACACACACACACACACACACACACACACTCACATTTGCTATTTGTTACCTTTATATTTCTTATAATTTACCAAGAACTTGAGACAGACAAATTCCGTGATCATGAAGATTGTTCAAGGCCTTTTCTTATTTGATCAATTTGTGATATACGTGTTTCAAGAGTCAACAGATGGAAACAAGAATGCCTCATTTGCCGGACAGCAGCAGTGTGGATGAGCAATAAAATGAGGCAATCCATTTGGCATAAAATGTGTCGGGGCAATCACATGTCCTCTGGACCAGAGAGAGAGAGAGAGAGAGAGAGAGAGAGAGAGAGAGAGAGGAGAGAGAGAGAGAGAGAGAGAACTTATGTATTTTGTGTTTTTGTGTTCATATGGCGGTGAAAAAATTATTGGAAAACGGGCAATGTATCAGAGCCAGTTAGGAAAAAAAAAGACCTGACCCAAATATAAAAAGACAGACAATTGTCTATATAAGTCACAAGTATAACTTAAGTGAGAAAGGACAGTACAACACAAATCTTGTTTGCGCTACATAACATAATAATCTTTGAAGTTTCCTGTAATCTCAGGTCAGTCACCTGCCTTCACTGGAATGCCTAAATGGCGTAAACATTTCACAAAATGACTCATATTTAGAGTGCCCAAGATGACGACCATCATCGCTCCCCCTCCCCTTATTCCATTCCCTCCTCATAAAGCCAGCTGTCTGTGCTATTCCTGCATGACATTCAACATGAAGTTGCTGATGAGAGGTGTCTTTTTTCGGGATGTTAAACTGATGATGAAAAGAAAGAGGTTTTAAAAAAAAAAAAAAAAGATTTTCGAAACAGATTACTTACATGTTCATACCTCTGGTCATTCGTATCTGGCAACAGTTGCAGTATACAGTAGACCAGCAAAGAAGAACATTACGTTTGTACAGGATATATAGCTGTCATCGGAGAGATAAAACAGCAGGCTCGCTTATTTTGATGATGTGTAGCTATTGTTCCAAAGTTGACCTCGCTCCTCAGTCGACTGTGCTCGCGTGTCCTTTCACTGTGCCACTGCCCCACCCTCCTTCCCTCCAGACAGGTAAAGGCGGTTGAAGTGCCCCGACACCCTTACACCAGCAATTATACCACTGCCACCTGCATCAGGTAAAGGCTGATTCTACATGATCCTAGCCACGTCTCTGTTTAGTTTTTACTCCTCCACTTCCCGGTACCACTTCCAAGCCCTGTTCTTACTCCCCTCTCCCCACATACTCTCCTTTTTCTCGTCTCCTCCCCCCCCCTCCCCGCTACCTCCACTACGCCTTCAACCTCTACTACACACTCTTAAACTCACCATAATGTCTTCAACCTCTACCACCACTCTTAAACTACAACCATAAATGTCTTCAAACCTCTCTCCACTCTAACTACACCATAAATGTCATCAACCTCTACTCACACTACTCACCTTTCTTCAACCTACACACACTCTTAACTTCACTAAGTCTCACCTTACTACACACTCTTACAACTCAACCAACCCTTAATCAATGTCATCAAACCTCTACTACACACTCTTAAACTACAACCATAAATGTCATCAAACCTCTACTACACACTCTTAAACTACAACCATAAATGTCTTCAAACCTCTACTACACACTCTTAAACTACAACCATAAATGTCTTCAAACCTCTACTACACACTCTTAAACTACAACCATAAATGTCTTCAAACCTCTACTACACACTCTTAAACTACAACCATAAATGTCTTCAAACCTCTACTACACACTCTTAAACTACAACCATAAATGTCTTCAAACCTCTACTACACACTCTTAAACTACAACCATAAATGTCTTCAAACCTCTACTACACACTCTTAAACTACAACCATAAATGTCTTCAACCTCTACTACACACTCTTAAACTACAACCATAAATGTCTTCAAACCTCTACTACACACTCTTAAACTACAACCATAAATGTCTTCAAACCTCTACTACACACTCTTAAACTACAACCATAAATGTCTTCAAACCTCTACTACACACTCTTAAACTACAACCATAAATGTCTTCAAACCTCTACTACACACTCTTAAACTACAACCATAAATGTCTTCAAACCTCTACTACACACTCTTAAACTACAACCATAAATGTCTTCAAACCTCTACTACACACTCTTAAACTACAACCATAAATGTCTCAAACCTCTACTACACACTCTTAAACTACAACCATAAATGTCTTCAAACCTCTACTACACACTCTTAAACTACAACCATAAATGTCATTCAAACCTCTACTACACACTCTTAAACTACAACCATAAATGTCTCAAACCTCTACTACACACTCTTAAACTACAACCATAAATGTCTTCAAACCTCTACTACACACTCTTAAACTACAACCATAAATGTCTCAAACCTCTACTACACACTCTTAAACTACAACCATAAATGTCTTCATCAACCTCTACTACACACTCTTAAACTACAACCATAAATGTCTTCAACCTCTACTACACACTCTTAAACTACAACCATAAATGTCTCAAACCTCTACTACACACTCCTTAAACTACAACCACTAAATTCTCAAACCTCTACTACACACTCTTAAACTACAACCATAATGTCTTCAAACCTCTACTACACACTCTAAACTACAACCATAAATGTCTCAAACCTCTACTACACACTCTTAACTACAACCATAATTCTCAACCTCTACTACACACTCTTAACTACAACCATAAATGTCTCAAACCTCTACTACACACTCTTAAACTACAACCATAAATGTCTCAAACCTCTACTACACACTCTTAAACTACAACCATAAATGTCTTCAACCAACACCTCTAACACACATCTTAAACTACACACCACTCACAATGTCTTCAAACCTCTTACTACACTCTACACCAAATTCTTCAAACCCTACTACACACCAACTCAACCAAAATGTCTTCAAACCTCTAACTACACACCCTTCAAACCTACAACCATACCAAATGTCTTCAAACCTCTACTACACACTCTTAAACTACAACCAAAATGTCATCAACCTCTACTACACACTCTTAAACTACAACCATAAATGTCTTCAAACCTCTACTACACACTCTTAAACTACAACCATAAATGTCATCAAACCTCTACTACACACTCTTAAACTACAACCATAAATGTCTTCAACCTCTACTACACACTCTTAAACTACAACCATAAATGTCATCAAACCTTTACTACACACTCTTAAACTACAACCATAAATGTCATCAAACCTCTACTACACACTCTTAAACTACAACCATAAATGTCATCAAACCTCTACTACACACTCTTAAACTACAACCATAAATGTCTTCAAACCTCTACTACACACTCTTAAACTACAACCATAAATGTCTTCAAACCTCTACTACACACTCTTAAACTACAACCATAAATGTCTTCAAACCTCTACTACACACTCTTAAACTACAACCATAAATGTCTTCAAACCTCTACTACACACTCTTAAACTACAACCATAAATGTCTTCAAACCTCTACTACACACTCTTAAACTACAACCATAAATGTCTTCAAACCTCTACTACACACTCTTAAACTACAACCATAAATGTCTTCAAACCTCTACTACACACTTTAAACACAACTAATTCTTAAACTCACACACACCTAACTACAACCATAAATGTCTTCAAACTCTACTACACACTCTTAAACTACAACCATAAATGTCTTACCTCTACTACACACTCTAAACTACAACCATAAATGTCTTCAAACCTCTACTACACACTCTTAAACTACAACCATAAATGTCTTTCACTCTACTACACACTCTTAAACTACAACCATAAATGTCTCAAACCTCTACTACACACTCTTAAACTACAACCATAAATGTCTTCAAACCTCTACTACACACTCTTAAACTACAACCATAAATGTCTTCAAACCTCTACTACACACTCTTAAACTACAACCATAAATGTCTTCAAACCTCTACTACACACTCTTAAACTACAACCATAAATGTCTTCAAACCTCTACTACACACTCTTAAACTACAACCATAAATGTCTTCAAACCTCTACTACACACTCTTAAACTACAACCATAAATGTCTTCAAACCTCTACTACACACTCTTAAACTACAACCATAAATGTCTTCAAACCTCTACTACACACTCTTAAACTACAACCATAAATGTCATCAAACCTCTACTACACACTCTTAAACTACAACCATAAATGTCTTCAAACCTCTACTACACACTCTTAAACTACAACCATAAATGTCTTCAAACCTCTACTACACACTCTTAAACTACAACCATAAATGTCATCAAACCTCTACTACACACTCTTAAACTACAACCATAAATGTCTTCAAACCTCTACTACACACTCTTAAACTACAACCATAAATGTCTTCAAACCTCTACTACACACTCTTAAACTACAACCATAAATGTCTCAAACCTTTACTACACACTCTTAAACTACAACCATAAATGTCTTCAAACCTCTACTACACACTCTTAAACTACAACCATAAATGTCTTCAAACCTTACTACACCACTCTTAAACTACAACCATAAATGTCTTCAAACCTCTACTACACACTCTTAAACTACAACCATAAATGTCTTCAAACCTCTACTACACACTCTTAAACTACAACCATAAATGTCTTCAAACCTCTACTACACACTCTTAAACTACAACCATAAATGTCTCAAACCTCTACTACACACTCTTAAACTACAACCATAAATGTCTTTCAAACCTCTACTACACACTCTTAAACTACAACCATAAATGTCTCAAACCTCTACTACACACTCTTAAACTACAACCATAAATATCTTCAAACCTTACTACACACTCTTAAACTACAACCATAAATGTCTTCAAACCTCTACTACACACTCTTAAACTACAACCATAAATGTCTTCAAACCTTACTACACACTCTTAAACTACAACCATAAATGTCTTCAAACCTCTACTACACACTCTTAAACTACAACCATAAATGTCTTCAAACCTCTACTACACACTCTTAAACTACAACCATAAATGTCTTCAAACCTCTACTACACACTCTTAAACTACAACCATAAATGTCTTCAAACCTCTACTACACACTCTTAAACTACAACCATAAATGTCTTCAAACCTCTACTACACACTCTTAAACTACAACCATAAATGTCTTCAAACCTCTACTACACACTCTTAAACTACAACCATAAATGTCTTCAAACCTCTACTACACACTCTTAAACTACAACCATAAATGTCATCAAACCTCTACTACACATTCAAACCAAATTCTTCAAACCTACTACACACTTTTAACACAACCATAAATGTCTTCAAACCTACCACTCTACTACCTACTCACCTCTCTAAACTCTTAACAAACCATAAATGTCATCCTCTCCTCGTTGATATCCCTGACCAAAAAGCTCAACTGTTGGCGCAAAAGTGAAAATAATCAACAACTGGTGATGGACACATAATGTCTTGTCTAATATAGTCCATTTGGTGTTTTATCTGAGCAAAAATGACCATTTCGGATTTTTCCACAATGAATATGATCTTTATACTATTTTGGCTAAAATCTGAACATTTACGTTGTAATCTTATAATTTGAGTAGTGTTAAACAAATGTACATGCTTGCTTCATCATTATCATGCCACATTTTCTTATCTAGTTACAATTGGTAAGATGTGTTTATATGTATTCTAGAGTGTGGCCAGAGGTTCTCCTCTGCTTAAGGCAGCCACGTCACCCAGTACTACCTGTTAAGTGCGTGGTGTGAATTCAAAAAGAAAATCCAAACTGGTAAAGTATGGACTCCACCGGATTCAACTTGCCCAAGAAACACTGCATGGAAGAACAAAAAATTAGAGATTACATAAGATCAGTTGCATCCTAGGTTAACAATGACCACTCCATCCCTCAGTCTCTATTAAGGTGATGCAGAAGATGTGGGGAAAACCCACAGGGCATACATGGAAGAAACATGATAATCGCCATCGTGAACCTACAAATGCTCAGGAACCCTGGAAAATTGAAAGAATTGACTCGTTAAATGGACGACTCTTTGCATATTCTCAGCCTCTGCAAAGTTAGATGGAAGAACAATAGAGAAATGCAGATAGAAGAAGGGCGTAAAGACAAATATGCACGTGCAGTGGTGTTTGCAGCAAACAAGAACAGAAATGCCTTACTGAGATGCTTCCACATTTTCAGCAAGATCATGACCATTCACCTGCAAGCAAAACCACTCACCATCATGGCAGTGCAATTGTATGCTTCCACATCAAACTACGATGATGGACAAGTCTACTCCCAGATCCAAACGCTTGTCATGAACGTTAGCTAGAAGAAATAGATCCTCATTGTTCAGGGTGACTGGAATGTCAAGTTTGGTACAGATGTCCGAGAAGACTGTAAGAATTTCTATGGCCTCCACCATAACAAGACAACCAACCACAGGGAGATATGCCTGCAAAAAGTTTGCCAGTGATAATAAATAACTCGTTCACTCTCTGAGACCTCAAAGCATCCTGGGGATGAACGTAGCACTCCCCAAGTAGTCAGTATTACATCTTCAGCGCCTTTATGCTTGAGAGCTGGTACAGGTCTAGCATCATTAAGGCTAAAAGAGTAATATTTCAAAGAGCTGAAGTTGGTGACCATGACCTCGTCGTGATGGTTTTGAACGTAAGTTGAAGAACAATAAGAGAATGAAGAACAGCAAACTCACTGAACAATTACAAGGCATATGTTTACAAAGTGACAGCCCAGATGAGACAACCCATGTTGGTTGATGAGGCTAAAAGAAACAACACGATTTGTCTTGATTCGCATGCTGATCTCTTTTGCACTTTGGTAGTCTTGAGCAATTGTTGTCATATACATCCGTACTATGCGTAGTTGGTATGTAATTTTCACATGTGTTTATAATTGTCATTTTTTTTCTTGTACAAGTTTTAGATACATTTTGCTGTTTTCTCCATTTAGAGAGCACGGACTTTTCTTTATTCTTCTGGCAGGGGAGCAGGTCCTTCTGCTTCTTCTTTTTCTTCTCTTCCTCCTCCTCCTCCTCCTTCTTTTTCTTCTTCTTCTTCTACTTCTTCTTTTTCTTCTTCTTCTTCACTCTCTCTCTCTCTCTCTCTCTCTCTCTTCTCTCTCTCTCTCTCTCTCTCTCTCTCTCTCTCTTTTCCTTTTCCCTTTCCTTTTCTTTGTATTTTACATTTTTTTTTTACTATCTCTCTCTCTCTCTCTCTGGATATGTTATGTCATTATTTGTCTATGTTGCCTCTTGGTGTCTTTCCCTTTATCTCTCTCTTTTTTTTTACCTTCGGTTTATAAGGTGTGTATATCATAGAGTATATCCACCCATCCATCCACCCACCCACACACACTCACACAGATAAGAGAGAGAGTTGTGACAATTTTGTGCAGCAGTGATTTCAAAAAAGGCATACAGGTGCACAAATTGGCACAGTTGCGACATTTTGTGCAAAAGTGTGTAAATTGCGACAATTTGTGCAGTGAATAATTGCACAAAATATCATTGTGACATATTGTGCAATGGTGACATTTTGTGCGGTAACAGCTCAGCCTACCAAAAAATGGTGAACTGACACCATTCATAAACTGTTCCATAAAGAAGGGACTGGGGGGGGGGGGGGGGATGAACTGTGTCCATAAAGAGTGTGAAGACATTTCTTAACTTTACCTGGATGAAATTTGATTGATATGCTTCTGTACCTCAGTGGATTCTGAAGGGACTGCTGTGTGATATTGCTTTAAAAACAAAAGAGAAAAGAGAAAAGAGACAGAGCCCTTTAGCAACAGTTTCAGTTTGAGTTTCTTCAAGGAGGCGTCACTGCTTGCGGACTAGTAACAAAGTGGAATTAGTAACAAAGAGACAGTTTGTTCAGAAAGATGGTTTGTGGTGCAAGAAAGACTGAATGATTGTAAAAGATTGTTAGGAAAACAGACTGACGTTCACAAACAAATCAGTAACATGTGTGCTGCCAATCTCCTCCTCGGGCCGTTCCTACCGCCACTGGTTCGCTATTGCTATGCGTAGCAGATCCAGATGGCGAGACAGCCCGAGGCAGAGGACAGAGTGACAGCGCTGTTGTGATGGTGGACACTCCTGCACTAAACAACCACATCAATACCCCGGGGCCTGACGACCCCTTTGCCAAACCCCACACGATAGACCAACGGCCATGGATGTTTCCTGTCGACAACGACTGCATTACGTCTTGTTTTAGAATATTTAGGACTCGCAGCTATATTGCTTTATTTTTTTCATGTCGTAGCATCTTTTTCGCCAACAGTTGAACCAAAGAATGTATAAAATACCCCCCCCCTCCCCTCCCCCCCCCCCCCCCCCCCCCTTACTCTCTTCCCCGCCCCATTTTGCCACTCCTTCACAATAAGAAAATCAGAATCCTCCACGCATTCCTCCTCTCCTTTGCTTCTAAAACGTCTACTTTTCTTCCCTCATCCTCCAACCCCCTACCTCTCTGACCCCTGCCTCTACCCCTTTTCCTTCCTTTTATTGCTTTATCAACAACTACTTTCCCCCTTGTTTTAGGCAAGACTCTGTACAAAACACTTTACACCCCTTTCATTTCTAAAAGCTTCTCAATCAACACCCTTCCCTAAATGCCCATCCCATCCTTATGTGCGTGTGTGTGTGTGTGTGTGTGTGTGTGTGTGTGTGTGTGTGTGTGTGTGTGTGTGTGTGTGTGTTGATTGACTGGCGTATTGATTGCATGTTTAAATCTGCTTGACCATGGTCACACAGACACACAGACACACACACATGCGCACGTAGGCAAACACAGACACATACACACAGACACACAGTCACAGACACACTCACACACACACACACACACACACACACACACACACACACACAACACACACACGCACACACACACACGCACAGTCGCAGACACAGACACACACACGCACACACACACACACACACACACACGCGCGCGCGCACACACACACACACACACGCAATGACAGAATGCCGGCAGTAGTTCAAAGAAATTGAAAGGGAAATCTTGTCTACGTTATTGAGGAAACGTCATTTTGATGCAACGTGCTTACAGAAAAAGCACACTAGAAACCCTAATGTAGGTTGGGGAGGACAGGATTATGACGGTTTCTTTGTTTGGTGCGGGTTTTTTTGTTTTTTGTTGGGTTTTTTTTTGTCCTCCAGCCTCCATTTTTCCTCACCTTTTTGTGTTTTTTTTCTTTTCTTTTCTTTCCCTTTTCTCTCTTTTTTTTAACAGTGGGGCCTCCATCCTATTTTGCCATACTGTCAATTGTTTCTGAAACTGACTCATACTCACCATGCATTGTCCGTGTGTTTTTTAACAGATGGACGTTCACTTGCTGATCTTAATGTTTTAACGTTTGAAAGAAAGCATGAATATAGAGGTGTGATATGTGTTAAGAGAAGGAACGAATAGAAGACAGGAAATCTTGGTTTTGAAATATTTTTTTTCTTTTATTTCTGTCCACAACAAAGAATTTTGGTTATCTCAAGACTTATCAATAAACATAATGTGATGATTGAGGGCACTTTATGCCCAAACAACATCAACGAAAAGTCCATGTTACTTTGCAGATTTACATAAATTTTACGTAAAAAACAAACAAACTCCCTTTGATTGACAATTTAAAATGATCTTTAAGAATGTTCTAAGGATTTTCTATGGATAAAAAAGTCAACGTTTGGGTTGAAGACCATCTTCAGGACAGTTGACAGACATGATAGCTTCTCTGTTATTCAACCATCCTTCGGCTGGCAGTTAAGATGTACTCTCCTTTTCCCCGACAATTCAGTCGGCGTTGAACTTTGATTGCATGTGAATTGGCTAAATCTGGTTCTGCTCCCTTGTTAAATATTGTTCAACATGAAAAAGGGCCACTTTGTTAAAAAAAATGTACAACCCTTACTTCAGCTGGTGCATCACAAATCTGGGAGGGGGATAGAAGGAGAAGTGGATGGGAGGGGTTCTGGTTCGACACAGTAAAACAATTTCAACAAAACGTGGGGTCGTCTACCTCGAAAATGTTGCAAACTGCGACAGTTCGTGGTGAGGATGCCCAACTCGACTTTTACACTTTTTTAAGTATTGACTCTCTCTCTCTCTCTCTCTCTCTCTCTCTCTCTCTCTCTCTCTCTCTTCTCTCTCTCAGCCTTCAGTTAGTCCTCCATTCCTTGCTCTCTGCCGTGTTCTTCTTTTTCTGTCTTTTTTAAAAATTGATTTTATGATTGCTTCGCATTTTTTCCTATTGACTCTGTCACATTCTTCTCCATTCTTCTTTTTGCATGTCTTTCTTGCAGGAGTGTAGGGAGCTCTGGATGAGGTAGCACCTTTGTTGTTCGGCAGCTGCATCCTACCTAGTAGGGTGGACGGGCATCATTAGTCCTCATCCACCTCCTAAAGCTCTCACGTGCTGGCTCCTACCTCCACACCCTGATACACCACTTCAGCTGGCGGGCTGAACCACGTGAGGGGGCGGTGTTTACACGGCACCACTAGGCGTACGACTTCCCTTGTGGAAACACCGGCTAGGGCGGAAAGAGTTTCGAAGAGAAGCTTAATGAAGATGTATATACTGGAACTCCAATGGCAAGTTTATAGGCTTTACTGTCTATACTTTGCATTTTTTTTATAGGTATTTTGGGGCAGAGAAGAATACCTCTTGGGCATATGCTAACTTTGAACGAATAAGTGCTGTTACTAGATGTATAAGAGTGGAAATGTCTTGTCCCCACTGTTGTTTGCTGACAATTTTTAGGAAGTTCAGACTCTTTTTAGCTTTCATCATTACGTATTCTAAATGCTCTTTCCATGACAATTTTGATGTAAGGATTACTCCTAAAAATTTAACAGACTGTGCATAATTGATAACTGACCCTTCTAGATTGAAAGAAGGCAAATCTCTTCGATCGTAACCAGAGTCAAAAAGCATCATATGTGATTTCTCTGGAGACAAAGTTAAACCAGTTTTTCCCGGCTGGGAGGTCGTGGGTTCGAATCCCATCAGAGTGATGTGGGTTTTTCTGCCCCGACCGGCTCCTACCCAGAGTTGAGTTTGCTGCAGACTCAGTTGGGAAGACTGGGACCACACAGTCGTGTTTCATCCACTTAATGGATGCGTTTCTGAGAGTGTTGCTCAAATTTCTTGACCAACACTGCAGGCGCCTGTATCTCTCGGGCCTGGTTGACGCCGGGATATATTATGAAAGGAAGCGTAGAGTACAGCCCTGTCATGTATTCTCAGACCGAAATGGAAATCCGTGGCATCATCTTAATCATCCTCATTCTCATCGATCAGCATTAAAAAAAAATGTCTCAAATTCTGTGGCCCTTCATGCCCTGCTCTCATGATGACCTCAATTTCGATGTCCTCTCCACGTCTGTGGCCTTGGTTTGATTCCGTCGGGGTCACCGGTATCGGCGAGTCCATGGGGGCTGTCATTGGACGGACGTGGTGGCGCCCTCCGGAGGGAGAGCTCGCTCACGCCGGCTCCGCGACTGAGCAATTATTGTCGTCAGTAGGGGGCTTAGTAGGTGGTGTCCTGCATATGTTAGATCAGAACAGGCGCCACTGAACACCACCGAAGTGACTCAGCAGCAGTGCAGTGTCTCCTCCGGTGGGTTGCCTCTTGACGACTTGACATTGACTGCTCCCTGTAGATTGCCGGTGCCACAGCCGGCGGGGCCGACCGGGCTGTGGCTGTGGACGGGGTGTCGGAATGAGCGGCGTGGGTGCACTGCCTCTGAGGTGGCGTAGAGGTTGGGACAGCAAAAAAAAAAAAAAAAAAAAAAAGTTAAACCATTTTGAATCATAAAACCATTTATATTATCAAGTTCTCTTTGATACAATTTTTTAGTGTAATTTAGCGATCTCATTGGAGTGCGTTTTTTCATAGTCACTTTCATCCATATGCAGATATCATCAGCATATTGAACCAATTCAACATGATTAGACACAGATGATGGTAGGTCATGTGTTAAAATATTGAAAAGTATTGGTGCTACTACTGATCCTTGTGGAATTCCCCATATGAAGTGGTTTTAATTTTGAGTAACTGTGTCCTATTTTGGTCTGAATTGATCTATCTGCTAGAAAAGTCTTGAAATAATTATACATGCAACCTGATAAGCCAATGGATTTTAATTTATAAAGTAGTCTAGAATGCCATACTTGATCGTACGCTTTTTTGATATCAAAGAAAGTAGCCAGTACATTTTTCCTTCTAGCAAACTGATGTTTAATTTGGGTTGTTAATTTGGTAAGGTGATCGATGGTTGATCTGCCCTTACGAAAACCTGCTTGATGTATTGGTATGATATTGTTCTTTTCGCAGTAGTATAGGAGACGATTTAAAATTATTTTTTCCATCAGTTTCCCAGTATGTGACGTCAGAGCAATAGGCCGATAACTGTTTATGTCTGATTTTGGTTTACCAAGCTTGTGTATGGGAACAATAATAGATTGTTTCCATATTAATGGAATATTTCCAGACGACCAACATCTTTGTATGAATTGGTGAAGAAAGTTAACAAAATTAGCAGGTAAATGTTTGATTAATTCATTTGATATTCCATCAGGGCCTACTGAAGTTCTTTTATTTCCATGGGAGAAAATGACATCTTTCATTTCTTTTAAGGTGATTGGGGCATTGATAAAATGGCTGTTATCTTCTATTGGATCATTGTAGATTTCGCTGGAAGATTCTTTCTCTCGAAAAACTCTATCCTTTTCTGACAAGCCCTCTTTGCAACTCGTCATTGCAAACATTTCTGAGAAAGCTTCGGCCTTTTGTGAGTTAGAAGGAAATTCTTCATTTTTTTTATATATACTGGATATTCTGGAAGGCATACTCCATTTTTCATATCCTTCACTTTTTTCCAAACCTTCTGAAGATGTGCATGATCAGAAACTTCGTTTTTACAAAAATTAGACCAATACTGCCGTTTGGCCTGTTCGTTTACGCTATTGCTATGTATTTTTGCCTTCTTCATATTTTTGTTTTTCTTTATTCTTTCTGTCTTTGAGATATTCATTAAAGGCTTCTTTCTTCAATTGTTTAGCCTCTGTGTAAGCATCGTTCCACCAAACATTTCCTGAATATTTATTATCTTTCATTTGATTGCCCTTCGGTATTGAAGAATCAGCAGCGTACAAAATTATCTCAGTAAATTTTGCATAAACACTATCTATATTATCCGACTGAAGTTCTTCAATGTCATGCATTGACAACAATCTTTCAAATTTGTCCCAATCCGCATTTCTGTAATCGTATTTAGGAATTTTATCTTTTACTGAATCCTGACTTACTGGTTTGTCATTTAAACTGATAACAACGGGAAGATGGTCACTACCCAATGTATCCTTGACAGTATCCCATTCACAGTTGCATGCAATAGCTGGTGATATAAGTGACAAATCAATGGCAGATGGCTTATGTTTCGATATATCTGGGATTCTAGTTACACTCCCATTATTGAGTAGATATAAAGCAGAATCAATAACATTTTCGACGAAATGGTTATTGATAGACCTGCCAACAGTGCATTCCTTGTCCCGAAAGGGAGAATGAGCATTAAAATCGCCCACTATCAACCATTTCTCTTTCTGATCCTGAATCGAGCGTAGCCACTCCGTGTTCTGTTCGTCTGGACCAGTTGGCAGATACACAGAAACTATATTCAAAATCAGCGATTCATTAAATTTTACTCTGACTGCACAGGCATTAATGTTTCTAGTATCTGTTGGAAAGGGTGGTACAATTTGCCTGTAATCCAGAACATCTTTGATATAAATAGCTGTGTTGATTTGTCCTTTTTCATCCTCAGATTGATAGATTGGAGGATAAAAGTAGCCCTTAAGGATTGGGAGTTTCTTAGTGAATACATTTAGAGATTGTAAAGCTAAAACATGGTACTTATTTGATGAAAGATGCTGCACAAGATTGTCTAGATTTGTGGAAATTGATCTACAACTCCAGTGCATTATTTGAATATTAGATTGCCTTTCCATTTTCTTCGGCATTTTTTCCCTCCTGATTAACGCTGTGTTGTCTCAACAGCCCTGCGATTAAGAATGAACTCAGTGAGATAAATAAGAAATAGCTAACAATACCAGCAACAACAAAAACAAAAGATAGTTGTGATAAGATAATATAAAAACAACTAAAATGCACAATTTCACGAAAAGTTGACAACAGACTATAGATCTATATAGAATGCTTTGACAAAGAAAAACAAGAAATATGCGAATTATAGTCACTCAAGATGGGGTAAACAGTGATCTTGACTGTGATTTCCGCAAAAACTAAATCAACAGGTCTCTTTGTCTTTGGTTTAATACCACTGTGTACTCAACACGTCGAACATGTTGAACCAAGGGTCTCTGTATCCAGTGAGGGGCCGGTGTCCTCTGTAAGGTTGATATTTTCCGGCCTGTCGCTGGTTAGACAAACTCACTGTCTTCCTCGGCTTCTCCCAGAAGAATTTTCGAACGTGCCTTCCAACATTTCTTGCCAGAACACTTGACCCTCTAGGTGTAGGATGAAGGTTGTCTCTGAGTGCCCAGTTGTTGGTTGGTAGGTTGTTATGAGAAACAAAAGACACATTCACGCGAGAAGATGGCGGACAGTGAGGAAAGTTTCGGTTAGGCTCTCCTAAAAATTTCCGCAAAACTACCATCAACATGACCAGACTGACTCGATCAAGAAGTCTAGGCAGCCGCTCAACAACGACACCAAGGAAAGCAAAAGAAAACGGCGCTCAGAAAGGTGACAGCAAAGAATGCCTCCTCAAAGATGCCCTGAATCGATCAGCACAGAAAGCCGCTCAGCGTGAACGTCAAGGGGATGGAGGAGAAGAAACCAGCACGACAGAAGACACCACCATATCTGTCGCAGTGAGTCTGGTAAAAGATAGGAAAAGCATTATCGAGTCTCTTACAGAACGAATAGCTTCTCTCGAAAATACTGTACTCAAGCAGACTGAGATGGTTGCTAGCATGGTCAGATCTAACGTTTCCGCAACAATAACAGACAGCCATACCCAAACAGACAATCTGACATCTCATACTCTTCAGTCGTATGCTGACGTTGCAAAATCATGCCTACCTGCTGCATCACACCCCAAGAAAGCATCACCATCAACGCCAGAGAGTAGGAGGGTGAAAGCAAATCAAAAATCAAAAGAAAAGAAGGAAGCCGAGAACCCAGATAAAATGACGTCAGAATTTCTTGACGAAAAAGATCAGACAGGAAAAACACAGAACTCAGTCAGTTCCAAACAAGAACAGAAACAAGACTTCCCGAACGTCTAATTCTTCATGATTCTGTGTATAAGGGAGTGAATGGGAACAGACTGGGCCTTTCTTATGGTTTTGAGGCTAAGACAAGCCGAGTATTCACATCAGAAGACCTTACTTTAGCGCTTCAGTCAAATCTTTACACTGACGAAAAACCACCAGATGCAGTAGTTATCCACTGTGGGGTTAACGACCTACAGAAAAAAGACCCAAGACATGTCAGCAAAGAGTTTACTTCCATTATCAAAGACTTTGCCACCAGCCATTCCAAAGTGAAGGTTGTGGTTAGTAAAGTTGCTCCAGTCAAAGATCCCAAACTGGAAATTAAGCGAGAGGTTTTTAATGCTCTAACAACCTCAGATCTGTTTGGAATCAAGAATGTGTGTGTGTTTGTGTGTGTGTGTGTGTGTGTGTGTGTGTGTGTGTGTGTTGTGTGTCTCTGTCTGTCTGTCTGTCTGTCTGTCTCTCTCTCTCTCTCTCTCTCTCTCTCTCTCTCTCTCTCTCTCTCCCCTACTCTCTCTCTTACCGTTTTTTTTTTTTTCTAATTGCAGGGCATGCTGGCGAAAAGAAGACGTGTGCGAAGTTGAAAGACAGCTGTGACAACATTCCCCTCATGGCTGTGCGCGCCTTCATCGCCGAGTGTGAACGCTGCCAGGAGAAGAGAAAGAGGAAAGAGACTGTCTCTGGAACAGTAGTCAGACCGATACTCGTTACAGACCTGAATCAAAGGGGGCAAGTAGACCTTGTCGATATGCAGAGCATGAAGGATGGGTCATTCTCGTTCATCCTGCATTACCAGGAGCACCTGAGCAAGTTCCACTTGATGCGTCCTCTCGAGACCAAGAGTGCCATCGACGTTGCAAGAGAACTTTTAGCTTCTTTTCTTGGATTTCGGTGCTCCTAGAGTTCTGCAAAGTGATAATGGTAGAGAGTTCACCGCCAACGTAATTGAAGAACTTGCCAAGATGTGGCCTGAGCTGGTTTTGGTCAACGGACGCCCACGCCATCCCGAAACCCAGGGTTCCGTTGAGAGGTCCAATGGAGTGATGAAAGACAAGCTTACGGCCTGGATGAGAGACCATCGTTGTCCAAACTGGTCTTTAGGCATACGATTTGTCCAGTGGCAGATGAACTCAGCTGTTTGTGAGGCAACTGCTAAAGAACCATATACTGTGATGTTCGGCAAAAAACCGTGTATTGGTTTGGCATCATCTGTACTCATTGAGTTTCTTCAGAAAATAGGAAGTGGGGTGTATGAAAAGCAGCTCCTAGATACGATAAACGGACATGGTGCAGGGCAGACTGACGTCACAGGACATGTTGGACAGACTGGCGCAGGGCAGACTGGCGTCACAGGACATGATAGACAGACTGGCGCAGGGCAGACTGGCGTCACAGGACATGTTGGACAGACTGGCGCAGGGCAGACTGGCGTCACAGGACATGATAGACAGACTGGCGCAGGGCAGACTGGCGTCACAGGACATAATAGACAGACTGGCGCAGGGCAGACTGGCGTCACAGGACATGATAGACAGACTGGCGTTATGGTTATGGAACACGACGGTGAAAATGACTTCACAGGACAAGGTACTCATACTACAGAACAGGATGGATACAATGCAGTCACAGGACAGGGGGGACAGACAGACATAACAGAGATCACAGAACATGTTGGACAGACTGACGTCATTAAGGTCATTGTAGAAGGTGGGCAAAACATCACAGAACGGGGCGTAGTTGATGTTCTACAGGACGGACAGACTGACGTTATTGAGGTCATGCTACAGAAACATCAGATTGAGGTTTCCGACCTCATGGAACATGATGGACAAAATGACGTCACAGGACATGACGGACACAATGACGTTACAGGGCAGGGTGGACAGAGAGAACAGGGTGCTGCTGGTGCAGAGAGTGGAGTGATAGAAGAAGAAAGCATGACGCAACAGACAATGATGACAGTCAGGGTGACACAACAGACAATGATGACAGTCAGGGTGACACAACAGACAAGGATGACAGTCAGGGTGACACAACAGACAAGGATGACAGTCAGGGTGACACAACAGACAAGGATGACAGTCAGGGTGACACAACAGACAAGGATGACAGTCAGGGTGACACAACAGACAAGGATGACAGTCAGGGTGACACAACAGACAAGGATGACAGTCAGGGTGACACAACAGACAAGGATGACAGTCAGGGTGACACAACAGACAATGATGAGAGTCAGGGTGACACAACAGACATTGATGGCAGTCAGGGTGACACAACAGACAATGATGACAGTCAGGGTGACACAACAGACAATGATGACAGTCAGGGTGACACAACAGACAATGATGGCAGTCAGGGTGACACAACAGACAATGATGACAGTCAGGGTGACACAACAGACAATGATGACAGTCAGGGTGACCATTTTCAGAGTATTAGAGTTTCTGCAGCACGGGGTTTAGAAAGACAAGCGAAAAAAATGCTACACCGATCAGAAGCGAAAATGAAGGCGCTCGATGTTGGCGATAATGTTCTCATACCAGTTTCTGAATTTGATCGGGGGCGGGGGGATCCACCCAACTTGACTGGTGTTGTCATGGAAAAGAGTGATAGAGGCTTCAAGGTAGGAACAAAAGCTGGAGTCTTATCTGGATTATTTGCCAGAAATCAAATTGAAATGACAAAAATTAAAAAAAAAAACTTACAATCGACATGGTTCCAAAACATGAAGAAATGTCCATCAGAACAGCTGTGCGCCTACTCTCGGTGGGTAAGGGGTAGGGAAAAGTAAGATGCTCTTGCAAGACAGGATGCCTTAAAATAAGGTGCAAACGTTTCAAGAACAAGAGCGATTGCACCAGTGCATGCCACCCACGAATGACTTGCAAAACCATTCCGCAGTAGAGTTTCCTTTCCACAGTGAAATATAATTATGTTTTCTTCGTCTTCCTTTCTTCGCATTATTGTTGTCAATGTCTTCCCGCTTGAGGATTAAAAAAAATTCTACTATTTGAATATCGTTTGACTGGCATCTGAACGTGGAACCGGGAGTTCTCAAAATGTTTCCCTGGACACACATATGACTGCGTTTCGTCGCAAATTATGAATATCTTTTATATGGCATTTGTGGGTGTGTGTGTGTGTGTGTGTGTGTGTGTGTGTGTGTGTGTGTGTGTGTGTGTGTGTGTGTGGCATCAGTTATCGGATCAATGGAGCACCTAAGGCGGTGATTTTCTTCTTTTTTTTTTTTTTTTCCTAGGGCCAAAATCCACTTCTTCATTTTTTGGTGCTTCACACTGTCCTCTTCATCTGCCAAAAAACAAAAAACAAAAAGCGGAAAAATAAACAATTTCAACTAAGGGTGTTTTTTTTTTTTTTTTTCTTCCCAACCAGTCTCTTACACACCATGCATAGTCTGTATGTTCTCTTACAAATGGACATAGTTTTGCAGATTTTAGTGTTTTGGCGTTTGATACAAAGCGTCTGGGTTTGCTGATGTTCTAATGTGTGGTGAACTGGCACACTCACTCTGATAATGTGCTGCATATATATATATATATATATATATATATATATATATATATATATATACAAAAGAAACAGCATACATGAAACAAAAAAATGTAAGCCTTTTTCGATTTTTCATTTTGTGTTACACACACTCTCTCTCTCTCTCTCTCTCTCTCTCTCTCTCTCTCTCTCTCTCTCTCTCTCTCCCCTCTCTCTCTCTCTCCCCCTCCCTCTCCCTTCCCCCTCCCCCCCTCTCTCAAATATGTTAACACTAGTAATTATATGTTGAAGGCACAGTACCAAAGCAAAATTTACGCGTTAGCAACCAATTCCGAATGTGCACACGCATGAAAGGATATCGTTAGTCCAACTGCCCGTTTCCTCTCCATCCCACTATGCTAGCGCGTGAGCACTCCTCACGTCACACCACTACCACCGCCACCACCACCACCACCCCCCCCAACACCCCCCGAACACCGTCCACCCCCACCCCCACAAAATAAAACCACACACACACACACACACGCACGCACGCACACACACACACACACACACACACACACACACACACACACACACACACACACATACACAGTGTGCGTGTGTGTTATATTTCTGGGTATGCTGCATTAATTTCCAATTAATTTCGTGATCATAATAATTTTTTTCCTTCTCTGCGCTGTTTTGTACTTCACTGTTCATCATTCTTGTGAATTGTGAATTCATGTCAATGAAGCATTTTATACAGTCAGTTATGAATCTGTTCGTCATACGCACCCACATACACAGACTGAGCTTGAGGTTACAACCGAGTTTGCACCGTGTGCGTAGTTCATGTACTGGGCAATGCTATTTTGCGTGTTGCAGGAACTGCGCAACCTCGTTGCAGAGTTCATGAATTCTGCAACGAGGTTGCGCAGTTCATGAAACACGCCAAAAATTGCGTAGTACACGTACTGCGCAGGTACACGTATATCGCGTAACACATGCATATAGCACGGTTTCCATGGCGAGGTAAGCAAAGTCACCAGATTTTAAATTCCTTCCTTTCTTTTATTCGAAAGCTTACACAAGCGATCAATGTTTTCTGTACATAATTATACCCGCTCCATAAGTAAACACACATGACAGCACCAGGAACTTGGCCACAGTTTCTGACTGGCTGGTTGTCAAGTTTGAGTCTGAACATCAATATCCAGTGTGTGTGATGCGGTCAAAGGAGAGAGGAAAAACAGGTTCTGTTTGCTCTACACTGAAACCACGTGTCACCAATGCGTGTGTGTGTGTGTGTGTGTGTGTGTGTGTGTGTGTGTGTGTGTGTGTGTGTGTGTGTGTGCATATGGCTGGAAATCGATCTAGCACCGCAGGTTAAGCGAGACTGGTGTTTCACAAACCACTTGAACTGTTATGATAGCCGACTGTCACAGTCACTGTTTTCTTCAACTGAATCAGTCCAATGGCCAGCAGCTGGTTTAGTCACTATTTTCTTCCAGTGAACTATTCCTAAGGTACGCTCTTTTTCTTTTTAAATGAGCCGTGTGATTGGTTTAAGGTCGCAGGTAGCCTACATACCTGTAGCCTATACATGCATTTTGTACGTGTGTAATACCAACAACCTGACCAGTGTAAAAAAAATCGTTGAAAGTGTGTGTGTGTGTGTGTGTGTGTGTGTGTGTGTGTGTGTGTGTGTGTTGTTGTTGTTGTTGTTGTTGTTGTTGTTATTGTTGTTGTTCTCTCTCTCTCTCTCTCTCTCTGAGAGAGAGAGAGAGAGAGAGAGAGAGAGAGAGAGAGAGAGCATTACTTGTTTTGGTTATAAGACGAAAAAAGAAAAAACAAAAACAATTTGCGCATATACACTTGGCGAAATGTGAGCATCGAAGCGTGTGTGTGTGTGTGTGTGTGTGTGTGTGTGTGTGTGTGTGTGTGTGTGAATGTGTGTGTGTGTGTGTGCGTGCGTGCGTGCGTGCGTGCGTGCGTATGTGTGTGTGTGTGTGTGTGTGTGTGTGTGTGTGTGTGTGTGTGTGTGTGTGTGTGTGTGTGTGCGTGCGATGTATAATTCATTAAGTTTCTGGGAATAGAAAAGCGTTTAAACATACACTTGGAAATGTTTGAACACACACACACACACACACACACACACACACACACACACACACACACACACACACACACACATACACTCACACACACACTCACACATACACACACATACTCACACACACACACACACTCACACACACACACACACACACACACACACACACACACACACACACACACACACACTCACACACACACACACTGTATCAGTGTGAAGTCAGGGAAACCTAACGCATGCCATAAATCATTGTGTTGTGCTCAGGCAATAAATCATCACAGTCAGCGCACACACTAGTGGCAAATCACCAACCACGAACAAAGAACGGGGTGAGACATCTTTTTTGAGATTTTTTGAAATTTTGAGTTTTCCATCATTGTTGTTTTTTTTTTTCCTCTTTAAGTTTCTTATACGGATATTATTCCTCATTTGTCGGCGAGTATGAAACTAATGAGGAGAGAAGGCTATCAGGTCAAAGTCCTCACTGCAGAGATTGGAGCTAGGGGGTTTGTAGGAACGTCTGCATACAGCCTCATGAAACAGCTCTCAGTTGCAGGGAAGGAAAAAACCAGAGCCCTGAAAGCAATGGCAGAAGCGGCAGAGAGGTGTTCAAGCTGGATCTGGTCAAGGAGGAACAAAAGTGAACTTCATAAGGCTTAATTTCCCTACAAATATCAGGTGTCCCTGTGGCTCAGTGGTTAAAGCGCGAGTCATTAAGTGGAAAATGAGCATATCCAGAGGGTCATGGGTTCGAATCCCAGCCATGGCTCGTCCCAAGATGGGAAAAAAAGGGCAGCAGAGGGACATCCGGAGTCATGAACCGGGTGTGGCCCAACCCCCTAGAGTGTCAGGAGATAAGGGCCGAAACACTTGCTTGAAGGGGGCTTCTCTTCTGAGGACTCTCTGCTGCCACGCTCTCCACGAGTTTCTTTCTACTAATGAACGACTTCCACAAAACTACAATGTTATACCTGTCGTAATAACATCAGCATTAGACTATGGTCGTAGAAATTCTCTGTAGAAAGCACAGTTAAATCAAGGGTTTTAACGATAATGTCATGGTTTAAGTTATGTTTTAACACATCTGTAAAGTCTTAACAACTGCTGCTCCTGCGACCTCCATTACACCACTATTACTGCAACGACTCTGTAGTAATGGTAGTTGTGATAGTAGCAGTAGTAGTAGTAGTAGTGGTGGTGGTGGTAGTGATAGTAGTTGCAGTAGTGAGGGAGTAGTAGTAGAAAAAATATGTCACTTTTTTATGACTAATGTTTTTTTTTAAATCAATAACGACATCTGATGTTATCATATTCTTTCATATCTCTTTGAGAAGACACTATGGCTTCCTTTTTCATTTATGGATTAGTAAAAATAAGACAAATGAAATGAAAGAAAATCGACATAAAATGACGCAAAAATCCAGTAAAATATTTCAAATCGCTTCTTTAACGACGGAAACCATTCACGTTCTCTTAGTGTCGACTGTTGTAAAAACCATTCGAAGTTGCTTTCTACCCACTCGAGCACGTGGACCATCTGTGGACTGCGGTGATAATTGTTACCATACTCAGCATCCAGTGCTTTCAGTATGTAAAGATGTGTCGGTTACAGCTTCCCTGATGTATTCACCCGTCGTCAACAAATAGGCATTGCAGAGGTTTGCTTTGTGACATTGTTCTCAAACATCATTGGAGTCAACTGGCACGAGCAAACCTCTGTAAGGACTGCGGGCTGAAATTGGTGGAGTTGTCAGAGGGATCGGGAGAGGGATGGGATCGGGTGGTGGGGGTGGTATGTCAAATGTGTGGTATTGTGACTTTTCAGAACGCGTGTTAGAACGGCAAGAGCCCCATGCGTCCGTCCTGTAATGGCCCTAAGTGTTCGGCATAGCTACTATAAAACTAAAACTATGTGACACATGTGATTTGTAGGAGTGTATCTGACTCAGAAAGATTGGTTCGACGAAAAATGTAGGCCTACTTTAGGCCTGTAAATACATAGTCTGCTCTTATTCAACAAACACGGTGAAACGAGTTTACAGCATGCAAACAAGTGACAATTTGTTTTCAACAAAAAAATGAATGTTTTGATTGACAGTTTCCAGACAGATACACTCATTATTCATTCACCACAAAGTCTCTCGTAGCCAGTTTAGCATACCGTTCACAAACGGTGAAACACAAACACAGTAAACACAACAACACACACACACACACACACACACACACACACACACACACACACACAACACACACACACACACCACACGAAAATAAATGCTGATTTACTGATCCACCAGTTGAACGCAACAGACACTGGAGTTACAAGCCTCGCCCTATTGGCCTCCTTTAGGTAATTAAGTTAAAAACAAAAACAACAAAAAAAAAAACAAGTGCAAGTAAATAGGTCCTCTGTCACTATAAAAACGATTGAACGGAAATGAGGTTGGGCAGTGGGGAGAAGAGATGGTGTCAAAAGAATACGTTGAAATACAAATTAACCCTTCACTACCTGCAGTGGGAATCATTGAGTCCCGTACTTTAAACAAACACAATGTTTCTGCCCGACAAGAGGCGACTGTGGGGAAACGTTTAGTGTTAACTCCGTTGAATTTCTACTGCGATGTCCTTAAGCACCTCCAGGCTGAAAGGCAGTGGGTAGCCTGTCCGTCTTTCCATCCAGAGAAAGGTCATCCGAACTTCAGCTGGTGTGGCCATACTGTTCCCCACTTGAACTGGTGCAGGTCACTTCGGAAAATCAGGTCTGAAAGTCGGCTGAAAGTTCCTTATTGTCCAAGCCATTTATTCAATCAAAAAAGACACCCTTTTTCATAAATGCTTTGTACGACATAGTTTCTTTTCTCTCAGAGCATGTTCCATTTGATTTATTTTCTGATATAATTCCAAATTACAGTATCAGATATGGATGCAATGCCATCAGCGCCAGGAGAGGTAGACTGATACGTTCTTTCTGTATTTAATATGACAAATGCAGACTGACAAAGGGTTTGGGAAATTGTTTGTCGTTGTTCTTTATCCAGCATTTGAGGGATTATCTACAATAACAATTTTAAAAATTCAGTAGATCAACGTCTTTGGTCTTTTCCCAACGAACACTAAAACCTGAAACATACTAGTCCATCACCCATTTCCAGGGCATTGAGATAGGAATAACACTTTTTAAAGAGTCTACGTCCAGTTTATAGATCCCCTCGTAAAGGACACATTAAAAAAAATGCATTTCAAACTTTTGATTCCGCCTGGTTCATATTCACTTTAAAAAACACCAGCTGACTTTTCAAATGATCTTTTCATGAAAGGCGAAAAGAAAATATTTACATGTTATCCAAGGTTTTCGCTGGTATGCAAACGCCTTTTATAGGTATTTGAGTAACACTACACATTTAAGCTATGTCACAAAATCTTACCCAAATATCGTAGACTCACTGTTTGCAAATTACGCACTAGTCTTTCAATACTTGTTATGTACTTTTATAGGCATTTGAGTACACTACATATTTAGGCTATGTCACAAAAATCTTACCCAAATATCGTAGACTGACTGCAAATTATGCACTAGTCTTTGAACATTTTGTATGTACTTTTCTGCTTCTTTTCCGACTTTTAGGATGATCCAGAGCTCGAAATCTATTAAATACCAAACACTTAAAGTTTATTCCTAAAACAATTTCCTCTCACGCTCGGTCAGAGCCAATCCTGATGCCCGTAGTTTTAATTATGATTTATTTTAACATGTAATATCCGAGAAAATGAACCAAGGATCTGTTTTGTCTTTTTTTCATGTAATTTCTTTCTTATCTTTTTGAAGTGGTGTAAGGTCAGCATGCAAGGCTAATTTCAAAGCAGTAGACCTGTTCCTGATAACGCCTATTCCTGATAAAAAGTAATATCAGGGGACAATAACGCATGTTTTTGGTGTGAATAGAGTTATTTTCCAATTTACAGGCCAAAGAAACAGATCGAGACAATTGAATATTTTATTCGAAGCATTTGTCCGTGTAAATAGGGTTACCTTTTTCCTATTCACAGGTCAAACAAACAGATCTAGATAGTCAAATATTTCATTTGAAGCACACGCCAGGATGACAGTCAGGATACTGACTGTCTACAAGTGCTCCGTTTCACACACGTGTTTTGGAATTTTTCTGTCTGTTTAAACAGTTAAGCTGACTGATGGGGTTAAATTGGTTTGGAGCCTTCATCAGTACCATTTGGTCTGTGCAAACGGCGGGATCACCCTAACACAGATTTCTTCCCTTGCAGATTTCCAAACATGTCTTAATGGTTCCTGGTCATTAACATCCTTAGCACTACACCCGTCTCTCCAATTCTTATAGCAAGTAGTTCAATTGCCAGGGCAAAAGCAAGAGCAGAAAATGGACAACCTTGTCTTACACCGCAGTTCACCTTAAAAATCTTTGGCTACAGTAACCGGCCAGCCACTGTTCTGGAGATCTGCTTAGCTGCAGAACGCACCGCCGGACAAGGGTCAATTGTTGGGGCACAGCAGATTGGAGGGTTGTGGAGAGTCTACCTGGCTACTGAAAAGGCGAGGTCGCTACTACTTGAGCAAAGTACTCGTCTCAGAGGTATTGTGCTACAGGTAGTAAACACTAACCCTTATGTCTTGAGAGACCAGACAGGAGAAGAGAAACCTGCCACATAAGTCTTTATAGACAATATTCCAATTTCTGTGGCTGACAGTGAAATTGAGCACGCCCTTCTCAAAGCGGGGTGCGAACTTCACTCCGCTTTAAAATGTGAAAGAGCGAGGGACAACGATAATAAACTGACACAGTTTTTCACCGGACGACGATTTGTTTTTATAACAGTTCCGTCTGTCCCCTTAAAGAAAACACTTAAAAGTCAGTTTTTTTCACAGCAAGAGTCTATCACAAAGAGCAGAAACTCGTGAAAAGGCCAGTGATATATTCTGACTGTCTGGAAGATAATCACCACGCATCGGTATGCGTGACCGATGTGGTGTGCAGGCCATGTAAGAAGACAGGCCACAAACGAGGAGACCCTGCTTGTGATCTTACTCTGTCTGATCAACGTAGCAGAGAAAGTGTGTGCATGAGTGATGAAAAGAATGGGAATAAGAGTGAGAGGGAGGAGAGCGAGGATGAGAGAGAGGGGTGAGAGTGTAATGTACAGAGAGGAGAAAAGGGAAGGAAAACCAACCGCCAGGACAGACGGCGTTCTGGCACACGTCAGGCTACGCTGATTTCCTCCCTGGAGCCGCAGTCCGCCCCGCCACCGTTCGGAAACCCCTAATAAGCGACGCCGGTCTCGAGAGAGCGCCAGTCCTGATAAAAGAGGAAAAATCAAGCAAGCAAAGCAAGAGGAAGGGCGTCCCCGCCGCCAGGAAACGTCACACGGTAATCGTTCCGGTGTAGACGAGCGGCGCTAACGTCTTATATTTTATAGATTGATACATGTATGACGACTTATCGCTCGAAAATGGATTGCGAGTTTGAAAAGCCCCTCTTATGTCAAAATAGGACGATTTCCGCTACGAATTTAGTTACATTCGTAAGCAAAGAACATATATATTTTTTCATATAATGGATAAAATCCGCATAGCGTTACTGAATTATAGAGGATTAAAAAATGAATGTAAAAGAACATCAATTTTTCATTCTTTAAAAACGGAAAGTTTGATTTGGTCTGTCTTCAAGAAGCTCATATAACTCACAGTGATGTATCTATATGGGAAAAAGAATGGGGAGGTAATTTTTTTTTCATAACAGAGGTACCAGTAGGAGCAAGGGAGAAATCATATTGATTGCAAAACATTTCCCGGGAAAAGTTACATTAGCAATGGAACAAAATAGAATATTGATTGTTTCAGTCACATGCCATACATATGAGTTGTACTTAGCAAACATATATGCTCCAAATAACAGTGCTGAAAAAAGGGACTTTTTTTAAACTACTGAAAGAAAAATGTAGAAAGTACAGTGACAAAAAATTATGTTGTTTGGAGACTTTAACTGCGTTCATAGCAATGTTCTTGATAAAGTATCGGATAAGCCCTACCGTGAAAATGAAGTTCGAGGTCTCAATAAGCTAACGAAAGACGTAGAACTGAGTGATCTTTGGAGAGTATTTCATGCTAATGAATATGATTATACGTGGCACAAGTGCAGTCCGTTTATAGCTCGTAGGCTTGACTATTGCTTTACAACAGAGGATGCATTAAGTGATTGCGTATCATGTGAACATCTGACCATTCCAAACTCGGACATAAGGCTGTGACAGTTGAACTGAACCAGTGTGAATTCATTCGTAGACCAAGTTATTGGAAATTAAACAATATTAAAAAAAACACATGATTTTGTACAACAGTTGAATAGTCTATTAGATAACGATATTAACGACAGTATTAATGACACTTGTCTAATATTGATAATGGGAAATGCTGAAAACTGAAATAAGAAATGTTTGTAGCGAATTTGGAAAAGAATTGTCATTCCAAAAGAAAAACGATTCGCTAAAGTTAAACATACAGATCTCAGAAATTGAAAAAAAGCTCATTAAAGACCCATCAAATGAAGAGTCGCAATGCCACATACATGCATTTAAAGCATGAATTAGAATTAAAGCAACTAAATGATGCAGAGGGTGCGCAGATAAGACCAGAGTTAAATGGGTGGAAGATGGGGAAGAAAACACTAAGTATTTCTGCAATTTAGAAAAAGCTAGGGATAAACGAAAAGTTATAAAGTTGCGTTGAGAAACAGAAGAAGTATTAACTAAAGAAAGTGATATTATACAAGAGCAAGTCTCGTTTTATGAAAATCTGTACAGCCAAACAACGGTTGCAGAAAATGTTATAGAGGAGACTAACAAATTCATTGAATCAGAAATTTTTCAATGTTTGGAAGGTAACGATACTGCTTTATGTGAAGGACTGGTTACCTTAGAGGAAACAACAAATGCGCTAACTAAACTACGTAATGGTTCTGCACCAGGTTGTGATGGAATCACAGTAGAATTCTTAAAATTCTTCTGGGGTAAACTAGGTAAATTGGTCACAGTTTCTTTAATTGAATCTTTTCATAAAGGTCAATTATGGTACACTGTAAGACAAGGAATCATCACTTTATTACACAAAGGCAAAGACTTAGAAAGAGATCAGTTAACAAACTGGAGACCAATTACCTTGACTAATACGGATTATAAAATCCTTGCGAAAGTTCTAGCGGAAAGAGTTAGCAAGGTTATTCATAAGTTACTTAACAACGATCAGGTTGGCTATCTGAAAGATTGAAATATTGCAACAATTATAAGGACCATAGATGATGTAATAAACTACTTAAACACATGTAATGAGGATGGATATCTACTACACACTTGTCTGCAGAGGAATATTTAGTAGAAGAGAAGGGCAATAACCTCTGACCGCCTTCCGGTCGCAGAGGAAAGGCGAGAGGAAAGGGATGGAGACGGCCGCAGTTTGATTTAACAGCGCACTGCAGCCTAACAGCTGCCAGCTTCCTCGCGCTACTTCCCACAAGCTTTCCTCCCTACGTGTAATGTGATACTAGTTGTCTGGCTGATAGTGTATTGGAAATAGGGTACGGTGTTTCTTCATTAACACTTTGTGCCGAATACAGCGAACTGTAGTCGATTGATGTCACTGGATTGTGGGGTCTTTGACTGACAGAACTATACCAAACATGAATGGTCTTCTTTCACACGCATTGCGGGCAAGCAGCACAAAGAAGTGCTGACAAAAAACGATTGAAACAGACTAATGAACACACACAAAGTGAAATGAAATTCAACTCAGTGGAGAGCATGCGTTGCTTTTTCAATCACGCTCAAACACAGACATATTGGACATGCATATCGTTCCTTTACAACTGACAGAAATTATTTGCAGTACTCCTACCTGGCAGCTGGTAGAGGGCTTCAACAACAGTCACTGTTGGCACTGGTCAGCTTCACTGGGAACACAGGGGCGGTTTCCCTACCACGGCCTAGGCATGTTTTGCTTTTTTGTCTGTGTGCTCTACGTGCTTGTGAAGCATGCCAATACTGATTCTATCACAGCCACACCATGCTTTTAGTGCAGCAAGATTTTAGCATGCCTACACATGCAAATGTCAGTTATAAACAATGAAATGCTTCCTACCTGACCTTGTACTTTCACCGTTCAAATCATTTGAAGCTGAAGTTACATATACACACACCAATGCAAAACGTTGTCGCATTTTCATCTTCATGGTGAGCCTACTCACGACTGGGTCACACAATTTAGTAACATCGGTTTGAACTTGAGAGAGAGAGAGAGAGAGAGAGAGAGAGAGAGAGAGAGAGAGAGAGAGAGAGAGAGAGTGCACACACACACACACACACACACACATTGACAGAACCCACACACTAACACCAGTGGTATATAAACAGATGGATAACACACACACACACACACACACACACACACACACAAAAATATATATAATATATATATATATATATATATATATATATTATGAACAATATAAACAAGTCCTTAAAAGATCTGAAGGTGCTCAACCCCAAAAGACATCCTGAAGATAGCAACGCTAGAAACAAGCTTGCAGATTTTAATACTTCATTTTGAAAAATATTTTTTAACAGATATATATTATATATATATATATATAATAATAATATATATATATATATATATAAATAAACTAATAAATTCCAAGGATAAGTACCGCACCATTCAGCAACTTACAGAGCAGCTTGGTGTTGCAATGACTGCAAGAAATATTCAATTATAAACAAAGCTTGCTCTTATGTCTTAGATTGAAAAAATAGGGGGAGATAAGCATTCATATCTGCAGTGGTAGATAATTCTGCCTAACTAACAGAATTTTTTCAGTCTAAGACATAAGAGCAAGCTTTGTTTATAATTGAATATTTTTTGCAGTCATTGCAACACCCAGCTGCTCTGTAAGTTGCTGGAATGGTGCGATACTTATCCTTCGAATTTATTAGTTTATTGTAATTTAGTCCCTTGCGAATTCATTCCAAGAACTGGCCCTCAGCACTTGTGTCTTAAGATGTTATCTTTTTATATTTTCTACTTTTCACAAGAAAATGTAGCTTGTTTTGTTCCTTAATGATTTCCTTTTGCTTTTTAGGTGGCACCTTTGGTTGTTTTTTTGAAAAACTCAACAAACATACTACGGTATTGCACACCAGCCTTTTCTGGGATAGCATTCTTCTTAAAATCGAAGAGGCAGAGGAGTCAAATTACCACTTTTCGCTGTCACTGAGGAGAAACAATCAGGTTTTTGAAATATCGGTATCTGACCAGGAGTTACATGTTAGTGAGTTTTCTCTCTATTGGAGATTGTCTTTCTCTTGGAAACTATAAGCTTGCTGAAGGTTCATTTTGAGAAGCATTTATTTTATTTTTCCCCATTCACCCACTCAAGCACATACTGTTAGTTAGGCAGAATTATCTACCACTGCAAATTTGAATGCTTATTTCCTCTATTTTTTTCAAATCTAAGACATAAGAGCAAGCTTTGTTTATAATTGAATATATATATATATATACACACACACACACACACACACACACACTCGGACCCTTCTCCCGTCTGCCCCCTCCCCCCATAGAAATAAACGCACGTGCATATGGATCGTTTACAAAGGCTATCCCAATTTCTTCTTGTCTCGTTTTTTTCAGTTTATGGTAGCATTTTATGCAGATACACTGGACTGTTTGCCTCCTTTATCTCCAGAAATATCTAGACTGAAATACTTCAACAAATCATTGGAGAAGTTAACACAAAGTTAAGCGTTTAATTCTTTTAGCTTTCTCAACACACGATCGCCGCAAACACGGCATAACAAATCTACACGTCTTTTGTGTTCACTGAAGTTGTGTGCAAACGCCCCCGCCATTGTTGGTGCTACAAACATGTACACACACACAGAGACAGCTCACACTAGGCTACACAGAGCTGGCTGGCACTTCACTGACACTTACTGCCCGGCCAACTGATGAGAAGGCACAACACCCAGGAAAAAAAAGCCCAACAGAATGATGCACACAAAGCGCTAAGTACACAAGTTATATCAAACAGCACAAAGAAGAAGCACAACACGCAAATCACACACAGATTACATTATATCCAGTTATGGGATGTGTAAGCATAATACAGCATGAAAAACAAGACAAAAGCATTAGCACAAGAATCACACAGTACTCCTTGTCTGCACATGCCGAGAGTGCTGTTCCCATGCACTGCCTTTCATACCACACCGGTGAATGTCACAGCATGGGATCGTCAACCGGGCATGTAAGCCAGAAACTAAAGAGTGCGATTTTCATCTTGGCCAGATGGCTGTGACTAGCAGTAGGCTTCTGTAATGCCTTTGATTCAATATCCAGAAAATTGTTGTTATATGCATTTGATGTTTTTGTTTTTGGCGTCGACTTTGTATGGTGGGTGTATGTTCCCAACAACGGTATGCGGTAGTTCAAGCAGTATTAATAACGGAGGCTGGATTTCCGAACCTTTTTATATTGCCTGTGGTATCAGACAGGGCTGTCCTTGTTCACCTCTCATGTTTGTACTGGCTGTAGAGCTGCTTGCAATCAAAATTAGAAACATTTCCTTACAGGGCATTAAAGTTCTAATTCCTCATGGCACAAGCCCAGTTCAGATAAAAATAAACCAAAATTAATGGCCGATGATACAACACTCTTTCTGAAAAACAGAACAGACATGCTTACAGTTTTAGAAATACTGAGTTTGAAAGAGTATCTGGCCATAAAACCCCTAAGGTTTTGAGAATGAAAAAGAATGAAGATGAAAAGAATGAAGATGAAAATATTCCATTTACTTTGGTCAGTAAAATGAAAATATTGGGCATTTATTTTGAAACAAACAAAATGACATGAGACATTGAAGACAACTGATCTTATAAATTGGATGAAATGAATTCCATCATTAAGGAATGGAGTAAACGTGACCTAAGTATTCAGGGCAAAGTTGTGGTTATAAGACTTTTTTGATCAGCCAATTTATTACGTGATACAATCTATAGGTCTTCTCCATAGTGTACTAAATAAGATATATGCAATACTGTATAAATTCCTTTGGCAGAAAAAACAACAACAAAGTAATAGGAGAGCATTTGAAAACTTAAACGAAAAATAATGGACGGTGAGTATGGAGAGGGGGGTCTTAAAATGTTAAACATGCTCGAGCTACAAAAATGTTTTTATTTACAATGGGGCAGGAAAACTGTTTGAAGCGACTGAAAAACACAAGTGGAGTTTTATTCCAAAATGGCCTTTGGAAAAGCTGGCAAAAGGTGATAGAATATTCCATATCAACTGTAAAAGAAAAGATACTGAAGGACTTGAAAGAATAGACAATGAATTTTGGAAAGAGGTCCTAAACACTTATTCAGAGAACAAATCTGTCATAACGATAGAAGATATTAATTGCAACGATTTTCAAAGTCAAATGATCTTCAAGAATTCACTACTCACCTACAGGCACAAAACGTTGTTGTTGTTTTTTTTTTTCCAACTTAGCAAAAGAAAGGAATTGAAACGATTAAACAGATTATTCATTCTCGAGAAAACCATTTACATACTCTGGAGGAATTACAAGACAACAGATAGGGCAAAACAGAGCAAATATCGTACTAGATTATAACATTTTAATTAACACTATTCGAAGGACATGGGTTCAGTGGGTACAGAATGGCGAAAAAGAAGATGGAAGTCAGATATGCGAGGCAAGTCAGTTCAATAGGTAAGTAAAGGATATTAGGAAATTAGCCTTTGACGACAAAAACCCAGTGACTCCATGTGCATCTCAATTTTGGTTCAGAAAATTTGGTGTCAGGCTAGATACATCTATATGGTCAATAGCAAAAGACGTTACAAAAGAAACATAATTAAGAGTTCTCTATTGGAAAATCTTGCATGCTATTTATCCCACAAATATTCTTCTGAGTAAAATGCAAGTAAAAGAAAATAATAAGCGTTCATATTGTCCTGACACAATTGATTATATTGAGCATTTTTTTTCTATGATTGTCCACCTGTGAACATGTTTTGGTTGTTTATCGAGGATTTTATATACGTAAAAACAGATGTAAGACTAAAGCTAAGTATCGGACAGACTGGTACAAACAAATTTGGTCTAAATCTTGTGAATTACAAATTCTTTAATTACATGATTCTTTTAGCTAAGGTGTGTACTAGTATTTAAAAAAATCAATTCTGTCTTCTCTCTACAACATATTTTCGAAAAAGAGCGGAACAGTAGAAAGCATCACCTCTCCTTTAAGTAGACTAGAAACACACTACCTGATGTAGAACTCCTTTGCTTGCATCCTTCTACAGAAACAGTTACCGTTACCGTTGGGAAAAGTATGTCAGGAAGTCTGTGAGTTCCCTTTCTCTATATATCTCTCTCTCCCTCATTCCCTCCCTCCATCTCCTCCCCCCCCCTCCTCTCTCTCTCTCTCTCTCTCTCTCTCTCTCTCTCTCTCTCTCTCTCTCTCTCTCTCTCTCAGTTTGTCGGTCGGTCTGTTGACCCGTCTGTCCGCTGGCTTGTCTATTTGTCTGCCCGTCCGTCCGTCTCTCAACCTATCTCTCTTTCTCTCTCTGTTTTAGCATGAGGGTGACTCTTCAGTAATCCTCTCTGTTTGTCTGTCTGTCTGCCTATCTTCACTCTCTCTCTCTCTCTCTCTCTCTCTCTCTCTCTCTCTCTCTCTCTCTCTCTCTCTCCTCTCTCTCTCTCTCTTCTCTCTCTCTCTCTCATTCTTCTCCCTTTTTTTTTCCTCTTTCAAATGCCATGTCACTTTGCTAAATACCTTCTGCGTATTTTCAAGCCGTATGAAAAATAATTACATGTTGTACCTCTTCTTCTTCTTCTTCTTCTTCTTCTCTCTCTCTCTCTCTCTCTCTCTCTCTCCTCTCTCTCTCTCTCTCTCTCTCTTGCGTGCGTGGCGCGCGTGTATGTGCGTGTTCCAAATTCTGTACGTACTTTGTCATATTCATGTTACTGTCTGTTTTTATACACAGTAATTGTTGAACGTTATAGTACATTTCCAGTAGAAAGAAACTCGTGGAGAGCGTGGCAGCAGAGAGTCCTCAGAAGAGAAGCCCCCTTCAAGCAAGTGTTTCGGCCCTTATCTCCTGACACTCTAGGGGGGTTGGGCCACACCCGATTCATGACTCCGGATGTCCCTCTGCTGCCCCTTTTTTTTTCCCCATCTTGGGACGAGCCATGGCTGGGATTCGAACCCATGACCCTCTGGACATGCTCATTTTCCACTTAATGACTCGCGCTTTAACCACTGAGCCACAGGGACACCTGATATTTGTAGGGAAATTAAGCCTTATGAAGTTCACTTTTGTTCCTCCTTGACCAGATCCAGCTTGAACACCCCTCTGCCGCTTCTGCCATTGCTTTCAGGGCTCTGGTTTTTTCCTTCCCTGCAACTGAGAGCTGTTTCATGAGGCTGTATGCAGACGTTCCTACAAACCCCCTAGCTCCAATTTCTGCAGTGAGGACTTTGACCTGATAGCCTTCTCTCCTCAGGCTGTTTGCCAGATCAGCATACTTTTCAGTCTTGTAGATTTGAGCTGCCTCCATTCTGTTCTCATATGGCACCGTGAGCTCGATCATGATCAGCTGCTTGGTTGACTTAGAGTGGACTACTATGTCTGGTCTCATGCCACTCTTGCTGATGATCTCTGGGTGATTCTTCCATTCTGGAGGTCTGCAGTGCACTCCCAGTCATCTGCCCCGTCCAGCAGACTCTGCCTGCATGTTTCGAGTGGCACTGTTGTTCTTGGCCATGATTTGCTGCCTCCTGCCGTGAAGAATGTTGCGGGTGCTTTTGGAGTCCTGATTTTCCCTTTTGTGGTGTTGGTACTAGCCCAGACTACTTGTACAATCTCTTTGAGCACTTGATTGTGCCTCCATGTGTACCTTCCTTGAGCCAGGGCTACTTTACATGAGCTTAGGACATGCTCCACTGTTTGTTTTTCATGGCAGAGGGGGCATGCAGGATCGTCTGTTTTCCCCCACTTCACCAGGTTTGCATTTGAGGGCAGAAGGTCATATGCAGATCTGAGAATGAAGCTGATCCTGAGAGGGGCCATGCGCCAAATGTCATTCCAAGTGAGACTTCTTTGGAGTGCATTCTCCCACGTTGTCCATTGCCCTTGCTGGCTCTGCTGGACTGCTTTTTGGAGTCTTTTTTGGTCTTCTTCTTTTCTCATCTCCTGAATCATCATGTCTCTTTTGGCTTTTCCTTTGGCCTTTGACCACCATTCAGTTTTGGTCACCCCCAGTCCTTGCCTGTTGGTCTGTGTGTGTCCTGTTATTTCTCTGATCTTGAGACTTTCTTTTGCAGAATCCATCGCCTCTTGAACTTTCCATTTTCTGCCTGTCTTCAGCTGGGGCTTGATTGCTTCTACCACCTTGTCTCCTGAGTCCTCCAGCATGCTTTGAAGTCTGATCTTCCCTGCTTTGTATTCCTCCAGGATGGATTTCAGTGGTAGTTTCAGCTTTGCTTGGCGACAGTACAGCGCTATGTCAGTCAGACAGGGTGGGACACCAAGCCATTTCCTTGTGAACTTGTTGATTTTGGCTTCCATTGCCTCCACTATGCTGGTGCAGATGTCGTATATCATCAGAGGCCATAGGAGCTTTGGTATCAGCATGAACTGCAGACACCAGACTTGTATTTGCCAGGGAGCCCACACTGGTCAATGGTCTCCAAGCCTTCCTCCGCCATCTGCTTGGTTTCTTTTGCTCTTTGTGTGTCTTTCAGCGTATCATCATACCATCTTCCAAGGCTCTTGACTGGTTCTTCTGTGACTGTTGGAATGGCCTGGTTGGCAACACTGAAGACCACAGATCCGGCCACTTTTCCTTTCCTCAGTGAGAGACTCCGTGATTTCTTTGGCTTGAACTTCATTCTGGATGAGGCAACTATGTCGTCCAGCCTCTCCAGCACATGACGTGTCTCGTCTTCTCTGGATGAAATCACTGTAGTGTCATCCATGAAGGCCTTGAGAGGAGGCATCTTGTATCCATCGCCAAGGTCTGTTTGTCTCGCGTTGTTTGTTGCTGCTTTCAAGATGAGTTCCATTGCCATCACGAACAGTATTGGGGAAATTGCACAGCCCATTGCAATACCCACTTCCAAGTTGATCCAATCTGTTGTGTACTCTTTGGTAGAGAACCGCATTGAGAAGCCATTGAAGTACTTCTTGAGCATGTCGCGGATGTTCTTTGGCACATGGTACATCTCAAGAGCCAACTGTATCATCTCATGGGGCACAGATCCATATGCGTTTGCCAGATCAAGCCACACTACGTCCAGGTCTCTCTTTTCTGTTTTTGCTTTTTGGATTGCGTCCCAGATCATTGTGGCGTGTTCTACACAGCCAGCCACGCCTGGGATGCCACCTTTCTGGACTGACACATCCAAGTACTTGTTTTCCATCAGGTACTTGGTCAGCCTTGCTGCCATGACAGAGAAGAAGATTTTCCCTTCGACGTTCAGTAGTGATATTGGCCTGAACTGGCTGATGTCACTTGAGTTTTGCTCTTTGGGGATGTACACACCATCTGCCGTCATCCACTGGCCGCTGATCTTCTGGTTTCTCCAAGCCGATCGCAGCAGCCTGTGGAGCCACTCCAGCACCTTGGGACATTTCTTGTAAAGCTGGTAAGGTATTCCGTTTGGCCCTGGTGATGATTTGGCTCTGGCTTTGTCGACCACCTTCTTGATTTCCGCCAACGTTGGAGGCTTGCCATTGCACTGTTCCTCAGGGTTGGTTGGCCACACCAGACCTTGAATGTCGAGTGGTGCTTTGTTCTGTGGGTCAGAGTATGTTTTCCTCAGATACTGCTCAAGAACTCCTTTGTCCACACTTAGGGTCCCAGATTTTGGCTGCTCAAACAGTGTTCTGGCAAACTGGAAGGGGTCTCTGAAGAAGCGCTCTTGTGTCTTCTTCTTTTTGCTCTTCCTCTTCCTCGCAGATTCCGCTTTGCTGAGGGCGCTGTGTTTTTCTTTCAGGTCTTTCCACAGTTTTTCCAAGCCTTGTTTTTCAGCTGGCAGTGCGGTCTTCATTTGCATCTTGAGGTTTTTCTTTTGGACCCTGATCTTGTCCATCTTTTCTTGGCGTCTGGATTTCTTTGGAGGTGTTTTCTCTTTGGGTAGTTTTGCTCCATAGGCGTCTCTACATGTGGCATACACAATGTCCCCATATGTGGCTAGTTTGTGTTCCAGGATGCTTTTCCCTATCAGTGCATCGAGTCTTTGGACGATTTTTGCATCCAGTTTCTCCCAATCTTCAGTTTCGTTTGCTCGTGGCAGGTTGAGTTTCAGGCGCCTGGCATCGAGGGCCTGTGCAAATTCCTCATCCGAACCAACAGCGGGATGTCCTTGGCACTGTGGTTTAAATCCTGGCCTTGGTCTTCCAACGTCTTATCTGCTGATGCAGTGCGCTGCTGCTCATTCAGATGAGTCTTCACACATCCCATCTTTGTTCTGTGGATCTTCATGCCACGGGTGGTAGCGAAACGCTTTCCACAGACACATGGATATTCCATTTGGTCCATGTTCATAGTCCGTTTGGGATTTGCAGTCATGACTGGTTGAGCACCGATGGATTCATCATTCTCTCCCCCTTTCGGTGAATCCTGGGAGCATCTTTTCCTTTTACTCTTAGTAGCCACATGTTTAAGGCAAAGTGGGGAGCCAGCCCACAGAGCCCTTGGTTCTGGTCTTTCCCAGTGTCCTCCGGTCTTTCCCGGACGTCCTCCGGCCTATTCCCGGAAGTCAATGGTTTACCCATGCATCAGTAGAAAGAAACTCGTGGAGAGCGTGGCAGCAGAGAGTCCTCAGAAGAGAAGCCCCCTTCAAGCAAGTGTTTCGGCCCTTATCTCCTGACACTCTAGGGGGTTGGGCCACACCCGGTTCATGACTCCGGATGTCCCTCTGCTGCCCCTTTTTTTTCCCCATCTTGGGACGAGCCATGGCTGGGATTCGAACCCATGACCCTCTGGACATGCTCATTTTCCACTTAATGACTCGCGCTTTAACCACTGAGCCACAGGGACACCTGATATTTGTAGGGAAATTAAGCCTTATGAAGTTCACTTTTGTTCCTCCTTGACCAGATCCAGCTTGAACACCCCTCTGCCGCTTCTGCCATTGCTTTCAGGGCTCTGGTTTTTTCCTTCCCTGCAACTGAGAGCTGTTTCATGAGGCTGTATGCAGACGTTCCTACAAACCCCCTAGCGTCCAATTTCTGCAGTGAGGACTTTGACCTGATAGCCTTCTCTCCTCAGGCTGTTTGCCAGATCAGCATACTTTTCAGTCTTGTAGATTTGAGCTGCCTCCATTCTGTTCTCATATGGCACCGTGAGCTCGATCATGATCAGCTGCTTGGTTGACTTAGAGTGGACTACTATGTCTGGTCTCATGCCACTCTTGCTGATGATCTCTGGGTGATTCTTCCATTCTGGAGGTCTGCAGTGCACTCCCAGTCATCTGCCCCGTCCAGCAGACTCTGCCTGCATGTTTCGAGTGGCACTGTTGTTCTTGGCCATGATTTGCTGCCTCCTGCCGTGAAGAATGTTGCGGGTGCTTTTGGAGTCCTGATTTTCCCTTTTGTGGTGTTGGTACTAGCCCAGACTACTTGTACAATCTCTTTGAGCACTTGATTGTGCCTCCATGTGTACCTTCCTTGAGCCAGGGCTACTTTACATGAGCTTAGGACATGCTCCACTGTTTGTTTTTCATGGCAGAGGGGGCATGCAGGATCGTCTGTTTTCCCCCACTTCACCAGGTTTGCATTTGAGGGCAGAAGGTCATATGCAGATCTGAGAATGAAGCTGATCCTGAGAGGGGCCATGCGCCAAATGTCATTCCAAGTGAGACTTCTTTGGAGTGCATTCTCCCACGTTGTCCATTGCCCTTGCTGGCTCTGCTGGACTGCTTTTTGGAGTCTTTTTTGGTCTTCTTCTTTTCTCATCTCCTGAATCATCATGTCTCTTTTGGCTTTTCCTTTGGCCTTTGACCACCATTCAGTTTTGGTCACCCCCAGTCCTTGTCTGTTGGTCTGTGTGTGTCCTGTTATTTCTCTGATCTTGAGACTTTCTTTTGCAGAATCCATCGCCTCTTGAACTTTCCATTTTCTGCCTGTCTTCAGCTGGGGCTTGATTGCTTCTACCACCTTGTCTCCTGAGTCCTCCAGCATGCTTTGAAGTCTGATCTTCCCTGCTTTGTATTCCTCCAGGATGGATTTCAGTGGTAGTTTCAGCTTTGCTTGGCGACAGTACAGCGCTATGTCAGTCAGACAGGGTGGGACACCAAGCCATTTCCTTGTGAACTTGTTGATTTTGGCTTCCATTGCCTCCACTATGCTGGTGCAGATGTCGTATATCATCAGAGGCCATAGGAGCTTTGGTATCAGCATGAACTGCAGACACCAGACCTTGTATTTGCCAGGGAGCCCACACTGGTCAATGGTCTCCAAGCCTTCCTCCGCCATCTGCTTGGTTTCTTTTGCTCTTTGTGTGTCTTTCAGCGTATCATCATACCATCTTCCAAGGCTCTTGACTGGTTCATATGCTACCCCAGCCCACCCCCACTCCAACTCTCTTCTTCTCCTTCATTACTAGTCATCACTAGTATTTATTATATTTTTTCATTTATCTTCCATTTTCCTTTGATGTTCCACTATGATTGCATAAATGCCTAGTTTGTTTGCTTGTTTGCTATCTTCCATTATTTCATTTCACTCCCTGCTGTAGTCCCTACTCAGGGCGAGGACTGGATATAAAAAAGCGCTTCAGTGCTTATCTGTTATCCTCGTAAATAAAGAATTTTGTCTTGTCTTGTCTTGTCTTGTCTTGTCTTGTCTTGTCTCTCTCTCTCTCTCTCTCTCTCTCTCTCTCTCTCTCTCTCTCTCTCTCTCTCTCCTTTTTTGCGCGCGCATGCGCGCTGTTTCAATCTCTCCCTCTTTGTACGAGGGTGTGTGTGCCTGTTTGATCGTCTGTCCGTCTGACTCAGTGTCTCTCTTCCGGTCGTATTCTCACTGCTTGTATGCCGTGCACTATCTGTCTGTTTCTGTCTCTCTGTATGTATGTCTATCTGCCCCTCCCCCCCCCCCCCCCCCCCCCTCAACTCCCCACACTCTCCCTCTCTCTCTCTGACACGTATGTAGATACTCGTTCGCGCGCGAGTCTCTCTCTCTCTCTCTCTCTCTCTCTCTCTCTCTCTCTCTCTCTCTCTCTCTCTCTCTCTCTCTCTTCTCTCTTCTTCTTCTTCTTCTTCTTCTTCTTCTTCTTCTTCTTCTCTTTTCTTTCCATTTTATAAGTACTGCCGTCAATGCTTTTTTGTTCAATTGTTCCTTTCGGTGTGAGTGGTAAATGCAACAGAGTGAAAGTGGCAGCACACCAAAAATTAGAACATAAACAAACCCAGACGCCACGTATCAAACTCGGGTAAAAAAACAAACAAAAAAAAACAAACCTAAAACAGCAAGCGAGTGTCCATCGGTAATGTAACACACAGACGATGCATGGTGTGTGAGGTGTTGAAGAGAAAAAAAAAAAGAAAAGTGGGGAAAAAAGGATGGAGACCCCACTGAAAAAAGACCGTCTTTACAAACAAAAATAAAAATAAAAAAGAGAAAAGAAAGAAGAAGAAAAAAAAAAGAAAAAAAACTAAACACAAAAAGGCAGAGGAAAAAAAGCTACAGAATCATTTATTACTCTTTAGACCGCTGTTATAAGAATTTTGCTTTCACCTATGGTTATCATTGGTCGATTCAAGTCAACATATCTTGGGTTTCGAAGATGGATGCGTCTGATGTCGGCACTGGACCAGTCCTGATGGAAGAGCACGATGGAAAGCTGTTCGGTAGAGCAGCACTGTCGTGCAATTGAAAGGGGGTGCCTTGCCATTGTGTGCAGCGTGATAAAGTTCACATTCTAAGTTCAATAAGATTATCAATGACAACATGATATCTTAGGCAATACATTTTCAAACTTTGACATGAAAATTGAATCCGTCACGGGAAATGGCAATGGTGGTGCTGACTGTATAAGCCGCTTAGTGGAGGAACATACATGATCAGTTCATTGGACTTTCAGAACAGTTAACATGTTGGTTCCTGAAATGAAATACGACCTGTGTGTTTCTAAGCAGATTTACCTCACTTTGCTCGAGGAGGTCTCATTCCAACCCATTTACACCCTATCACATACCCACACGGTCGCTATCAATACTTTAACCCCAATCCTATTCAGGAACCTTTTTCTGGCCTTTATGCTAAAAACAAAATGCAAATGTAAAGTATCTATCATTCAAGTAAACAGCAACAACTACAACAACAACAGGTTAGAATTATTCATTGAAAATATATCAACATTTTATTTGTGATGCCAACAAGTCCACTTGGTGTTTCTTTCTACATATGTCAGAATAAACAGTAAACAAGTTGGGTATTTTTTGCTCCCATAAGAAAACCTAACACAGAGTAACTTTTATTCAAGACTGGCACAGCCTTTTAAACTTGAATAAAGTCAGACAAATACATAGACGAACAATCTAATAGTGGGGGAAAAAACAAGCGCAGGCCAACAACTGAACTATCTTCATAGTAATGACTTGGCAAAGATTTGGACTTAAGGGGGGTGGGAGGGGGGGGGGTGGAATTTGAAGATGAGAAACTGGGAACATGAAATTAAGAAAATATGTTACAGATATGAAAACTCTTCACTAGCTGCATAAGGGAGCAAAAAATACCCAACTTGTTTACTGTTTATCGTTTACTGTTCCCTGCCTCATTTCATTTCCGATTATGTCAGAATAGTTTCTCAAATTCTTTCTCTCTGCAAAGAGTTCTTTCATTATTTTCTCTTCAGTGGCTGCAATTCTGGACTGCTGCTGTTATTCCGTTGCTTCACTCTCACTTTCCTTTTTCTCTTGAATGCTGATGCTGCTGATAATCTCAAATCTGTTTATAACGTGGTCAACAGCCTGCGTATGGGCATGTAATCGTCTCTTCATCAGAGCAAGAATTATCCTTCTGATCTGATGTTTTCAAGTTTACATCTGCCTGCTCAGTGGAGACTTCGTTTCATATCTATCAGACCAAAACTAGGTGTAGAGCTTTATGCACTAGTGTTCTGTTTAGCGTGTTAAACATGCCAATGTATACCAGTATGAATACTGCTACCGATGTTGTGGTGGTGTGTGTGCTAATGTCTGACTCTCACTTTCAAAAGTTTGGATGCGTGTATTGATTAATCCCTACACACACCCACACCACACGAACATGGACGGCCATGCAACACACAAACTTAGTTTCTTTTCTTTTATATGCTGCCTGAACCATAAAGACATTACAAACACATATCGCCATAAATCATCAATAGAAACCAGCAGGCACAAAATCAATACACGCCACCACACGGCGCGCAGATCAACATATCACATGAGCATAGGCATGCAATAAACCGAATCTACCAACACACATGTGGGGGTAAAACCAGAGCAAATACCTATGTATAAATATGCAAGAGAGGTCCACGACCTCCTCTTCCAACGGAAGCTTTTAACAGTCCCTCTCGGCGACACAGCGTTCACAGAAGAAAAAGAAAAGGAAACACCCAAAGGTGCAGGGGAGGACCCAGAGAAGCACTGCCTTCACCCGCCCGCTGAGCAGTCCTGTACCACCCTTGGAGGCCTGCGCTGTGTTGACGATGGGTACAGGCACGCGCAGGACTCTCCATTAAGATATCAAGGGACATAACTGCTCCTGAACAGAGGCAAATCAGACTACAGGATGCAACTCATAACAGCCTTAAAATAGTATCCCCATGGGTGTACCAGCCCATATTTCATGACTGCAGAGCACACCGGCAAAAGACACCACCCTCCAGCTGCCGAGCACACCCCACAGACCCAACCACCCCTGCCCACGGACAGATGAAGACAGTGCCACTCCAAACACAGCTTTCGCCATACGGTCTTATGTGCCCTCAAGAGAGAATCCAAAGTTGTAGTCTTTCCCACTGTCAACAGGACTTTCCCTGTGGTCAGTGGGTCTTTCCTCACCGTCACTGGACCTTTCTCCAGGGACAAGCCTTGTTAAGGCAAAGAAGAAAAAGCAACACCCGAAGGTGCTGGGGAGGACCCAGAGAAGCACTGCCTTCACCCGCCCGCTGAACAGTCCTATACCACCCTCTCGGCGACACAACGTTCGCAAAAGCTGTCACAGCAAATATCCTGGCACAGGCCTCGCTGGCGCAGTCAGTAGTGTCTTAACAGACACAGTTGATACACTTGGCTGCACCGAGCCAAAATCACAGTCTATAGTACCATCCAGGGTACTCTCACGGCAAGCAGAGCCACTACAAGAACACAGTCCCAAGTGGTGTCCCACAGGGCACACCCACACAGAAAAATCACGTCGGTCTACCGAACTCTCGGTCAGCCTCTCCACGCCAGCATGACGGAGAATCCCAAGGTCCTTTACAACACAAACATACTGCTGACCTGGCGGTCAGCCTCTCCACGTCAGCAAGACGAAGACAGCGGTTGGGGCACGGGCTGTACCCCACGCCTGATGGTAACCAGTGTCTGCAAAGCCAGACTCAGGGGCCTCACCGACACCTGGGATGCTGTATACGTACATCAGTTACCTAGCTTACTTTCCTACATATTTATCGTCCTTGTCGTGTTACTAGCAGTCACTCTTCACATAATACATTTCACTTGATTTGGGGAAAATAAGCATAATATAGTCTACTAAGTTTCAATGCAATGTGCGCATTACAATAGAAAAATTCATTTATTACCACCATGGGTGATTACATTGAAGAATACAACAAAGATTTCCTGACGTAACTCTTTTAACAGTACCATGAATACAGTTATAAAGATAAAGGAACGATTTCCACTTGTCCCTCATAATCACGGTGATGATCGACCAATACAAGAAATGAATGTTTTTATTTTCTAGGTTATCATCACTTGACGTATCCACAACAGGGATCAGAACACATTTTCTAATGATTTATACACAGTCATATTCATTCCTCACTTCCAGAGCTCACCAACACTCACACCATTATAATATCTTTGGGGATACATAAACAACGGTTGTTTTTAATGATACATCGATTTGATTTGATCACTTTAAAATACACATGTTCCCTCTTCCTTCCACTCACTCCATTCTTCTCGTCCACCTCTCACTCACACAGTCACTAACCACAGTTTCCTACAGTCATCCTATGTCTTGTCAAGTCCCGTCAATCACAAGATCAATCAAAGGAACAATCAAATATTTTAGGCCTTCACTAAGAACTGGCAGTCTCACGACCACCTCTAGAGAAAAAAAAAACAAACAACTCCACTAGTACTAACCCTAACTTCCATTTAACTAGTCACACATACCTGATTACCACCAAAACCAAACCAACTCCAATAGTATTAACCTGAACTTCCATTTAACTAGTCACACATACCTGATTACCACCCAAACCAAACCAACTCCAATAGTATTAACCTTAACTTCCATTTAACTAGTCACACATACCTGATTACCACCAAAAACAAGCTGGGAGTCTGTCATCGGCACCATGGGGATGTTTTCTAGGCCGGCAAATCTACAACGACTGAAGGAAAACCTCTCTCACCTGACGGGGGAACAAAACAACGAGTGAGTAGCTGTTAATCAATCGTCTATCGCCGGGATTAACTGATAAACTTGCGTCTTCTTAAAACTGTCCCCAGACACAATTTTTGACTGAACAAAGACGGTCCATCACAAGTTCATGTTGATTTTGTGTTGTTTTTTTCAGTAGGTATTTCCGTGACCATATTTCAGGCACAGTGCATATAAGTTATTTTTTAAGCCACAAACAGCAGAGCGAAGCTGGGTGGGTCAAGGCTTTACAGGATGTATTAAATTGGACTGTAGTGGACACTCTCTTGTTAAGAATGGGATTTTCCCTTTGGCACTTGGGCTGTCAAGCTCCCTCAGTCCTTGGTGCACATGTCAGGTAGGTCTAAGTAATATAACGACGTACTGCCTGCAAATCAAGAGGCTTTTCCTGGCTGGTGGGTGTTTCTCTGTACAGATGCCAAGCCTGCTTTGCGCTCACATCAAGGCAGTGTGCCAACATGGCCCACCACCCCTTTTTAGATCTGATGACTGTAGGGCACTGATCAACATTTTGATCCATACGGTCTATGCCTCCCATGGTCTGGTTATAGCGCTTGATGATGTGGGGCTCAGGTATCTCAATCTCTAGGAAGCCTTCATTTCACACTGGCTTGTTTTGAGATTCGGTTTCTTTTAAGCATGCATACTTTTCTGACATGCCAACCATGATCTGGATGACCTCATCATCAAAAAAGACTTCAAAGAGTTCCATGGGTGTGGATGGAAGTCTAGACTCATGACGCTGGGGAACATTCCATTTGAACCTGTCCTTCTGCCCTTGGCCAAGTTCTGTGCATCTTCAGTTTCTGGTCTTCAACATCTTCGTCTTTTTTGCTGGAAGTGCTTCTGTTAATCAAGACCCCTGCCTCTTAACTGAAGACCTCTGCCTCTTAGATGCACATTCAAAAGATGTGGAACCACATGTTGAAGTAGAAGGTCCTTCAGGGGCAGCCTTTCCAGGCACTGCCATATATTTCCACTCAGCATGAGCCCTTTAGTCAAGGCCAGCGGCCAGATGTGGCAACGACCTCGCCAGCGGAATATCTCCCATCCCACGCCAGCCTCTTTCCCATTTCTGCAGTGAGCAGTGTTAGTGCTGACCGACTTTGTGTGTGTTTGACTACTTCTGGATGTATTCAAAGTGGAAATAATACCTTTTATTTCTGGTTCCTGAGTATGATGTGCATTTTTATTTGTTATCTTTGTTTTATATCGTTTTCAAAATCTTGTGAGAGTGGTTAAGTGTATATGATTTGAGGTGAGTGATTTATCGGTTTTCTACAATGGCATCAATGACATTCCATACACTCATGTTGCACTGCGAGAGGGTAAACTGTACGTGTCGAGTTTGTGGAGAACATGTGTTAAGACAGGCAAAAGATAAACGTATTAGTGCAAGGATGTGTAAAAACTATGCCAAAGAACTACTGCATTGTTACAATTTAGACGTTTTGAATGATGAAGAAGGCAAGCAGTCTACAGCCATTTGTATGGAATGTTACAACAACAACAACAAAAACCTCATGGGGCTAAAAAAAAAAAAGGCTACCAAGCTTTCTGACTTCAAAACTACGATCGATCGTGTTACACTTGATATTCAGAAAATGTCAGAAATCTGGACAACTTTCGATCCACAGCTGTCATTCAGTCAGTGCAAAGCGTGCAGTCACTTTGAATCACAAACCAAAGGCGCTTGTCCCCCCAAAGCAAGAGTAGGAGCCGTGAAAAGATCTGCACAACAAACTTTTTTTTTTTTTGCTGTCCCAACCTCTGCGCCACCTCAGAAACAGTGGACCCACGCCGCTCATTCCGACACCCCGTCCAAAGCCACAGCCCGGTCGGCCCTGCCGCAGCCCCGGCACCGGCAATCCACAGGGGAGCAGTCAATGTCAAGTCGTCAAGAGGTAACCCACCGGAGGAGACACTGCACTGCTGTTGAGTCACTTCTGTGGTGTTCAGTGGCGCCTGTACTGATCTGACATATGCAGGACACCACCTACTAAGCCCCCTACTGACGACAATAATTGCTTAGTCGCGGAGCCGGCGTGAGTGAGCTCTCCCTCCGGAGGGTGCCACCACGTCCGTCCAATGACAGCCCCCATGGGCTCGCCGATACCGGTGACCCCGACGGAACCAAACCAAGGCCACAGACGCGGAGAGGACATCGAAATTGAGGTCACCATGAGAGCAGGGCATGAAGGGCCACAGAATTTGAGACATTTTTGTTTTTTTTAATGCTGATCGATGAGAATGAGGATGATGAAGATGATGCTCCGGATATCCATTTTGGTCTGATACTACATGACAGGGCTGTACTCTACGCTTCCTTTCATAAAATATCCCGGCGTCAACCAGGCCCGAGAGATACAGGCACCTGCAGTGTTGGTCAAGAAATTTGAGCAACTATCTCAGAAACGCATCCATTAAGTGGATGAAACTCGACTGTGTGGTCCCAGTCTTCCCATTTGAGTCCGCAGCAAACTCAACTATGTGTAGGAGCTGGTCGGGG
>CM065739.1:14725677-14745677 GCA_033310375.1 Conus canariensis
CCCATGGTGGTATAGGAGAAAATAACGGTCTAATGGATAGTGCATCGTTATCGATTGAAACTCCAGAGTCAGTCATACTTTTTGACGTGTAGGTTGCCAGTGTTTTTTTGAGAAGCTGTAGATTTTGCTCTTTTAGGAAAATCAATATCTGACCTCATTTTTATTTCAGATCTAATGTTCGTTTTATTATTTGTACTCTTGGTAACAAATTTACAACACGCTAACTCTCTGTATTCATCTAAGGGAAGCATCTGCGCTTCGTAATACGTACGAGAAGATGATGCATGCACCGGAAGGCCAAGTGCTAATTTCAATGCCTTGCATTCTATACTTTCAAGCTTTTTCAATAGGTATTTGGGAGTGCTAAAGATTACTTCTTGGGCATATGTTATTTTCGACCTCATTAAAGATTTACATAGAGTTATCAATGTAGATGAATTCTGTCCCCATTTTTCCTTAGAAATAATTTTAAGGAAATTTAATGTTTTCCATCAGGATTTAGTCCTGAACAGTTCTAAAATTTCTGTACAGTTTCAGACTGTCTTTCGTCTAAGCCAGCATTTCCTTCTAAGTTAGTGTAGTATCACTAGGAAATGAACTGTTCTTAAATTCTGTGCCTGAGATTTATGTTCCTTTGATGTGTTGCTCTTGTCCAATTTTATTTGCCGGAATGTAGCTAACAAAAATACGTTGATATTGGCTTGCTGGCTCCAGTGACATTCCCAACCAATTTCATAGCTTTGTGACAGTTCTCCTTTTGTAACTGCATATATCGTTTTCAAAATCAACTACATCCAATACGTTTTTAAAAATCATTTCCCAGATTACAGAATCGAACGCCGTTTCAAAGTCAATTGAAAAGAGCAAAGAGGTTAATGTTTTTCTGACATACATGCATATTGTCTCTTGTATATAAGTCTGTCAAAAGCATAAATCACTTATGCAAACTTTTGAAAAGAGAAGGATCTTAAAGTTTTGATTACCTTCTTGTTTCTTGGCCTGTCTATGTATGGAAACCGTGCAGCTTGCATGCATTGAATGTAGCGAACGAATAACACAAGCTTAATGATTTATCACCTAAAGTATGCTAGTTGAATCAGAGGAGAGACTGGTCGACAGCGTCGTATCTAGAGGCGTTGGCGTGGGCGCATGCCTCATAGTGTGTGTGTGTGTGTGTGTGTGTGTGTGTGTGTGTGTGTGTGTGTGTGTGTGTGTGTCTTTCATTTAATGTCTATCCACTATTCGTGATATTAGACCCCCCAAAAAAAAGAAAAAAAAAGAAAAAAAGGTGAATGTGTACGGAAGTAATTGCAAGCGTGCACATAATGTGTGCATGTGTATATGTGTGGGTGCGCGTGCACGCAAATACCACACCACACACACACACACACACACACACACACACACACACATATATATATATATATATATATACATGTATATATATATATATATATATATATATATATATATATTATATGTGTGTGTGTGTGTGTGTGTGTGTGTGCGTGTGTGTGAGTGTGCAAGTGTGTGTGTGTGTGTGTGTGTGTGTGTGTGTGTGTGTGTGTGTGTGCGTGTGTGTGAGTGTGAGTGTGCAAGTGTGTTGTGTGTGTGTGTGTGTGTGTGTGTGTGAGTGAGAGAGTTGTGGATGTGTAAGTGTGTGAATATCTTTACACAAGTCATAAGTGAAGATTAACATAAAACAAAATACTTATAACCAACAACTAACTAACCAGTTAAAGTCAAAACGCATGAAAGTAGTTAAAAAAAATCCTTTGCTTCCCCCCCCCCCACCTCCCCCCCATCCCCACCATTTATTATCCACCCACCCCCCTTCCTTTCTCCTCCCCCGCAAATAAAGTTAATAAAAATATTATAAGTATTTTCCAATAGGGGTGCGTTCTAAGTGTACAAAGAATTCATACATTAAAGCTGGTGACTCAAAAATAGCCTGCACAGTATTTTGCTTCAATACTGGAATGATTTTTTTTTCATATCACTGCATGAAACAATATGAACTGGAGTAATTTTGTTTCCACATACGCAAACTACGTTTTTTACATATTTTGTTTTAAATGCATTAAGTTTCCACCTGTACATTAATGACAGTAATTTTCTATTAAAGTTAAAATTCTCTTTGATTCTTTTAATATCAAACTGCTCTTTACTGACGTGATCTACCATACTATATTCGAAAGCTTTCCAGATATGCGACTTAACTAAGTTACACTGTTCTGATAAGGGGACATCAAAGAATTCTGAATCAAAACTATTTTTAGCTGCCTTGTCTACTTTTTCATTATAATGAAAAGAACAATGTGAAGGAATCCAACAAAAAAGCTACATGGGTTCCTCTGGCAATTAACATGTGTATCATACAACTTATCTCTATGATCATTTCAGGTCTTGTGTGCAATTGAAAAACTTTTAATGCCTGAACAGCTGATTTAGAATCAACACAGAACAGAATTTAAAATATTGTTTTTGGAAAGTTTGAAAGGTAATTTAAAGCCAGGAGTATCGCTGTAAATTCTGCTATAAATATCGATTTGTTAATTCCAATATAAAATGATTTCTCTACTCTTAAGTCTGGTATTAAGAATGCACAACCTGTCTGTTTATCAATGCACGAACCGTCTGTGTATATTTTCAAATAATTTGAATAGTTCTTTTCAACACGGCATTTGATATAGCTTGCTAACATGTTTATGTTTTCATCTTTTTTCATATTGGTATGTTCAATATCAAAATGTGCTTTTTTAAGCTCCCATGGTGGTATAGGAGAAAATAACGGTCTAATGGATAGTGCATCGTTATCGATTGAAACTCCAGAGTCAGTCATACTTTTTGACGTGTAGGTTGCCAGTGTTTTTTTGAGAAGCTGTAGATTTTGCTCTTTTAGGAAAATCAATATCTGACCTCATTTTTATTTCAGATCTAATGTTCGTTTTATTATTTGTACTCTTGGTAACAAATTTACAACACGCTAACTCTCTGTATTCATCTAAGGGAAGCATCTGCGCTTCGTAATACGTACGAGAAGATGATGCATGCACCGGAAGGCCAAGTGCTAATTTCAATGCCTTGCATTCTATACTTTCAAGCTTTTTCAATAGGTATTTGGGAGTGCTAAAGATTACTTCTTGGGCATATGTTATTTTCGACCTCATTAAAGATTTACATAGAGTTATCAATGTAGATGAATTCTGTCCCCATTTTTCCTTAGAAATAATTTTAAGGAAATTTAATGTTTTCCTCGCCTTTGTTAATAAGTATTCAATATGAGCGTTCCATGATAGTTTAGATGTGAAATGGACTCCTAGGAATTTAACTTCTGTCACGTATTTAAGAGGTGTTTCGCCCAATGTAAAAACAGGCAGTTTTTCTGGATTATTACCACTATTGAAAAGAATTATATTTGTTTTTTTTCAATAGATAAGTTTAATCCATTTAACCTCATGTATTGCGCCATCCTATTTAGTTCGTCTTGATAGATCTTTCTGATGAAATTTATATCACGCTGTGGAGTTTTCTTTTTAAGAGCTACTTCCATCCACATGCATATGTCGTCTGCATATTGAACGAGAACTACCTTTTTAGATAACTTATTTGGCAAATCATGCAATAGCAATGAGAAAAGAAGCGGAGCTAACACTGACCCTTGGGGGATTCCCATTGACAAAGTTTTACTGGTGGAATATGTTTTTCCTACTCTTGTTTGTATTACCCTATCTTTCAGAAAGCGTTTAACATAATTGTATACATTTCCTGATAGTCCAATATTTTTAAGTTTGTTTAACAGCTGTGAATGCCACACTTGATCGTAAGCCTTGGTTATGTCAACAAATGTAGTTAGGACACATTTACGTCTTGCAAATTGTTTCTTTATATTTATTGATAATTTCCCTAATATTTCTGTAGTAGATCTCCCTTTACGAATGCCAGCTTGATTAATAGGAATGATGTCCTTTTTTCACAGTAATGTGCTAGTCTATTCAAAACAATTCTTTCTGATAGTTTACAGGCGTGTGATGTTAGTGCTATAGGTCTGTAATTTTTAGAATCACTAGACGACTTTCCATTTTTATGAACTAGGACAACAATTGTCTGTTTCCATATTTTGGGCATGTCGCTACTGTTCCAGCAAGTACTTAGCAAAGCTTGAAGAAAAACTACAAAATTTTCAGGTAAATTCTTTAGCATCGGATTAGATATTGCATCTAAACCAACTGATGATTTCCTTATTGGAATGGCTCTAATGGCTTCTTTAACTTCTTGTACAGTTATAGGAGCATTAATGTTAATGCTATTATCTGGTGGTGGATCATCATATGTTATATTGCTTTCTTCTTTTTCTCTGCAAGTTCGGTCAGTGTTTGTTAGACCCTCAGGGTGGCTGACATCAGCGAATAGGTTTACAAAAACTTCTGCTTTCTCTTCAGCAGTGGGTAGATTGTTGTTATCTATTTTTATGGGACACTGTGGTATGCCAATCCATTTTTCATAGCTTTCAGTTCTTCCCATACTTTTCCCATATCCTTACAATGTTTTACTTCAGAGTTACAGAAATCATTCCAATGTTTCAATTTTGCATATTCTATTGCATCATCACTTTCTTTACCCGTCTTTTTCATTTTTTCATGATTACTTGCTGATCTTTTTTTACAATATATCTTAAATCTTTCTTTTTCCTTGTTATTTGCGCGTTCACATTCCTTGTTCCACCACACATTTCCATTGTGTTTTTTAGATTTTGTGTTTTTATTTTTGGGATCGATTTATCTGCTGCTGTTAGGATAAATTTACAGAATTTATCATACTGATTGTCTATATTTCTTCAGTATAATAATCTAAATCTATGTTTTAAGTATGTCTTTGAAGAGTGACCAATCTGCACACTTGTGATTATACTTTGGAATAGCATCTTCTGTGTTTTCTTCTTCTTCTGCTATGTTATTTCAAGATATTATGACTGGAATATGATCTGATCCTAAAGAGTCATCTCCCGTTTCCCACACTGCGTTGACTACCAATGATGGAGATACAAAAAATAAATCAATGGCTGAGAGATTATGGTTAGATATATCTAGAATACGAGTTATATTTCCATTATTCAGTATGTAAAGAATAGAATCCGCTATGTTATCTAACAAACGGTTATTAGAAATATAGTGTGTATGTGTGTGTGTGCGTGCGTGCGTGCGTGCGTGCGTGCGCGTGCGTGTGCGTGTGTGTGTATGTGTGTGCGTGCGTGCGTTGTGAGTCAGTGTGTGTGTGTGTGTGTGTGTGTGTGTGAGTGTGTGTGTGTGTGTGTGTGTGAATCACACGTGAGGTGTCAGTGGTAAATATGAATAAGGCCACGAGTGGCCAATTAATACTGACAAAACCCAGGCAAAGTGTGAACAGATTAAAAAGGGAAAACACGAAGATTAATATTCTACAGATAAAGATATTTTCTAAACGGATTTAAACAAAATCATTATTTTGTTTTTCTTTTCTTTTTAGGAACGTTTCCCCTAAACGAATTGGAGGCGTAGTGTTCACTTTTTTTTTTTTTTACTCAAAGGTGGCACAAGTACAGTTTGTATTTTGCAAGTCAGCGTGAAGTCGTGGAGACTGAAAGGATTTTGCAGCTTGCTGAGGCCAGCATATATTTGTGACACTGTTTAAGACCAAACATTTAAAAGAAAAGGAATATTTAAGTCCATGAGGACAAGGTTAATGCTTCAGCTCCAGATATCTACGTATGATAATGTGAAACGATAACAAAAGCCATTTTCATGTAAATAGTGTAAACCTTTAGGTATCAATTATAGAGGGAAACTCTCTTCTGTTTATCTGACTTGTGCGCGTCACTACTGCATGAGCGTGAGTCTGACAGTAGTGACTCTGACTACAGCTTTAATACAAACCGCTGACATTACTACTGTCTGCCTAACATTAAGTTTCTTAGTGTAGCAAAAAGGTTTGAAAATTAAAGTGTTCTTAAACTATGTTTCTTTCACTCTCAAATTCCCTTGCTTACATAATTTGTGCTCTTACCTTTTTGTGATAGGCTATGATTACTTAGTTATGTTTATTAGATTTACTAAAACGATTATGTATGTGGAAGTTGTCCTATTTATCATTCATAGTTCATTCCCATCTCCAGATTATGGGAGACAGATATCATTCGGATTCTGTCTGGAGATTTCCTTTTGCTGCCCCTCTTTTCTTTCGTCTGCCGTGGTTGTCCGTTTCTTGGTTCTTGTTTCCTTCTTTTCAACACTTCCTCCTCTAGAACTAGCCGACTACATAATGCTTACATTATAAGCTATTCTACACAAGGTTTCTTGTTAGGTTTTTGTGTTGATTTCTTGTTTTGAATATATTCTGTTTCCGCTTCTTGAAATTTCGTCCCTTCAATATTTTTCTCTTATTTTGTTCATCCCGTCTAGTAAGTTTCTGAAATAATACCAGCAATCCTACATTTTTAAAAACAGTTTCGATTACTTGTCAAAAACCTCAGTAAAGTAATAAGTGCGCATCAAGATTTTCAAATAGATCTTCCCTTTCGACAACTTTCTAAATGTAAGGATTCCTGTTATTAGTTTTCAGTCCTTCTGAACTTGGAATAGTATTATAAGAGACAAAAAATATTGTTGGTTGAGTGAATTGATATCGTTCTTTCTTTTTCTTTTACATAACCACATATCAAAGTGAAGGATTTTTGCGCCTCCCATTCTTTCTATACACATGTATGTGTTTTTGTGAAGGATTCCTTTTGGTACCTTCTACATTTTGTTTTACATGTCTGCATATCCAGATGAATGATTCCTTTTGCGCCCCCCCCCCCCCCCCCTCCCCCCGTACTCTCCTTCATATCTTTTGAATATTGTTGTTGGTACAGTTGAAAGTTTCTGGATGTCGCAGTGATAATTATGGTTCACGTTCTGCTGTCTTTCTTTTTTCTGTGACTCAGCATAAGAATTGCATTGTTTATTATTTTGTTTTCTTATGTATTGGTTTCAGGATGAAAGATCTAGAGAGTTTCCAGTTAAAAACCATGCAAAAACCTGTGTTTGTAACGTTCTATACAATACGTAGTATGTATATAATTTCCTTTTTTTTTTTTTTTTAGATTAATGTGATTTTGTCACAAATGGAAAAACCTCAATATGATGGAGATGCAGTTCACCCAAATATGTATAAATGCATGCATACAGATAGATAGATAGATGATAGATAGAATAGATAGATAGATAGTTTTTTCATTGCACACGGTGATAACAGACAAATTAAAACACGGCTACACATACAAACTGAATGCGCAAATTAACACTTATGTAATACACAGTATGAAACAGACAAGTGTATTGTTGACACAATCGTTTTCTTCAGAGGTCACAAAGCAACAGACATAAACAATGCACAAAACGATACCCCCGAGACGGCTGACAGCAGGACAGTAAATAGTATATATTTCCGTGTCTGTGTGTGTGTGTGGGGGGGGGGGGGGAGGGGGGGAATGCGTGCGTGCGTGCGTGCTCGCGTGCGTGCGTCCGTGCATGCGTGCGTGTGTGCGTGCGCGCGCGCGCGCGGGTGTGTGTGTGTGTACAACCATGGGTGAATCTGACAATAAATTGGTTTCAGTCAGTGTATGTGTGCGCGAGCGCGCGCGCGCGCGCGCGCGCGTGTGTGTGTGTGTGTGTGTGTGTGTGTGTGAGAGAGAGAGAGAGAGAGGGAGAGGGAAGACAAGACAAGACAACATTCTTTGTTTACGAGGATAATAGATAAGCACTGATGTGCTTTTTTTTAACATCAGACCTCGCCCTGAGAAGGGTCAAAAATGCAAAATAAGATGAAGCAACAAAAGAAGCATGCAACAAGTGGCTAGAACAAACATTAGATACGGAATAAAAAAGGAAATAAAGGAAAAAGTAAAAATGAGAGAGGGAGAGAGAAGGAGAAAGAGAGAGAGAGAGAGAGAGAGAGAGAGAGAGAGAGAGAGGAGAGAGAGAGAGAGAGAGAGGACGCCGGACGAAGGAATGCAGGGAAGGGAGGAGAGAGAGAGAGAGAGAGAGAGAGAGAGAGAGAGAGAGAGAGAGAGAGAGAGAAGAGAGGGAGAGGAGGGAGGGAGGGGGAGAAGGAGGCGAAAGTGAGGTGCGGCAAAGAGCATGTTAGAACAATCTGACAATCAAAGATACCAAGGAGATACAAGCCAATTGATTTTCAAGCACCATGGAGATAAAAAAAAAAGAAAAGCGCAAATGAAAAAAAAGCATAATGAGAGCCCAGTCAAAAGGTTACGGGGGGGGGGGGGGGGGGGGAGAATGTCTTATAGATAATAAATCAAGTCATTCCAGCAGAACCGTGAGAGAGGGAGAGAGAGAGAGAGAGAGAGAGAGAGAGAGAGAGGAGAGAGAGAGAGAGAGAGAGAGAGAGAGAGAGAATTACAAAATGTTTAATGAGCCAGACCTTCTGCTTATGTCAAGGGGAGGGGGCACAAAGGGAAATCATGTCAGGACGCTAGATTGAAAATGAACATGACTAAGATGCATACTAATCTGAAGACGAAATAGCAAGATTACAGATTTTAAAAGCATCAGTTAGATATGCTGCCCGTCTGCACATACATTTAGTGTCACACATCAGTAACGATAACCTGAAGGTTGAAGGGTTATTGTAATACTTACGGGGGATGTTTTTCTCTAACACGTGAGCATTTGGGACAGACGCATATAAAATGGAGTTCACTTTCTGGGACACTCACAAAAAGGGCAGTTAGGGGAGACATTATTAGAATATCGGTACCGATGCGTTCGTAAAGCTGAAACACCTAATCTAAATCTGACTAAGGTCTTTTTCAATACACACTGTTTTAGGTCGAATAAGTATTGAGGTGTACGAAAAGATAGTTTGAAAGATGCATAAAATGTACACCGACTTTTATCTCTCAGCTGAGCTTCCCATCCTTGCATGAAATAATCGATTAGCCTTTGCTTGAATTCTCTGAGAACAAGATGAATATTTTGAACACTTTGGTCTTCCCACACATGTCCGAACCCATATTTGTATAATGTAAAGCATATGGCAGAAACCCAATTGTTATGATTTTTATTTAATGAAGAGCTAACAACATTTTATAAGATTTTAAAGGTAGACGATCATAAGACATTCTTAAAAGTTTCAGCCAACATTTAACACATCTTGTATATGTATGAACACAGAGAGGATATTTAACACATTCACCATAGACAAGGACATTAGGTGTCTTAACGCTAACATTTAACAATATCTTCAACGCAAACAGGGGTCCTTTTTCAATCAAATTCTGGTTTGCAATCAATCCCCAAACTTCAGAACCGTATGTGAGCATTGGTAAGAATTGGTAATCAAATAATTTAAAGAACACTTTTGGATGCTTTTCACCGAGGGACCATAGCAGTTTTAAGATACATACAACTCCTCTCTTTGCTTTCGCGGCTCTATCTCCCATAGCGTAGGAGAAGGAGAGTGAAGAAGAAAAAAACGATTCCAAAGTATTTATACTGATTGACCACCTCTAGCTTATTGCTACCAAAAAAAAAAAAACTTTTCTCTCGCTGCAATATAACGGCCTCTGCGAAAGACAACCACTTTAGTTTTATCTAAATTAACTGACAAACTCATTCTATGTGAGGCATCCCTCAAAATATTCAGCTGACGTTGCAGACCAATAGCGCTGAGCAGATTTTTACACTGTCTCCTTAAAATTACATGCATATATCTGTAATATATCATTTGTAGCTTTTTATTACCATTGTCAACAACATTTGTAACAATACTGTTGCAAGCTCTGTGAAATGTTCGTAAAGTTTTACGTACTTCACGCCTCTTTTCTGCACATTCTCTGTCAAATCATGGCTTTTGTCTGATACTATCTACCTTAAATGTCTTTAACATACTTTTTCCAGCCATCTTGAGACCACTGATGAATGAAGCTAATGATGCATCAATATCCAGATCTATTAAATTACTAGCATCTTGAACTAGTTTCTTAACATTCCTATCATTGAACATTGCACAATTATCTTTTTTTTTCTTTTCATTATTCCACACAAACTTAGTAACTTTACTTATTGTAGAATGGGTCCAGGTGGGTTTCAAATCAATAGGTGGGCTGACAGGTTGCCGCGGTTGGTTTCTAATTTCAGCGTGATGGCTTTGCAGAGAACGTTGTCTGCCAGCACGGTATCCATGCTCTCTTCAGTTGTCATGAATATGCAGGCGTCCATTGCGAAAGAAGGCACGCCGACCTTCTTCCTTCGCACGTCTGATATTTTGTTGCCTGCTCGGTAGATCGCCACCCACACGAATGTTCAACGTGTCCGCCAAGTCCTTTCTGCTGTCCTTTGTGTCCGCCAAGTCCTTTCTGCTGTCCTTTGTGTCCGCCAAGTCCTTTCTGCTGTCCTTTGTGTCCGCCAAGTCCTTTCTGCTGTCCTTTGTGTCCGCCAAGTCCTTTCTGCTGTCCTTTGTGTCCGCCAAGTCCTTTCTGCTGTCCTTTGTGTCCGCCAAGTCCTTTCTGCTGTCCTTTGTGTCCGCCAAGTCCTTTCTGCTGTCCTTTGTGTCCGCCAAGTCCTTTCTGCTGTCCTTTGTGTCCGCCAAGTCCTTTCTGCTGTCCTTTTCACTTGGAACTAACAGTTTATCATTCCATCTGTGTAGTGTTGCGATGAGGGGACGGGGGTAGGCAGAGTGTTCTCTTTTCCGTCCTACACGATGGGCCCGTTCCACATCCTCCAGGGACCAAGTCTTCAGGGGTAAAACCTGTTCAGAAGCTGAACAACCTTTCTGGCGCAGTCAGAATAAGTTTCATTCTCTTTCTCGTAGACGTTGAAAAATCTAATGTTGTTTTGTCTGGAAAATGCTTCAAGCTTATCCATATTGTCGCCCACATTCTGACATACTCCATCAAAGTAATCCATCCAGTCTACGACTTGGTTATATCTGCTTTCAAGAAAGGTACACTTCTAAGTCAAGACATGCACAGCGTGAAGAGTAATATGTTCTTCCATTTGCACCAGAAGATCAGTATGTGTAGGCCCTGGGTTTGCTTCCACGTCCATGCACAGCAGCAAGAAACAGCGAGAAAAAACACAAACACAAAAGAAGCTGTCAGACATCCGAATCGTGCCCTAGCACGGGGTAGAGCGTCGCGAGAAAACCAACAGAGCGAGAAATACAGCGATGCATAGTCCGTGTAAATGTTGTGTTGACCTCTGCTGTGCTTGTCAAAACCACGAGGAAGAAGTGGTATTCCTGTGACCTTTGACACACAGTGATTAAGTCTATTCAATGACCGAAACAGAACAGTCAATTGAAACGCACCACAACGTCAACGAAACTCCATGAAACTTGCAGGCATGATGGATGGTACCAAAAGCACTAATCTTGCAAATTTCCGAAACTAACATGTAATGGAACTCGAATAATTAGCAGTTAATTGCAGGCACTCAACAAAGTACCGCAGCCTCGAACATGAGCTTGAACTCAGAGAGAGAGAGAGAGAGAGAGAGAGAGAGAGAGAGAGAGAGAGTCGTGTAAGAATACAAGCATTACGACATAGTGACAAGAGGGCAAGGGGTAGTAGGAACACACACACACACACACACACACACACACACACACACACACACACACACACACACACACACACGCACGTGCCCACGCACGCGCCTACGCACATAAGGCATACTTACTAAACAGAATAGCATGTGCATTTCAAGTACAAAACACTTTCTTGACAGTCAGGTTCATACATAAGGCCAAGAGGGTGGTAGAGGTTGGTGGTGGATTTATGGCGAAAGAGGGTGGTAGTGGTTGGTGGTGGATTATGGCGGATTATGCAAGTATTGGCACATAAGATGGTTGAAATGATGGTGTTTGAAGGTTGATATGCACTGGTGTTGTTTGGTTGACTCAGGGAGCGAGTTCCATTGACAGGAACCTGAATATGTTTAACTGGATTTGAATAAGTCAATTTTAGGAACAGGGACATGAAGTTTGGGTGGAGTCCTTCAGGAATTAATAGAGAATCTGTGAACTAATATTGAGGGTGCTTTTCCAGACACAATTCTGTGCATTATGATCTCTTAAGGGGAGAACGTGAACCGTTTTATAATCTGAACCTAGGAGACTACTGCTTTTTAGGAGGACTAATTTGAGTGCTCGCTTGTGTAGGCTTAGCAATGATTTGAGACTATTAGCGCTAACAGTCCCATAGAGTAGACCCAGAGTCGATGTATGATTTAATATGAGACTGAAAAAAGAGCTTGCGTGAGTAGGTCGAGGACGCGTTTGATTTTGGAGAGTTGATATACTTTCTGTAAAACGCTTTTGCACAGTGAAGTTATGTGAGCTTGCCAAGTAATATTGTTATCAATTGTTATTCCTAGCACATTGAGGTATGTAACCTGTTCAACGGGTTCATATTTAAGATGGACGGGAGGAAACTTAATAGTGAGATTATGTCTTTTTGTCGGTTGTGATAAGCATAAATCTAGTTTTTTAGGGTGAAGCAACATGTGATTTAGTTCAGTCCATTTCACGAGATCATTAGCACTTTCTTGTGAAGTTTGTTTAAGAACAGTAACATCAGAATGATTTGTGTGGATTGTTGTATCATCAGCAAAGAGTTCACAGGTGGATGTGATATGGAGAGTTAGACCATTGATGTAAATTGTGAACAGTAAGGGACCCAGGATAGAGCCTTGTGGGACGCCATAGGAAGGTGTTTGAAATGAAGAGAAAGTTGAATTAATTTTCACACATTGTTGCCTATTTGTGAGATATGAGTGAAAAAGCGTACGAGTTCTTGTGGATAAGCCCTTCAATTTTAATTTTCTAATAAGAAGGTTATGGGCTATCACATCAAATGCTTTTTTTTTTTAAATCAGTAAATAGGACACCACAGTATCTGGTGTTGTTAATGGTATGTAGCCAGTCATGAACCAGGTTGATTAGGGCCGTGTGGTATCAATGGTTGTGTCGGAACCCGAACTATCTTGGATGAAGCAAGTGGTATGTATTAAGGTGTCTGACTGACATAGCGCTGTACTGTCGCCAAGCAAAGCTGAAACTACCACTGAAATCCATCCTGGAGGAATACAAAGCAGGGAAGATCAGACTTCAAAGCATGCTGGAGGACTCAGGAGACAAGGTGGTAGAAGCAATCAAGCCCCAGCTGAAGACAGGCAGAAAATGGAAAGTTCAAGAGGCGATGGATTCTGCAAAAGAAAGTCTCAAGATCAGAGAAATAACAGGACACACACAGACCAACAGACAAGGACTGGGGGTGACCAAAACTGAATGGTGGTCAAAGGCCAAAGGAAAAGCCAAAAGAGACATGATGATTCAGGAGATGAGGAAAGAAGAAGACCAAAAAAGACTCCAAAAAGCAGTCCAGCAGAGCCAGCAAGGGCAATGGACAACGTGGGAGAATGCACTCCAAAGAAGTCTCACTTGGAATGACATTTGGCACATGGCCCCTCTCAGGATCAGCTTCATTCTCAGATCTGCATATGACCTTCTGCCCTCAAATGCAAACCTGGTGAAGTGGGGGAAAACAGACGATCCTGCATGCCCCCTCTGCCATGAAAAACAAACAGTGGAGCATGTCCTAAGCTCATGTAAAGTAGCCCTGGCTCAAGGAAGGTACACATGGAGGCACAACCAAGTGCTCAAAGAGATTGTACAAGTAGTCTGGGCTAGTACCAACACCACAAAAGGGAAAATCAGGACTCCAAAAGCACCCGCAACATTCTTCACGGCAGGAGGCAGCAAATCATGGCCAAGAACAACAGTGCCACTCGAAACATGCAGGCAGAGTCTGCTGGATGGGGCAGATGACTGGGAGTGCACTGCAGACCTCCCAGAATGGAAGAATCACCCAGAGATCATCAGCAAGAGTGGCATGAGACCAGACATAGTAGTCCACTCTCAGTCAACCAAGCAGCTGATCATGATCGAGCTCACGGTGCCATATGAGAACAGAATGGAGGCAGCTCAAATCTACAAGACTGAAAAGTATGCTGATCTGGCAAACAGCCTGAGGAGAGAAGGCTATCAGGTCAAAGTCCTCACTGCAGAAATTGGAGCTAGGGGGTTTGTAGGAACGTCTGCATACAGCCTCATGAAACAGCTCTCAGTTGCAGGGAAGGAAAAAAACAGAGCCCTGAAAGCAATGGCAGAAGCAGCAGAGGGGTGTTCAAGCTGGATCTGGTCAAGGAGGAACAAAAGTGAACTTCATAAGGCTTAATTTCCCTACAAATATCAGGTGTCCCTGTGGCTCAGTGGTTAAAGCGCGAGTCATTAAGTGGAAAATGAGCATGTCCAGAGGGTCATGGGTTCGAATCCCAGCCATGGCTCGTCCCAAGATGGAAAAAAAAAAGGGGCAGCAGAGGGACATCCGGAGTCATGAACCGGGTGTGGCCCAACCCCCCTAGAGTGTCAGGAGATAAGGGCCGAAACACTTGCTTGAAGGGGGCTTCTCTTCTGAGGACTCTCTGCTGCCACGCTCTCCACGAGTTTCTTTCTACTAAGGTGGTGTAATGTGCGTTTGTTATGTGTTTTTTTTCCAAAGGTTTGGAAATAGTGGAAATGATTGAGATTGGTCTGTAGTTTGCAGGGTCTGAGCTGTCACCTGATCTGGAAGAATCTGTCGTGACAACTTTATTGGCTATAGTGCAAAAGTGGGTGTTCAGCTGTTCGACATAGATGTCTTTACTTACAGTTGATTTTGAAGAAGATTGATTGTAAGCTCGTTTGTAGCTCTCCATACCAATTTTGGGTTCTGATTTGATGATATAAGTTCTCGATCATATGTCGTTTTTTCTCTGCGCTTCTGTGAATTTACTGCATTTCTCAGTATTCTAGATTCCTCTTCATAGCCACGTTGTTTAAGCAGATCTCTAAGGTAACCTGCCTCCTGTAACTCTTTAGTGTACCATGCTGGTTTGGGATCATGTCGTACTCTAATCGTTTTTAGAGGGGCGTGTTTATCATATATTTCTGTAAATGTTTTGATCCAAAAATCAACAGCAAGATCTGGATCAGTTATGTTGAAAACTGAAGAGAGATTTGAGTTAAAATCCATTAATACATGGATTTTTGTTTTTGACAAAAATAGTGAAAATGTGCCAGATTTAGTGTAGTTTGAAGGTTATCAAGTGTATTTTTTGTAAATATGTATTTGCAATGATGCTGTGGTGGGTGACAGTACTTTCCCAAAAACGGGACGCCTGGCGCGAGAGGGTAGGGTTTTTTCATACAGACGTTTGAGTTGAACAGATAATTGTGCTTTTCTCCTCATAAATTTTAAGCGATGTGTTAATACTAGTGTGGGTATTTGTATCTAGAGACTCAGCAGATATGATAGCTGAGGTCCTGATTTGGCTCTTAGTAGTCCGCTGGACCCTATAAACACTAACTAACTAACTAACTATACAGATGACAATAATCCCCACTGCAAGTGATGGCTATTTTTTTTTTATTGGTGTTTATGATTCTTTGACGACGAACCATGGAGGAAAACAACTGTGATGGAAAAATAATGAAAATAGGGAATAGGATCATACCAAGTAACAATTATTACCAAAACATGTATCTGAAAACATGAAATAAATCTGTTCTGCACACAGAAATGCTGATTGTCATTATTATTGAGTATAATTCTTCCGTCATAATAGTTGCAGTCACTGAGTATGGAAAACCGCAAGGCATTTGTCATGCAGCCCTACTCTACGCTTCTGACATCTCCTATCGGTTTCCATGCCAAAAACAGCAGAGCGAAGCTGGGTAGGCCAAGGCTTTACAGGATGGTTGATTCCATCAAATCGGACTGTAGTGGACGTTCTCTTGTCAAGGATGAGTTTTTCCCTTGGCACTTGGGCTGTCCAGCTCCCTTGGTCCTTGGTGCACAGGTCAGGTAGGTCCAAGCAATAGAGTGACGTACTGCCAGCAAATCAAGAGGCTTTTCCTGGCTGGTGGGTGTTTCTCTGTACAGGTGCCAAGTTTGCTGCCCGCTCACATCAAGGCAGTATTCCAAAATGGGCCACCACCCCTTTTTCGATCTGATGACTGTTGGGCACTGATCAACATTTTGATCCATACGGTCTACGCCTCCCAAGGCCTGGTTATAGTGCTTGATGATGTGAGGCTCAGGTATCTAAATCCCTAGGAGGCCTTCATTTCACACTGACTTGTTTTGAGTTTCGTTTTCTTTTGAGCGTGCATACTTGTCTGACACGCCAACCATCATCTGGATGACTTTATCATCAAAAAAGACTTAAAGAGCTCCATGGGTGTGGATAGAAGTCCAGACACATGGCGCTGGGGAACAGTCCATTTAAACCTGTCCTTCTGCCTTTGGCCAAGTTCTGTGCATCTTCAGTCTCTGGTCTTTGTCTTTTTTGCTGGAAGTGCTTCTGTTAGTGAAGGCCCCTACCTCTTAGCTGAAGACCCTGCCTCTTAGCTGCACATCCGAAAGATGTGGAACCACATGCTGAAGTACAAGGTCCCTCAGGGTCAGTCTTTCCAGGTGCCTGTGCACAAAAATACAGTGAAATAAAATCTAAAATTGATACATGTGAGCAATGAAACCATTACATATCCATATTACATGTATGAGCCACACTTGCTAATCCTCTGTGGGATTTGCTCATTAGAAATCACTGCAAATCAATCTTTTTGTTCAGTATCTGGACTCTATATCGATCCAGCAGGATCCCAAATGAAGCCCTTACGAACTGTCACTATATTCTGACCAACACCCCCTTGCGGAGAGGACCTATCTCAATGAACGATTCAGTTGGAAACCATTCATTATCTTGGTAACTGACTTATATTCCAATAATACAGGGTCGAACTTTAATTAAGGACCACTTATACACAGTCTCACAAAACATAGAAAGAAAAACCGACAAACGACAGAAACTTTATAAATGTTTAATTTCATTATCAGTGAACAACATTTTGTCACTTTCATCGAAAAAATCATTCTTTCTGATTAGACAGGGGAACCTGAATGAGACTACCCCCCAAAATGACATTCACAAAAAGAGTGTTTCTTTACAGTCTGATCAAAACCGAGTGTGCCCCCCTCGTGCTGCCACACAATCCACACAGCGCTGCCTCATGGTGTTGACTGTTCTTGTAATGAGTGCCTGGGGGAGGTTTGCCCACTCCTGCTGCAGGTAGTGCAGCAACTCCTGTCGATTTGCCGGAACAGGGTGATTTTCTTGAACTCTCCTCCCAAGCTCGCCCCAGATGTTCTCAATAGGGTTCATGTCCGGGCTGTTTGCCGGCCATGGCATCCTGGTGATGCCAGCTTGCACCACAAAAGTGTTCACGGCTCGACAACGATGTGGGGTGGCATTATCGTCCATGAACACAGCCTGAGCCCCAATCTGCTGGAGTGCTGGGACAACCAAAGGCCGTAAAATCTCCTGCAGGTAGCGTTGGCCGTTCAGGTTGCCATCCACATGGTACAGGGGAGTCTTGTGGTGACTGCTGATGCCCCCCCATACCATGACGGAGCCACCACCAAAAGCGACGACCTCCTGGATGACGTCATCTGCCAGCTGCTCCCTAGGACGCCGCCACACACGAATGCGTCCATCTCGTGGCTTCAACTGGAACTTGGACTCATCGGTGAAAAGCACCATCCGCCACTGAGCCCGAGTCCATGTTCAATGAGCTGTGCACCAGGCCAGGCGACGTGCCCGGCGGGCCGCAGTCAGTTTTGGTTTCCGGACTGGGCGCCTTGCTCGAAGGTTGGCAGCATTGAGGCGCCGCCGTATGGTCATCTCACACACTGCTGTGTTAGTGGCAGCTTGGAGCCGACGCCTGATGGTGTTGGAGGTGGTGGTCCTGGTCCGAAGAGCATGTCTGCGGATGAACCTGTCATCTCTTGCAGTGGTCTTCTTTGGCTGGCCTGGACGGGGTCTCTCTTTGACAGTTCCAGTGGCTTGAAAACGTTCTCTCAGCCGAACGATGACGGAGTGGGACACTTGTAGTCTTCTGGCCACTTCTCGAACGCCAACTCGATCCTGCAGCCATGCAATCGCCCGGGTCCGGTCAAAATCAGACAGCTTGTGTCTTGGAGGCATTTTTGTGTTATGAAGAATTATGCACGTTGGGCTGCTTTTAGGGGCATTCCAGTCAGTAAAATGCTCTGCAATGCATTGGTTTTTGCACGTGCATTTGGAATTTCAGTGCAAAACCGTTTGAAGCAGTGTTCACTCTTGCTTAAAAACAAGCAATTTTGACAACAATCTGCAACTTTCAACCCCCCCCCCCCCCCCCCCTCTGCATGCCGCACGTGACAATAAGACAGCTTTCGCAAGCTTTGCGGAATACTCTGTTAACCCCTTAAACCTTTCCCAGTCGAATTCTTCGAAAAAATGCATTGCTTGTATTTTTGGCCAATTTAAAAAGAAAGGGCCTTTTTTCGGGGTGGTCCTTAATTAAAGTTCGACCCTGTATTTACAGTTGGTAGCAAGTCCTCCTCTTCCTCATCTGCGAACATAGTGCGCACTCCACCCCTTGCCCCCACAGCTTGTGCCCTTGCCCTCTGGCACGATTCAGGTTGTTGACCGTTCCTCCTTCGTTCTCATCCGCACTATCCTCATCTGTCAGATCATCATTTGGCGGTAGTTCTACATATATGCTTGCTGTTTCAAGTGCGAGTTCTTCTTCTAGCATGCTTATTACTTCATAAACCGTGAAGTTTCTGAAACAAACGCAATTACTTTATGAGTCGTGTTAGCAAAAAAAACCTTACCCTCTCGTGCCTAGCGTCCGATTTTTGGGACGCATCTTTCCGAACACGTGATCTATGTTTTGCAATCCAAATCTTATGCGGATTTAAATCATGAACCAAACAACATTTTTCTTATTTGATATTATTGCAATGTTACATGCGGTATGAACTATGGGCTTACCTTTTGGAGGTTGACATTTCGACGATTGTTCTCTTGACTATGTTGATGCAAATGGCTTCTGTCAGATGCTCCACGGGAAGTCACCCACCAAATTGTGTATAATTGGCGAGTTAGCCTTCCTTTGTTCACGTCGACAAGCGTATTCTCACAAACAATAAGAGTCACGCTTGAGAGGCTTACAAATAAAGTGCACCAAAAATGGGACGCTAGGCATTAATGTGTTAGCAAGTCCTGCAGAAAGTCTTAGCTGTTAAAGGTTGTAAAACAAAGGTAGGTTATTGTCTTGTGTCCCGTTTTGGGAATTTTTACGAGCCCTAAAATATGAAAGGGTTTACCATGATTCCAAATCAGTGTTGATATATCTGATGTCTTGTTAACTGCTTGTTGGATATTACGGTGACAGATTCGAAGTCCTTCTTTGCATGGCCATGCAGACTGGTTCTTGCTCATTTCTAGTTGTGTACTGATGTGATGATAATAGGAGACAGCGATTTCGCACGTTAACTGACGTTGAGATGTGTTTAATCAAGGAACACAATAAGATTACATAAAAGGGAGGAGAAATGGGGCTGGTTTCCCTACCGTAACACCTTTAGGAAGCCAGAAGCGTATGAGAAGAAAAGAAAATCTTCCGTAAGTTCCTCGATCAGATGGTATACTGATTGATACACTTTTCTGACTCACAAAGGAAGCACTTCTGAAGCAAAATTACAATTAAGAGAATAGAAGGAGATGAGAAAAGTAAAATAAAACTTAAGACCAAAAAAATGCAAAGAATCAACAACTCGAAACGCAAAAATGAGTGAATAAAAGAGAGAGAAAAACAATAAAAAATCACTCACACACAAATTCACAAGTCACGTAGCCACACTTTCAACTACGAGTTGGCAATGCAAATTATTGGCTCGTTCTCAGTAAATAGCAGTTTTTCTGGAAGTCTCCTGCTGCAGAGGCTTTGTTCACTCTCTTTTCCAAAGCGCAGTCTTGGCACTTTTACTAAATCGTCTGTTATAAACGTGAAGTCCGCTTAGATAACATGGA
>CM065739.1:14750677-14810677 GCA_033310375.1 Conus canariensis
ACTTGAGAAGTTAGAAATGAAAATGTACCGTCAACATGCCGTCTTATTTATCTTGCATTGTCACATTAACTTTGAAAAACTTTGCTGTAAATCACTGAAACTGCTTAACACGTCTGCACTCGTCGGTGACCGGAAGAGAAGAGAGAGAGAGAGAGAGAGAGAGAGAGAGAGAGAGAGAGAGAGATGCAGATGCAGATGCAGATGTTTATTCGTAAAGGCCATAGCCCCTTAGAAGGGGGTAAATACATAACAAATCGCGCAATTCATCAATGCAAACTCAATTCAACAAATTTTAACATTTGTTATCTTAACACATCATATCGCATTCTGAAAGCTTTATACAAATACAAAGTGAACTGTTTGATAGTGTCTTCATTCGATGACGCCATTAACATAACGAGTTTGAAGAAACAAGGTTTTCTTAGACACTTAAGTGGGATTAACTGCTGTCTGATAACGTGTAGAACAGGACAAGACAGAACAAAGTGAACTTCATTTTCATCACCTTCATGACAGAGCGGACATGTAAAATTACAATCATTTAAAGGCCGATAACGGTTAGAATGTACACAAATATCCAGTACACCGAATCTAAATTTAGTCACAATATATTTAAAATTCCTGTTAATTTGCATTGACAAGTACTTTGGAATACAGTGTGTAGGATTTAACACTCTGTAAACATAAAATCGGCGACTGTCTTCAATATGAGAATTCTATCTCTGCCAGTTGCAGTCAATTAACCTTTACCGGAACATACAAATAAAACTGTTTATGTCATCTACATCTTGATTCTCCCACACAAAGCCAAAACCACATTCGTACAGTTTTAACCGCACTTTACAGGCTCAATTACTCTTACCCTTAGCATCTAGCTGTACTAACATTTTATATGCTTTGTGTGGTAGTCTATTAGGTGCCATCCATGTTATTTTTAGCCAGTAACGAATGCATCTTACTACAGAAAGTAAATGAATTGGATACCTGTTGGTCTGCCCATAAACTAAATCATTTGGCGTTTGTATTGAAACACCAAGAAACTTTTTCAATGCATTTACATGAATCTTTTCAATTTGTATAGAACCAGTATCGAGGCCCCATAACTCAGCACCGTATTGTACCATGGGTTGAATTTGAGAATCAAACAACTTTAAAAACAGTGTAAGAGACTCATTATTTAGCATACGCAGTTTCTTTAGAATACAAAGTAAGTAACGTTTAGCTCTACTTACAAGGTCTTTGCAAGCAAAACCGAAACTTACACGTGTTGATAAAAAATATGCCCAAGTACTTATAAACATTCACCACTGGTGTAGGCATTCCATTGTACATCCATTTTTCCCGTGCAGTGAGATGTCCACCTTTCCTAAACACTATGATATTACTTCTTGCCTTATTTACCTTCAACTGGAGTGATGGAGAGGCTCTTTCTAGTTTATTTAATTGATTTTGGAGACCAACCATCGTTTTTTATATTAAAATAACGTCGTCAGTTAAGAGGAGGATGAAAATCTCCAGTGAATGGTTTACTTACTGAGCTCCGTGCTTACCATTATGTATTACTTCTAAAGTCAATTCATTAATAAACATAGAAAAAGAATGGGACTACACCCCCTTGTTTATTCCCAATGTACAGTTTATGTAGTCTGTTAGAGATGATCCGCATCTCACTCTCGCTTTCACGGAGTCATACATGCTCAAGATACGTTTATATAATTTACCTTAGATTCCATGCTTAACCAAAATTGGCCACAAAACACTCCTGTTGACAGAGTCAAATGCTTTTTCAGAGTCAATAAAAGCTACATATAATTTTCGATTTAGACAAAACTATTTTTGAACAGAGGCCATCAAAGTAAACATGTAATCTATAGCCGAATAGAAAAATCACAATGCCACTCATCTAATTTTCGGCCACGTGGCCTTTTTCAAGAGAAAAAAACAAAAACAATCCAACTACGTGATGTCCATCTTTGGCAACTGGTCAGAGCCAGTTGCCAAAGATGGACATCACGTAGTTGGATTGTTTTTGTTTTTTTCTCTTGAAAAAGGCCACGTGGCCGAAAATTAGATGAGTGGCATTGTGATTTTTCTATAATGTTTTCTTCCCTTTGGAGAACTATTGCTTTTGTTTCTTATAGCCGAATAATTTCATTTAAATCCAGCTTGAAATTCTCCTGTAATGTTATTCTCTTCAATCCATTCTTGAAGTCTTCTATTAACAATAGCACTATACAATTTACTGCCGATGTTGCACAGCGAGATCCCTCTGTAGTTGTCTGGATTGGTAACGTCACCTTTTTTTATATAATGGGAGAACAATAGATTCGGCCCAAATTTTAGGAAACACACTCTTATCAAATAGAGTATTCATAAATTTTGTGAAAAAGTTCTTGCATGCAAATCCAATTTGGAGAGGAGAGAGAGAGAGAGAGAGAGAGAGAGAGAGAGAGAGAGAGAGAGAGAGAGAGAGAGAGAGAGAGAGTAACAAATCTGAGGACACATTTCATTGTGAAAGAAACCCTGGTGTAACGTTTCGTAATCACTGCACGCCCGAAATCACTTCTTGGCAGATCAGAAAGGAAACGCACCCAAATTCACACACACCAGCCCCCACCCCTTTTCTAGGAGTAAATCCAGACCGGTTTCTCCGATTTATTTTAAAACGTTTTCTTTCTTTAACATTCACGAAGTGTCCAAACAACAAAACATATCAATCAAAGCACACTGCACCCTTTTTGAGGGAGGGGGAATTCTGGACTTGAGCCAGAACTATCGCTATCCTGTTCCAACATTACCCTCTAGTGAGTCATTTGGGGCATGACCCAGAAATACCCTATTGTTTGAAAATAGGCACGTGCCCAAACATACCCGCCCTATGTGACAGGGAGAGGTAACGGGCGTGTTCCTCTCTTACTCCATGGGATCTTTTTGGACCATGCCCTCATCACCCACTGAGTGGTTTGGGAATCCTGGCTCACGTCAACAATCACTGACTTCTTAAATTCAGGCGCAATGTGTTTTGATTTATGCGTTTTGTCATCTGGGACACTTGGTGAATTTTGAAGGAGGAGAGTTATTTTGGAACACAAATGGAGGTGGATATGAATTTACTTCCCAAAGGATGAGTTTTTTTTCACATTCGTGGATGAGGAGGTGAGGGGAAGGGGTGATTTCGGACGTGGAGTGATTACAGTACGTTAGGCGATAACCCGGCTATGCTGGTCATCATCTCCTATGTAAGGTCTACTCATAAAATAAGGAATTAAACTCACACTTTTATGTTCATAATACTAATTTGATTTTTTTTTCTTTTTTCTCTGTTGCATACGTGAAGGATTTTTTTTTCAGCGCTAAGCATACCTTGAAAAGTTTAAAATTTTCTGCCGTTTTCACATTTGTACCTATTCATCCTTTTTTTCCAAGTCAATTTGCAGACTACATACATTGTAAAATCTCAATTATTATCCTTGAACGAATCGAACAAAGTCTTGCATTATCTGGTTTTGTTGCTGTCACTGCCTGGGCATCAATGACAGTGTTGTACACCTTGCCGCGTGCCAGCAGCTCATTGAAGTTCACAACCGTCATGAATACAATCTCCCTGCATACCAGTTTAGTGATCTGTCTGCTTTGCAATATCTTTGTAGTCAGTGACGCTACTTTTGTGACAAATGTTTTAAAGGCGAGAAACTTTATCAAACTAATACATTTTCTTTCTGAAAGCACAGAAGCCATGAAAACAGTTACACCCATGAACAGATTACACAATGTAACCGACACTGAACCAGCCCAGTATCACACAAACTCCAGTACAAATCTGAACAATATCACTCTGACGACGCAGCAGAGCACTGTAGACGGACTTAGCACCAATCTTACTCAAACAGAGAACGTCTCGATGAAAGTTTCTGCTCTGGCTACATGTCTGGAAAGTTCCTCAGTGAAAGAATTTATGATGAAGGGCTCAGCTGGTCGTTTCCGTGCCCAAACTCAACCCCTTGGTGATGATGGTCCACTTGACGCCTACAGTCTGGACTGTCGGTTCGTACTCTATGTGCAGCATTACCAGGTTGTGAGGATTCAAATACACACATGCACAGGCAAATCTGAACTCAGAATATCAGAGTATTTCAGCGTCATCAAGAAGAATTTGATTCAAATCAAGTGTACTAGATTGCGATGGTCACGTACCGTATACAGTATGACTGACGCTCTCATGGTGAACGTGTATGTCAAGAAGCCCTTGACATCTAAAGAACAAACAGAAGGCTCATCCATGTCTTTTTCTTTTTCTGCTGTAAACCGGTCTGAGAGGCATCATGTAGATCTGCAACGTATTTATCTGTCTTCGTCTTCTGGTGAGTAGCCTGATTTCAGTTACGTTTTTAAGATAATAACATTGTGTTTAAAATAGGTAATGGTTCGGTATAATGGTGTATTTTTGCTTCAGCTGCCATCAAATAGTATGGCGAAATTCTCTCTCTCTCTCTCTCTCTCTTTCCTCTCTCTCTCTCTCTCTCTCTCTCTCTCTCTCTCTCTCCTCCTCTCTCTCTTCTCTCTCCGTGGTGCCAGGAAGCAGCCTGAAGTCAGCGGCAGGGGAACGGGGGGCAGCAGACAGCAGCAACGAGGAGCCACAGGTCCAGGAAGATCATCACCCAGGGAACGGCCCCGTGCCGACGACACCACTGCTACACGCCCCAACTCCAAGTACAACCTGCGGACAAGAGCGGTACCGAACACGGAAGCAGCAGAGCCAGGAGCAGAACGGGCGAGGAACGACAGCAGCAAGGCAGGCACCCGCACTCCTGCATGGTGCCGTGGAGACGATGGCCCCACAACTCCCCGGGACTTTGGAAGAGGACAAGATAGGATCCCGCCATCCCAGACAAGAATCGACTCCATGTTCCGCCTGTCCCACCGTGGTCCTACTCCTGTAGTCGACACCGCTCACCATGGCATTGACACACACATGACAGTTGACCAGACTGACCACCAGACAGTTGACCAGACTGATGACCAAGCAGATGACCAGACTAACGACCAGACAGACGACCCTGACTTTACAACTGACACCACTACTGAAGACCAAGCAGACGTCAACAGATAGGATTCCGGCCGGCCCCCAGCATCACCCAGTGTTTCCTTTCTGTCATACAACATTGGTGGCTTAGCAAGCAAACTGTGCGATACTGACTGGGTAAGTTACATTAATCAATTTGATATTGTTACTCTAACAGAGACATTTGTTGATGTGAACTTCGATATCTCAAACATTTTCTTGGATTTCAAGAAATTATTGTGTCCTGCAGTGAAATTGTCGCAGCAAGGTAGAAGGTCAGGTGGCATTTTAGTACTGATAAGAAACTCTCTAAAAAAAAACCATGTGCATGAAATAAGAATGGACTCGGAAAACATCATTGTACTGAGTCTGTCCAAGACTCTCTTTGGTTGTACCAGGGATGTTTTGTATTTAGCTACGTACGTACCTCCCACAGGCAGTCCCTTTTTTGACCAGTCCCAGAGTAACTGTCTTATTGATGAGATAGACAGATGTTTACATGACCTGACAGATGAGTATGATGACGTGCATTTGATCTGTACCGGCGATTTTAACGCACGGACTTCTAAATATCAAATAAATGTAGATCTCCTCCAGGACAACGACGAGGAAAGTAATCCATTCCATAATGAGCCCTTGTGGCAACTAAGCCGAAAATCAAATGATACTCAAATTAATAATTTTGGAAGAAAACTCCTTGAACTATGCAGTTGCTATAGAATGTTAATCATGAATGGTTATGTGACAGGAGACGAAGAAGGAAAACTGACCTATATGTCTGAACATGGTCACAGTGTTGTGGACTATTTCTTAACTGATGTCGATTTCTCTCAAATGGTTGGCAGCGTAATAGTTGGTGACAGAACAGAATCTGACCACATGCCTGTAGAGATGTATTGTCAAGGTCAGACTGATAGTGATCAGCACAGCTTGAAGGCAAGGAAAAAATACAAAACGGAAAAAAATGTGTGGCAGGTTAACAAAGCAGACATTTTTAAGGATAAAATTTCATCACATATATTTCGAGATAGAATGAAGGTTGCAGAAAACCTGATAGATGTTGATCCAGATGAGTCCATTAGACTATTCAATAGATCTCTAATGGAAGCTGCTAACTGCATGAAAAAAACTCGTAGTCATTGATACCAGTGTAGGAGATCGGAATGCAAGATGGTTCGACAAAGAATGCTTGTTAAAGAAAAAAGAGGTAAGAGGATATTTGAGACGTTCCAATCGAACAAAAAGAAAAGAACATTATAAAGATTATACCTCAAAGCGAAAAGAATACAAGGCTCTAACAGAAGGTAAGAAAAGAGACTACAAAAGAGCGTCGGTAACAGCGCTACTTAGCTCCGCAAGTGATTCCAAAGAATTCTGGAAAGAAATTAAGAAGCACAGGAAAAGTACACCCGTCATTAATAACATCAGTAATGATGAATGGGTCTTACACTTTGAAAAAGTGTTTAATGCAGACATTACTGAAAACTTTGTTCATACGGATTTGTCAAGGGAAGATCAAAATTACAACAGCACTCTTGATTGCCAAATAAACGGGGCGGAGATAAGTAAAGCGATTAAACAATTAAAATGTACGAAAGCAGCAGGCCCGGATGGTGTTCTGGCAGAGATGTTAAAATCCGCAGAACCAGAAATAATAAGATATTTGAAATTTTATTTCAATAAGCTTATTGTCGATGGATTATTTCCCGATGAATGGACTAAAGCGATTATTGTACCGTTACACAAGAAAGGGGACCCAAACAATCCCGATAACTACAGGGGGATATCATTATTGAGTGTTGTAAGTAAGGTGTTCACCAAAATCATAAACAATAGGCTGTACGTATGGGCTGAGAACAATTCTTTGTTAAATGATGCGCAAGCAGGCTTTCGTAAGGGACGCTCGACAGTGGATCATATTTTTACACTCCACGCTTGTATTGAAAAGCATTTCTCCAAGAACCAAAAAATGTATGTTGCTTTCATCGATTTTCGAAAAGCGTACGACACCGTAAGAAGAGACACTTTACTGTCAGTTCTTATAAAAACAGGCGTGAACGGGAGAATGCTGCGGATAATTCAAGCCATGTATAAATCCGTACAATCCTGTGTAATGAGCAAGAATGGTCTCTCGGAGTTCTTTTCTTGTTTGCAAGGTCTGAAACAAGGCTGCATAATGAGTCCGATACTTTTCTCATTACTAATAAATGAATTAGCCAATGAACTGACTGTTAAAGGTAGGCATGGCTTGTCTCTCAGTTCTTCAGACACTGATCTTTTCCTGCTACTTTTCGCTGACGGTCTTACACTGCTATCAACGACAGTGATCGGACTACAAAATCAGCTTAACAATCTTCAAGTATCTGCACACAGACTAGGATTAACTGTTAATATGGATAAATCTAAGATAATAGTGTTCAGGAAGGGTGGGTTTCTAGGACCACGAGAAAAATGGTTTTTAGATGGTAAACAAGTTGAAGTTGTTAATTCATACAAATATTTAGGATTGACCTTTTCCACCCGTCACAGCTTCACAGCAGCAATGGAAGATACTACAAGCAGAGCTAAGATAAGTACAATAGAAATCCTGAAAACTCTGAACAGAATAGATAGTAACTCAGCTGAAATATTTTTCAAACTTTTTGATACTCAGGTTGTTCCAGTTTTGTTGTATGGAGCAGAGGCATGGGGCTTTCAAAGGTTTGAGCAGGTAGAGCGTGTTCATCTTTATGCGTGTAAACGGTTACTACATGTTGCTGATAAAACCCCAAAGGATATGATCTATGGCGAGTTGGGCAGGTATCCCTTATGGATTAATTCTGTTTCAAAATGTATTAAATACTGGTTTCGTTTATTGAAACAACCGGATCATCTGTTTTCAAAGAAATCTTATCATATGCTTTTAAAGATGCATGAGCGCGGAACTAACACTTGGGTCACAAAAGTTCAAACTGTTTTGTGTGAGAATGGATTTGAGCAAGTGTGGTTGTTTGGTTGTGGACAAGAGAAATTGTTCTTCAAAGAGTTTAAGGAAAGGTTGTATAGTTCTTTTTGTCTCCGATGGTATGACCACATGGAAACTAGTGGTAGATTCTCCGAGTACAAACAATATAAGACATATTTTGGAAGGGAGAAATATGTGGATGTCCTATGGATGAATGCATATCGTAATGTACTTGCACAGTTTAGGTTGGGAGTATCACAGATTAATGTTCACAAATACCGTTATTCAAAAAATACGGAGAACTGGAACTGTCCCTTTTGTAGCGGCAAGCTTGAAACAGAAATTCACCTAATTTTTGAATGCCCGCTATACAACGGTTATAGGCAAAAGTATCTGCAAAGTATTGTTAATGGAAATTCTTCAGGTATTAGCAGTGTAGCTTGCCTAAAATTGTCCGAGGAAAATATTCTGGATTTTTCTAAGTTTTTATTCTTCGCATTTAAGCTCCGACTTCAAACTGTTAACACTAATGAAAACAGATAAATATTGTGTATTGTGTGGTATAGGATGTTCAGTGCTGATGAATCGTGATAATTTCTCGAGTTGTACACTGTCTGCATGTGCAAGCTTGTGTGTGTGTGTGTGTGTGTGTGTGTGTGTGTGTGTGTGTGTGTGTGTGTGTGTGTGTGTGTGTGCGCGCGCGCGCGCGAAGAATCCAATATTCCATGATATCTCCCCCCCATTGAAAGGGGCTGTGGCCTGTTCAATAAACTTGTGTCAGTGTCAGTGTCAGTCTCTCTCACTCTCTCTCTCTCTCTCTCTCTCTCTCTCTCTCTCTCTCTCTCTCTCTCTCTCTCTCTCTCTCTCTCCATCCCACCCCAAGTGTTTGCTTATGTACGATTATTTTTTTTATTAAAGATTTGAAAAAAATAAACATTCGTCCAAAATACATAGATATACCCCACTTACCACCCACACAGTCTCTTCCTCCACTCAAAGCAAAACAAACAAACAAACAAACAAACAAACAAACGACCGAACAAAACCCAACGGTTCTCTAATTATCATTGTTTCAGACATTTAAAGTTGTCTGTTTAGCAATATTATTTAGTCCGTTTTTCCTTGAAATAGGTAGTACATAGTATTATCATAACGTCTGAAATGTCATAGAGTGAGTGTTCATAACAATGTCGTTTGATTGTGCACTTATTGTGTTAGTATGACAGTGCAAAGATGTCAAATATGTTGGTATTAAGACATTTTCCCAGTAGCTGTGCACTTATGGAGTGCATCCTCTTGACTTGGGGAGTATGGCAACATCATGCCAGTCATATTTGCTGTGACACTAACTGATCAAGTCATCACTAAATGGAATTAAGCACAAAATTGATGTTGAACGTTTCAAAGTTTTCTTAAGGTTATTGTGTTCATGTGGATTTTTTTTAATGAAGCAAAGAAAATGAGCAGTATTTTTACATTTGAAATGTCAATCGAACGCACATCTCTATTAATTTTGTTGTCCATCTCATAGACCCGGACATTCTCTCCTCTGTGGGAAGCACACTTTGTTCTGGTTTCTACAGATGGTATTCTGTTGAACAGTCGAGTTTTGTTCTGAGTGGGGCGAAAAATAAGCAAACAAACAAACAAAAGAAAAACAAATCCAGAACACACCACGAACTGCACAGTCATTTATTCCAATTCCACACAGACAGAACCCAGGCTCGGCGCTGGTGCAGACGTCTCTCTCTTTGCCTCAGTGCTGAGTTGGCTGGGCTTGTGCTAGCATCAAAGCAATTCACTGTGAGAACACATATTACTTTTATGTTACCAACATACATGCCTCTAACAAACAGACCTGAACCTCCTCTGATGGGGACAAAAGATCTGTTGATGGCTTCATTTTATTGTTTCTGAGGTCAGCCGTCACGTTCAAACTACTCTACACACAGGAACCTTTAAAAAATGGCAGTCGACTGGACTTCTTTTTTTCTCAAGTGTTGCCAGCAATGGCCATATTTTGCATTCTTGTGGAACGTAATATGTTTCCAGTCTTACAAGACCTGGTGGCTTTTGTCCTTTAGTCGTGCCTGTTCCCTCTTCTGCCATTGTCAGGAAACGGTTCTGGTTGAGAGATCCAGCGGGAGCTTGAAAATCATATTGGTAAAGATTGTTCAGTCACATCCAGGAAACTGGGATAGGTGTTTTCCTGTTTGGTGTTCTTGAACAGGGAATTCCTATTCCAGAGCACTGGCTTCTCTCCCTTCGGGCTTCTGTTTGGTCGGTGATCATGTGGTCCTATTGAACTGTCGGCTGTCAATCGTGGTCCAGTGATGAGGACACTGTCGACTCTAAGCCCCTGTATCAGTATGTGTTCGCCCTCAAAAACAGTTTGTCAGAGTCTGTTGAGCAGTCTCCGAGACATCTGAGGCAAATAGCCAGCAAATCCAAATATGTCCTTTACAAAGAAGCAGTCTTTTACTCTTTTCAATGAGCGATGAATTATGTGTGTTGTTGACTTCGAGTACATATTTCTCATGTTGTGAGAAGACCATTGGCCTGTAATTAATAGATTTAGATCTGACTGTAAAGCTTTAATATGAAAACAAAAACATACTCACATGCTAGAAACGATATGCGCTGAGAAAATAAATATGTTGTTAAAAATGATAGTTTTCACCCAAGCTTCTTCTCATGTTAGACAGAGCCAGCCCTGTGTTTGGTTGTTTCCAATGTACAAGAGTCTTCAACAGATGATGTGTAGCTTTTGTCAAGAAGGTCTTTGCAGGAAAACGTATTAAGTTTCCGTTGAAGATCTTCCATCAAATTTAGAAAATTGATGAACGCCGCACTGCTTGCTGTGATGTTGTCATCGTTTGAAATTGAAGGCATGGACAGTCAGGCTGTTGTGATTCTTAGGTTGACAATAATGTCCGTCCATTCTCTGTTACGCTCCCCACCCATCCCCCCTCCCCCAACCCCATTTCTCAGCTGGCAGTGCTGTGTTTGGAAGTAAATGTCAATCGCCGGTCAGCAGGGACTAGAAAAAGGCAGCAAAAGGCGAGTGAAAGTGTTTCATCCCCGTTTGGTCTGTTTCTACCGACCACTCCTCGTTTCATATAGAATGCCGACAGAAGTGACAACAAGAATAGAGTCTTCTGTGCTGACGTTTTTTTATTATTCACACCAACCCCTTCCTCTATACTTTTGCCTGCACCAAGGTCACTGCTCCACGATGGAACATACATATCGACAGGCACCGTGCGACACAGACAGTGAGTCAGTCACAGTCTTGCACAACTTTCACTCGTCATCTGACTCAGATGTTAACAAGTTATGTGCTAATGAAGATGATGTTGATAATTCTGGTACAGTTTGTGAATGTGATTCATCTCTAACGAATTCTACGCAACAAGAAATTAAAAAGATTCATTACAGCAAGAAACCCGTGTGATACAGGCAGTAGTAGTAATTATGCTGGTACCACTAACGTTGAACCACGGACACCATAAGACAATCATAGGATGAAACGACAAGGGAAATGAATTATCGCCAGTAGGAATTGAAGGAAGAAGTGAAAGGCAGCACTACATGCAGCAAAGAGGCTGAAAACCAAACTTATAGAACGTCACTTTTTCACTGTTGCAACTGTTGATAAACATCTAGAAGGTCCGATTTACTCTTAGCTGTGTTTTCATCGTATTTTATGATCTATTCAATTTCGTAATCTGGACTCCAAATTGCAATATACTTTCTTGCTATGTATCAGTGACATTTAGTCCTGATTTTTGTGTATGTTTCCCCACCACCTTCGTTTCCCGTCTTAGTAAAGGGGCTTTGTAAAGCTCACCACAATACACCATAATTCATCCATTCTCTCTCTCTCTCTCTCTCTCTCTCTCTCTCTCTCTCTCTCTCTCTCTCTCTCCTCTCTCTCTCTCTCTCTCTGTGACTGATCACATTATACTTTCTTTAAGAAAAGTGCTATGCAGACGAGTGTGATGCACGTTTCAGGGTACACAGAAGATTCTGGCTGTTTCCTGTTTCGTGCGTTCTTGGTCTTTCAGAACTCCGTGTTGTCAGGACTTACGTTAGTAGCTCCAGCACTGGTAATATTCTTCTCCTGTCTTTGCATGATTTGTTGTACACGGTAGTTTTAACCGTTAACCAACACGTACAATAAAATCTTAAACCGTGGTTATAATGAACAATTGTGCTTTGTCTTTATTGGGCTTTGTCAAATCTCATTATCAAGTTACGTGTGACGACAGGAGTTTATTCTTCATAGAGTCCATCGCCCATTCTCTTTTGAGAACTTTGAAGATTCTGCAATGGTCAGCTTAACTGTTGGGCATTAACCGTTCATGTGAACTGTTCCAGGTTGTCGCCATTTTGTGGCAGAGACAAGACTGATACTGACAGTTTGTCCTGTATTAGAATACTTTTATAGTTTCCACGAATTTTCCCCCCTTTACTTCCTTTTCTCCTTTTCTACCAACCTAAGAAAAACTGTCGGTTCCTACTGGACGTGGGGGCCTTCTGTCACGGATCAAGTTCTCATGACAGTTCGTATAGCTTTGTACTTCTGATGTGTATTGGTTTGGGGAGTGTGGCGACGCATTGTTTCCAAACATGCATGTTGGTGTTGTCCCCTGACCAAGACTGTTTTTTTCATAAAGTTCCAAGCTTCAGTTGTACTGCAGACGCTACAATCTTGTTGATGTGAGTTTGAAATTGTCTTGAATATACTTTATTTTCTTTTACATTCTACTCTTAACAGAGAACAGTTAAACAGTGAACAGGGTTTTTTTTTATTCATAGCCTAGTTGATGGGTATAGAATATCTGTTTTCAAATAGTGTAACAAATCTTAAATAAATGTTAGCGAACCGCCCAGAGAAACGTGGACAAACGAGTCACAAGACAAAATACAACGCGTTTCGACCTCTTAGGTCTTCTTCAGGTAAGACACAAACGAATAAAATAACGAAAATTCACTTAGCTTTGATCGCTTCAGAGTTCAGCGCAAGGAAGAAGCCGTTGAAATATTGTAACTTTGTTTTCTTACATATTTAATGTGGAAAGCATTGACGCTGGTAAAAAAAAGTGTTATGCATTGTGTGGAAGTAATACCAAGCGAATTTATTAATTGAATGCCGGGAAGACATGGCAGCAATGCGTAAAGGGCAGTAAACTCCATAATTATTGCAGTGTTTTGTGGAGGGAAAAATCATGATAATATCATGTAGAGGTACGAGTTGTTTCTCAGTTATGTGGATTCATTTGTCAATTAAATTATTTTGCTGTCTGGATCTGGTTTGTCCACTTTCCATTTTGGCACATTGGTAAGCTTTATTTTATTAAAGAATGTTTACTTTGAGTCTTACATATTTTGAGGGTCTGCTTACCACCTCCACCATCACCAACAGCAAAAACAACAAAAAAGCAGCAGTAATAACAACACAAACCACCGAAGCACTTGTAGAGTAAAAACATATTTGAAGCGCGTCATTCATTCACTCAACATAGTTCAAAATAAAATGTGGTGGTAAGCCCAAGTGTTTCTTCATCTTAAGCCTGTACACTATGGGGACGAAGACAGAATTTGATGTTGAATGAACTGCTGGGTGACATAATATGGTCAGTTTAGAGCTGATGAAAGACTGCTTGGTATGAGAACTATTGTTTGGTGTGCTGGGTATATATAGTCACCAGGTCTGTTATTTGGTATATATATATATATATATATATATATATATATATATATATAAAAAATCAGAGTTACAACGCCACTCAGAATACTAAAAATGCTCAACCAAATAGGGAGCGACATACCAGTTTAAAATAAGATTTTAAAATGGGAAAAAATCTTATTTTAAACTGGTATATATATATATATATATACACACACACACACACACACACACACACACAACATAAATATATATATATATATATATATATATATATATATATATATATATATATACTGAGCAGCACTGTTGTTTGGTGTGCAGGGTAAGTACTGTCACCAGGACTGTTGTGTGGTGTGCAGGGTATATACAGTCACCAGGACTGTTGTTTGGTGTGCAGGGTATACACAGTCACCAGACTGTAGTTTGGTGTGCAGGACTGTTGTGTGGTGTGCAGGGTATTAACTGTCACAGGACTGTTGTATGGTGTGTAGGGTATATACAGTCACCAGGACTGTTGTGTGGTGTGCAGGGTATATACAGTCACCAGGACTGTTGTGTGATGTGCAGGGTATATACAGTCACCAGGGCTGTTGCGTGGTGCGCAAGGTAGATACAGTCATCAGGACTGTTGTTTAGTGTGCAGGGTGTATACAGTCACCAGGACTGTTGTTTGGTGTGCAGGGTATATACAGTCACCAGGACTGTTGTTTAGTGTGCAGGGTATATACAGTCACCAGGACTTTGTTTAGTGTGCAGGGTATATACAGTCACCAGGACTGTTGTGTGGTGTGCAAGGTATGTAAATTCACCTGGACTGTTGTTTAGTGTGCAGGGTATATACAGTCACCAGGACTGTTGTTTAGTGTGCAGGGTATATACAGTCACCGGGACTGTTGTTTAGTGTGCAGGGCATATACAGTCACCAAGACTGTTGTGTGGTGTGCAGGGTATATACAGTCACCAGGACTGTTGTGTGGTTTGGAAGGTATATGCAGTCACTTGGACTGTTGTGGGTGTGCAGGGTATATACAAACACCAAGACTGGATGGAGCAATCCCATGTCTAGCGTTAATGAGAAGCTGTGTCACTCTGACCAGACCAAAAGACCACATCATCTTTGTGACCACGATTAGATGGCAGACCGCGCGCAACGTAACCGCCTATAGTGGACAGTGTGGCTCCAGACAGAACTTTTTAACATTTCTCAAGAACTACCGTTCCCCTTTATTTCTGTTCCCTGATGATTTTGGTCATGGAGTAAGCAACGAGCCTCATTTGTCTTTATATGTTTGCAACAGTGCATATTTTTATGTGCGGTGTATTCGAGTTAAACTTTGGTTTTCTTTCCACCTAGAAAACTTGAAACCTCGTCGAGTTTCAGGATTGCGTGTCTGGAACTGTTCAGCCGTAGTGTGGCCTGGCCTGTTTGAGCACTTTCCTTGTGATCTGGTGTCTCAGTGTGCAGAGCATGAAGATGAGGCCCGATGCTCCTACACCTCCAGCGCATGTGGACCAGGGAAGGTAAGAAAGGAAATCCTAAATGAAGCAGGGAATAGTGAACAGTAAACAACGAACTTGCAGGGTATTTCCTCTTCTCTTAATAGATGAACTACAAGCCCACAACTCCAAACAAATGTTGCTTACGACAGCAAATCGCCCAGCAGTAATGCCACACAGGGCACACAGAATCTCACATGATGAAATAAATACACGCCCATAACTCCAAACGAATGCTGCTTACGACATCAAGTCGACTAACAGAAATTCCAACACAGAGCACACAGTACGAACTACTTTGTATGCTTTGTGTTGGCAGTTCTGCTTGGTAAACAGCATTCGCTTGGAGTTATGGGCGTGTATTTATTTCATTATAGGAGGAAGTTAGCGTACATAATCGTTAGTCACTCAGAAGCTAAGATGCAAGAAAGCTCAGATAACTCATAATCTCGAGGACGTTACAGAGTGGGGTAAATAGTGTGGTCTTTGACATGTGTCAAGAGAAATTTCGTAAAGAGAGAGAAAAGGAAGTTTCTGATTCAGGCTTTATTCGTTTAAATCCACCTGACCTTCAATGCCACCTTTTTCATTCACCATTTTCTTCTATGCTTATCTCCGCTACAATTATTCTGTTCCCACCATTTGTTTGTTTCTTTGCTTTATTACTTTCACTTTTTTTCATCGAAGTATACAAGATTTCTGAAGACCATTTCATTATCTGAAGAAAATATAGGATCTTATTATCAGAGAAAGAAAAAAATGAGCTCTTCGTCAGATAATTCACAGTTTGTGTTTGATAAATGTCCTTCATTATTAATTATTTTCGTGAAATTCATTTCTTTTACTGAGTAGGGGGGGGGGGGGGGTAATCCTTCTCTAATGGTCTAGATTTCCGACAGCTGCCCTCAGCTTGGGTTGTTTTACTCCAGAAGAGTTACCTGCAGGTTGCGTTTATGATAAAACCGGACAGGAACGAACAAAGCGTAAAGTAAGGCGTGGTTTGATAGACAAGTACATTATCAACAAATATGTTTTCTTCAGACATTACAAACAACAGACGTCAGGAATACTCTCCAGATGCTGACGTCAGGAATACTCTTCAGATGCTGACGACAGTAATACTCTTCAGATGCTGACGTCAGGAATACTTCAGATGCTGACGTCAGTAATACTCTTCAGATGCTGACTGTCATCTGGGGAAGATTGTTTTGTGCATTTTTGATACTTGCTGTTTGCAAAATTTTTAAAGGTTTTCTTGTGTTTCGTATTGAGTATCAAATGAAGCATTACTTTGCACCTTGTTTTTGTGTGCCTGCTTTCATTTTGTTTGTTTTCAATAACACTGATATTTTTTTCTGGCAATATCTACATTTATTTTTGTGTACTTTCTTGCCTGAGGTACGGAAAAGCACAGTACTCTTACTAGCCTACCAACGAATACACACAGGTTTGAAAATCTTGCTTTTCTGTACTCCCGGCGGAAGATGCAAAGGGGGTTAACGCCGATGGGCTCTGGCTTTGTCGCCACACCCAAGAGAAGACAACCTACAGATGGAGGACAGCTCAACAAATGAAATTTAAAAAAAAAAGAGAATCAGCTAATGGAAAGAAGCTTGTGAATCGATTGTTACGCTTATGCTTCTTCCAATCAATACATTACCCTCCCCTACATGTGGCTATGCAGACACTGCCTTGCAAAAAAAAAAATGATTTCTTGCTGGAACTGGGCAAGGAACCTTTGGAATTGTCTCAGAACATTGAAGTTTCAAAACTGCCAGCATTTGACCAAAACGTTCCTTGCTCTATGTAACTGTGCTGGTTTGACTCACTTATTACACAGGCTACGTCAGAGCGCGCACCCAAGAAAGGTTACACGACAAACGAAGACAGATATTCCAGGAGAATGGGGACAAAAAAATTATCTAGCACGATACTAATATCACCAGGGAGACAATATCTAAAGGATGGGAAGTGACAATCCCAGTTCCGTTGGCACAACCAGGATGACAGCTTATGAACGAGTTCGAGTTTCTTTTATGTATGGTCACATGCACCATGAATGGCAATGCTTAAGCTGACACCATCAGGACTACAACCAGTAAAGATGGGCACCAATATGACAATTCTAAACTTGACACTACCAGGGAGACAATATGTAAAGATGGGCACCAATATGACAATTCTAAACTTGACACTACCAGGGAGACAATATGTAAAGATGGGCACCAATATGACAATTCTAAACTTGACACTACCAGGGAGACAATATGTAAAGATGGGCATCCAGAATTCCAATTCTTAAGTTAACATCACCAGGACTACAACCTGTAAAGATGGGCATTAAAATGCCAATTCTTATGTGGACACCACCAGGACGACATTATGTAAAATATGGGCAGTAAGAACGCCAGTTCTTCTGTAGACATTACCAGAAGACCACATGTAAACTCTGGGCAGCTGAATACCGATTCGTATTTTGACATGACCAGAAGACCACATGTAAACTCTGGGCAGCTAAATACCGATTCTTATTTCGACATGACTAGGAAGATCACATGTAAATTATGGGCAGCAAGAACACCAATTCTTAATTTGGCATTACCATTAAAATCACATGTAAAAATTTGGGCACACAAAATGTAGATTATTGTGTTAACATTACCAGGAAGACATGTAAAATATGGGCTGCAAGGATACCGATTCTTATGTTGACATTATCAGAAGACCACATGGAAAATATAGGCAGCAAGGATACCAGTTCTTGTGTTGACATTATCAGAAGACCACATGTAAAATATAGGCAGCAAGGATACCAGTTCTTGTGTTGACATTATCAGAAGACCACATGTAAAATATAGGCAGCAAGGATATCATTTCTTATGTTGACATTACCAGGAAGACCACATGTGAAGGATGGGCAGCAAGGATACCAATTCTTATGTTGACATAGGATGGGCAGCAAGGATACCAATTCTTATGTTGACATTATCAGGAAGACCACATGGAAAATATGGGCAGCAAGGATACCAGTTCTTGTGTTGACATTATCAGGAAGACCACATGGAAAATATGGGCAGCAAGGATTCCAGTTCTTATGTTGACATTATCAGGAAGACCACATGTAAAGGATGGGCAGCACGAATACCGATTCTTATGTAGGGCGACTGTAAGATTTGAACTCGGGGAACATTTTCTTTCGTACCCTCCTTTCATATAAGAGGCATTGCACGTCAAAGGTGACAGTGTGTTTGCCAACAGTAAATATCGACAGTGCTCTAAAAAGGCAATGGAACGTACGACACCAATCGTTTCTTTACTAAGTCATGTATACAATTTCACGGAAAGAAGCTCATGTACTGAGGGAGGATGGAGAAAATATTTCCTCAGACCGCCTTCTGTTTATAATTATACAGACGTTTTCTCTATATACATTTAAAGCCGAGTTAGTGAAAAAAAAGTTCCCTTTTGTTGATTGGGGCTCCGATCGGACCATGCAGAACCACCACAAAGATCAAGTTCGTTATTTTTTGTTGAATTGATTCAGTTATTTATCATTTGTATGCCTTTTTAAAAATTATTAGTTTGCTGTTATTAATATGCCTTATTTATCATTTGATTTATATGCCTTGTTTCTTTCTTTCTTCATTATTACTTATTTAGGTATGTTTGCTTGCATATGTGATATGTCTAGTATGGATGTATGTATTGTATCTATGCATTTGTTTTAATTCTTGATTCATTCTTTCATTAATTTTGTTTTCTTTCTTTTATTTTATCAATTTCATTATCTATAAAGCTTCAGCAACCTCTCTCCCCCTCCCTCTCATCCCAACTCCTCCCCTCTTTCTCTTTTCAAACTTCTACTATCTCCATACCCCACCCTCCCCCACCCTTTCTCTCCAGCCCTCCCTCTCCGTGCCATGGCGTTTAATACGTTTTCAGACTTCTTATTGAGAGTGTCTTTTTACCCGTATTTACACAGAAACGAAAACTTAATGATGCAAGTCCGTTTATCATACTCTTCCTCTAATTCTTCTCTCCCCCCCCCCTCCAACCGACCCTCTCACAACAGTATTAAAAGGGGAAACACCTCTCCCCCTCTCTCTCTTCCCAAAGCACTTTCAATGTCTTTGTCGGAACATGATATGGGAATGTCCCATATAAACAATTTGGTCGCAGGGAGTTCCTGTCCCGAGTCTTAAAATGTATGGGTTTTTATCATACAGGCTAACTGATCTGCCATGCACACTTATTCCCTCAATCAATAGTTTATTGCGTGCATCCCTAGAGGTAGGGTAAATTCTATATAAACCCCTGATTCCCTGAGCACCAAACACACTTTCCCTGCCATTGACACGTTCAGCAGCAATACAAATCTCCAGAGCATCGTATCTCGCAGAGTCTTGTTGAGGTAAATCACGTCTTTCGACGAAAACGGGTTCAACAGGAGGGGGTGGGGGGTGGGGGGGGGGGGGGTGGGGGGGATCTTGCTTCAAAGTATAAACAGGCACGCAGGAAGAGGAGGGGGTGGAGGAAGGGAAAGGGTGGGTGAGCCCAGTTTTCAAACACAGTAGGCTACACACACGACTGATAGCTGTCTGAAACCGGTAGGGTGACACTGAGATCTGTTTCAGTCTACACCTACAATGTCGCTAAATGTAGCTACTTTGTTTACCATTTGGCCATTTCTTACGAGCGCATCCATTTCATAGACTTTTACGGGGTCTAATGTGTCCACTTTGTCTTCTTTTTCACTTGGTTGCGTCAAGTTATGTACCTTACTAATGTTAACACTTCTCTGTATAAGCTCAGTACACTTTCCTCTGTTTCATTGCAGGAGCAAAGTGGTCTTGTTGGGTCGTCTGATTTTGCCAGGTTTGCATCCAAAGTTAGGAGGTCACGGATACTTCTGAGAAGGAGATTTATTCTGAAATGGGCGTAAGCCAGATTTCAATCTAACAGAAACTCATTTAGCGCCCCTGTTGCCCTTGTTGCACTGCTTTCTGGATGACAGATAAGGTTAGAATGGGAATGAAAGCGACGATTTCCAACAAACGGCTAATCTACATTACAAGAAAAGTGAACAGACTCTCCACATGTATGCGACACTGAAGGAGGGTTAGGGTCTCCCTGCATGTACCCCCATTCCTTCCTTGACCAGTATACATGCTGTCTATTTACCAGGATCGTTCGTAAAAAAACGTTTTCTGAAATAAACAGTAAACAAGTTGGGTAGTTTTTGCTCCCATAAGAAAACCTAACACAGAGTAACTTGTATTCAAGACCGGCACAGCCTTTTAAACTTGAACAAAGTCAGACAAATACATAGACGAACAATCTAATAGTGGGGGAAAAACAAGCGCAGGCCAACAACTGAACTATCTTCATAGTAATGACTTGGCAAATATTTGGACTTAAGGAGGAGGGGGGGGGAGGGGCGGAATTTGAAGATGGAGAAACTGGGAACATGAAATTAAGAAAATATGTTACATATATGAAAACTCTTCACTAGCTGCGTAAGGGAACCATCGCAATCCCTTTTGAAGGCAGATATATTTGTATTGCCTGCTCCGAGGCCTTTCGTCCGCTGGGTCGGACTCATCAGGGAGACACGGCTGGTTGTGTCTGCGCTCCTGGCGTAAAATAGAGACACACCACAGTCCATAATACTGTGGTGTTCTCACCACCAAGGGTGCAAAAAAGAATCCAATAGCACCCCCAAAGCAGGCTGTGCCGGTCTTGAATACAAGTTACTCTGTGTTAGGTTTTCTTATGGGAGCAAAAACTACCCAACTTGTTTACTGTTTATCGTTTACTGTTCCCTGCCTCATTTCATTTCCGATTTTGTTTTCTGAAATGTTTCTGCACATTCATTTATATTCATTCACGTCCCACGGGCTTCATACCATTTGAATGTTATCGCAACCCATGATGTTAAAAGCGTTTTTTACTTTAAAAAAATTCAGTACGTCAGCCATCCATCTGAGATTTCTATATCTCAGGTTATTAACATCTCAGCACATTAATATCTCATTTTATCAACATGTCAGCTTATTATTGTCTGAGGTTCAGCCCTGTTGCATCCAATATTCTAACCAAAGTACCCATTACCCATAAGAATGGATAATCATCATTGACATAGAACTATGCGTATTATCTTGTGACCTTAGTCTTCCTTATCTGATCAAAGCTCTCAGCACATGTTATAAAGGAAGCATGTGAGATGAAGACTGGATGTAAGATCCAAGGATCTTCATTCTTCAGACATGGTCTTATCTTCACCCTTACCCTTTACCTTTTAACCCTTAACTTTTCATAAAGCAGTGGCCTTCGCCAATTTACTTCACAGCTTGTTACCCCCCCCCCCCCCCCCCCCCCCCCCCGTTTCTTTTTTGTTGTCATATTTATATGCACATTAAGTGGTTATATGTAATATTGTGTGTGTGTGTGTGTGTGTGTGTGTGTGTGTGTGTGTGTGTGTGTGTGTGTGTGTGTGTGTTAACTTTAACACTGGCATTTTCTCAGCAATGACAAGCGCTAGCAAGACCATATTTTCAGAATAATTGATAGTTATCAGCCCTTTCTGGCCATCTGCGGCAAGAAAATGTCAATAACTGGTAACGGCCGTGAATATGTCAATAACATTTTCAGCGATATTTTCAATGTTACAAAATTAACATTTTCTTTTAAAATCTGGTCAGTTATGATTAACCCACTATACAATAATATAAGGCATATTGCATGATAGTATTACACAATTATTGTTACAAATACTAAGTTGTACAATGCCATAAGGAAGAGCAATTACAAATATATTTCGTACTAGACATAGAACTTGAACTATATGGGCCAAATATAGTCATATCTTGTTGAATATAATCGAGTAAAACTATGTAGGCCTATCACTTATGGCAAATTAAACAAGTAAAACTGCAGCACGGTAGAAATTGCTTCAAACACTTCGACATTGCACCATTAACATCACGTTGTTGCTAAAACAACAGAAAATGACATGATCACATATGTTACGTCAAACAAATTTCGTTGCATACTAACTTTCTGAGGCTGTACAAACTGGAAATCACAACCCTAAACCCGAGCTACCACTTAAGGAAAGGACCGCAGGGGAAGTGCATGTCTAAACGTATTTACTTTCACGTGTTTTCAGGAGAGCAAAGTGATATTCCTCTCTCTCTCGCTCTCTCTCTCTCTCTCTCTCTCTCTCTCTCTCTCTCTCTCTCTCTCTCTCTTCTTCTTCTTCTTCTTCTTCTTCTTCTTTTTGTCTCGTGCGTTCAGGCGGTATTTCGACAAGATTGTGTGTGTGTGTGTGTGTGTGTGTGTGTGTGTGTGTGTGTGTGTGTGTGTGTGTGTGTGTGTGTGAGAGAGAGAGAGAGAGACAGAGAGAGACAGAGAGAGAGAGCGAGAGAGCGTGCGTGCGTGCGTGTGTGTGTGTGTGTGTGTGTGTGTGTGTGTGTGTGTGTGTGTGTGTGTGTGCGTGCGTGCGTGCGTGCGTGCGTGTGTGTGTGTGTGTGTCTGTGTGTATGTGTGAGAGAGAGAGAGAAAGGAGAGAGAGAGAGCGTGTGTGTGTGTGTGTGTGTGTGTGTGTGTGTGTGTGTGTGTGTGTGTGTGTGTGTGTGTGTGAAATTAGCCATCTTTAAATGTATTGTTTTAGTCTAGGGAAGGTCGGTGCACCGTGGGTTAGGACGGGGTGGGGGAAACAATTACTGTATGGGTGCTGGAACTGCTGAAGTATTTCCCTGTGTTGTTTGTTGTTGGTGGTGGTGGTGATGGTAGTAGTGTTGTAAAGATGTCCATCTAGCACCAATTAATTTGTTTACTGTTGAGTTTGCTACCCAGCAGATTTTCATGAATAATCATTAAGGGCTTTGCATCGTGCTTGGATTGAGTGTTTTGGCCGAAGTGGTGCCGTGTTAGCTACTGAGAACTAAAAATTGTGAAATTGATGTCTAAGCAGAATCATACAGGGTGTCTGTGTTGTTATCAAGAACACGAAAAAATAATTGTGGAATTGATGTAGTTGCTGGTTTATAGTCTTTCTCTTCCGAACCAGTTGTTACGGATGTTGTGGTGGTATGTATGTTAATGTCTGACTCTCACTTTTAAAAGTTTGGATGCGTGTATCGATTACTCCCTACAAACACCCACACCATACGAACATGGACGGCCAGGCAACACACAAACTACGTTTCTTTTCTTTTATATGCTGCGTGAACCATCATGACATTCCAAACACATATCGCCATAAATCATCAATAGAAAGTAGCAGGCACAAAATCAGTGCACGCCACCACACAGCTGATCAACATACCACATCAGCAAAGGTATGCGATAAACCCAATCCGCCGACACACAAATGTCGGTACAACCCGATCAAACAAATATGTATAACTATGCAAGAGAGCTCAACGACCTCCTGTTGCGGCACAAAGTGTCGTATTTACACGAAGTGTCGCTATGCGACACTTTGTGTTCTATTTTACTCCCCTTCCCAGCACAAAGTGTCGCACCTCACAAAATTTTACCTGCGACAGTTTCATCAGCCTTACCAACACAAAGTGTCGCAAGCACAACATGTCGCAATGGCGCTATTCTGTATTGAGTGAGCAAGTGAGAGATGGTGAGTGAAGAGAGATACGGTGAACGTAAGACAGACAGACAGAACAGACAGATCGAGAGGCAGAGACAGGACAGAGACAGAGGTTCGTTCATTCATTCATTCGTTCGTTCGTTCGTTCATTCGAAATCTATAATTGATAGGAAATAACTCTGTCAATCTGTTGAACAATAACTATCATTGGTAAGTGGTGAGTGGTAACCCTGAGGAACAGTTCAATGGCAAGCCTCCAACGTTGGCGGAAATCAAGAAGGTGGTCGACAAAGCCAGAGCCAAATCATCACCAGGGCCAAACGGAATACCTTACCAGCTTTACAAGAAATGTCCCAAGGTGCTGGAGTGGCTCCACAGGCTGCTGCGATCGGCTTGGAGAAACCAGAAGATCAGCGGCCAGTGGATGACGGCAGATGGTGTGTACATCCCCAAAGAGCAAAACTCAAGTGACATTAGCCAGTTCAGGCCAATATCACTACTGAACGTCGAAGGGAAAATCTTCTTCTCTGTCATGGCAGCAAGGCTGACCAAGTACCTGATGGAAAACAAGTACTTGGATGTGTCAGTCCAGAAAGGTGGCATCCCAGGCGTGGCGGGCTGTGTAGAACACGCCACAATGATCTGGGACGCAATCCAAAAAGCAAAAACAGAAAAGAGAGACCTGGACGTAGTGTGGCTTGATCTGGCAAACGCATATGGATCTGTGCCCCATGAGATGATACAGTTGGCTCTTGAGATGTACCATGTGCCAAAGAACATCCGCGACATGCTCAAGAAGTACTTCAATGGCTTCTCAATGCGGTTCTCTACCAAGGAGTACACACCAGACTGGATCAACTTGGAAGTGGGTATTGCAATGGGCTGTGCAATTTCCCCAATACTGTTCGTGCTGGCAATGGAACTCATCTTGAAAGCAGCAACAAACAACGCGAGACAAACAGACCTTGGCGATGGATACAAGATGCCTCCTCTCAAGGCCTTCATGGATGACACTACAGTGATTTCATCCAGAGAAGACGAGACACGTCATGTGCTGGAGAGGCTGGACGACATAGTTGCCTCATCCAGAATGAAGTTCAAGCCAAAGAAATCACGGAGTCTCTCACTGAGGAAAGGAAAAGTGGCCGGATCTGTGGTCTTCAGTGTTGCCAACCAGGCCATTCCAACAGTCACAGAAGAACCAGTCAAGAGCCTTGGAAGATGGTATGATGATACGCTGAAAGACACACAAAGAGCAAAAGAAACCAAGCAGATGGCGGAGGAAGGCTTGGAGACCATTGACCAGTGTGGGCTCCCTGGCAAATACAAGGTCTGGTGTCTGCAGTTCATGCTGATACCAAAGCTGCTATGGCCTCTGATGATATACGACATCTGCACCAGCATAGTGGAGGCAATGGAAGCCAAAATCAACAAGTTCACAAGGAAATGGCTTGGTGTCCCACCCTGTCTGACTGACATAGCGCTGTACTGTCGCCAAGCAAAGCTGAAACTACCCCTGAAATCCATCCTGGAGGAATACAAAGCAGGGAAGATCAGACTTCAAAGCATGCTGGAGGACTCAGGAGACAAGGTGGTAGAAGCAATTAAGCCCCAGCTGAAGACAGGCAGAAAATGGAAAGTTCAAGAGGCGATGGATTCTGCAAAAGAAAGTCTCAAGATCAGAGAAATAACAGGACACACACAGACCAACAGACAGGGACTGGGGGTGACCAAAACTGAATGGTGGTCAAAGGCCAAAGGAAAAGCCAAAAGAGACATGATGATTCAGGAGATGAGAAAAGAAGAAGACCAAAAAAGACTCCAAAAAGCAGTCCAGCAGAGCCAGCAAGGGCAATGGACAACGTGGGAGAATGCACTCCAAAGAAGTCTCACTTGGAATGACATTTGGCACATGGCCCCCTCTCAGGATCAGCTTCATTCTCAGATCTGCATATGACCTTCTGCCCTCAAATGCAAACCTGGTGAAGTGGGGGAAAACAGACGATCCTGCATGCCCCCTCTGCCATGAAAAACAAACAGTGGAGCATGTCCTAAGCTCATGTAAAGTAGCCCTGGCTCAAGGAAGGTACACATGGAGGCACAACCAAGTGCTCAAAGAAATTGTACAAGTAGTCTGGGCTAGTACCAACACCACAAAAGGGAAAATCAGGACTCCAAAAGCACCCGCAACATTCTTCACGGCAGGAGGCAGCAAATCATGGCCAAGAACAACAGTGCCACTCGAAACATGCAGGCAGAGTCTGCTGGACGGGGCAGATGACTGGGAGTGCACTGCAGACCTCCCAGAATGGAAGAGTCACCCAGAGATCATCAGCAAGAGTGGCATGAGACCAGACATAGTAGTCCACTCTAAGTCAACCAAGCAGCTGATCATGATCGAGCTCACGGTGCCATATGAGAACAGAATGGAGGCAGCTCAAATCTACAAGACTGAAAAGTATGCTGATCTGGCAAACAGCCTGAGGAGAGAAGGCTATCAGGTCAAAGTCCTCACTGCAGAAATTGGAGCTAGGGGGTTTGTAGGAACGTCTGCATACAGCCTCATGAAACAGCTCTCAGTTGCAGGGAAGGAAAAAACCAGAGCCCTGAAAGCAATGGCAGAAGCGGCAGAGAGGTGTTCAAGCTGGATCTGGTCAAGGAGGAACAAAAGTGAACTTCATAAGGCTTAATTTCCCTACAAATATCAGGTGTCCCTGTGGCTCAGTGGTTAAAGCGCGAGTCATTAAGTGGAAAATGAGCATGTCCAGAGGGTCATGGGTTCGAATCCCAGCCATGGCTCGTCCCAAGATGGGAAAAAAAGGGGCAGCAGAGGGACATCCGGAGTCATGAACCGGGTGTGGCCCAACCCCCCTAGAGTGTCAGGAGATAAGGGCCGAAACACTTGCTTGAAGGGGGCTTCTCTTCTGAGGACTCTCTGCTGCCACGCTCTCCACGAGTTTCTTTCTACTGAGACACACAGCTCCGTGTTTGAGCACTCTGTGTTCATCAGTTAATTTTGTGAAACGTGCATGGGCCGAGAAACATAGATTATACCATCATGACCGCAAACAGACAGCTTAGTCTAGAGCGTTAGCCCTTTAATTATATTGATGGCTTTGGGCATCTGTGCGGACAAGTGGGAATTGCGGAAAAAAGGTATACATTTCGTCTGCTTAGAGCTTTTCAAACATATCGACACATGGTTGTCACTCAAGGCAGACGATTTGTAAATCCCTACTCAAAACGCAATCAAAGTTAATTGTTAACGCACGGGATAAGTGCACGGACACACACACAAGCTGTCACACACTCAGATCTACAAAAAAAAAAAACCATTCACACACGAACAAACACATACGCTCGCTCGCTTCCGTGCTCACTCACTCACTTACTCACTTAACCACCCAACCCCCACATACACACTCACTTTCACGCAAACACACACACACACACACACACACACACACACACACACACACACACACACACACACGTTCGCAACTACGTAGACATACACCCATGAATGTATATTTTTAATTTGTTTATTATTTGATTTGTTACCGTACTCTTTTCTGTCCTGTGATCTGGCAGATAGATGCTGGGGGAAGATGCTACATCTACCAAGAAAAAGAAAGTAGAGTTAGCCATGCAGATGCCCAAAAAGAATGCCGAAAACATAGAGCTTCCCTAGTCAGTCTGGAGACGGTCCAGGAGATGAATGTCTTCATGGAACTCATAAGACATGCACGTTATGGTATACGGATCTGGGTCGGCATCACTGCAACGAGCTTCGGCAGAGTACAGGCACTTCTAAGCCCTATGTAAAATTCATTTCCATTCATCTTGATATTTGAAATTTGTGCATGGGATTTCTTAGCAAATCTTCAAGTACTAGACTTATGACATCTTGAGCAAGTAGTGACTATTCTGAAAAATAATAATGATTTAGGATATGTGTTTTACTCTTTGCCAAAAAGTGTTTTTTTTTCAATCATAAAGGACATCACTCCCTAGATCCACCGAAAAGTCCACGTCTCTCTCTCTCTCTCTCTCTCTCTCTCTCTCTCTCTCTCTCTCTCTCTCTCTCTCTCTCTCTCTCTCTGTGTTGTGTGCCTGTCTCTGTCTCTCTGTTTGTCTTCCTGTCTGCTGTCTGTCTGTCTCTGTCTCTCTGTCTGTCTGTCTGTCTGTCTGTCTGTCTCTCTCTCTCTCTCTCTCTCTCTCTCTCTCTCTCTCTCCTCTCTCTCTCTCTCTCTCTCTCTCTCTCTCTCTCTGTTGCTGTTTTCAGAACATTACTTTGACCGGTTGTAAAAAGTTCCGGCATAAGAGGAAAGAAGGAAACACGGTATGAACGAAATTTTTTGTATGTATAAAAGAACATAGGAAGGCACATTTTTTTTTTAGCGTAACTAGTAATGACCAAATTTGTTATTTGTATAGTGTATGAGCACGAAAACTGGAAACATTTTTCTTTTCCTTTTTTTTTTTTTTTTTTTTTTTGAATTGAGCAATTGGAGCATACAGGTGCGCAGAAAGAAGACAGTGCGCGAAGTCAGTAACATCAGCAGCATTTCTGCATATCTCGCCTGTAAACACTTGTTACACGAAATTAAACAAAATATCAAGAAACATTGAAGCAAAAAAGGAAATCAAGTTAAATGCAGCTTTAACTGAATTTGTCGAATTTTAAGTGTACGTGATAGCGCACCGCCAAAAAACGTAGACAAACGAATCACAAGACAAAACACGACGCGTTTCGACCTCCTAGGTTGTCTTCAGGCAAGATACAAAACATTCCGGGCAACGCGAATGAACTAGCAATCACTTATCGTCATCCCTTTCAGCGCAAGATATGCGTTGAAGAAAAACGAGGCTGTCAAGAAGGAGACAATGGGTGAGTCAATATAGTAATGAAGATAATTGTGATACTGATAGGAATGATAATAATGGCAATGATGATGATCAAAATACTGAATAAAGATAGGATTACAAGACAAAACATGACGCATTTCGACCTACCTCTTAGGTCTTCTTCAGGCAAGACACAAAACAGGGAGAGGGAAAAGGAAGAGAGCTGTAACTTATATCTGAGATCAACAGTGGGAGGCATGGTAGTATACGTGTGTGTTGGTGGAGGATATAGCAGGCTGGTGCTGCAGAGGTGGAATGGTACATACTACTTGTGGATGTTAATGCCATGAGGATGGAGGGTATCAAGTCTGGCAATAAGATGGGATTCCTACATATGACGCTCCAAGTTGTCACTCTGCGATCGCCAAAGTGCCAGGATTTTGACATGGTTGACGTTGTGTTGGGCGTGGTTGAAGTGTAGAGCGACTGGTTTGGGCGGATGGTGGCGGATGTCGACCAGGTGTTTAGAGATGCGCGCCACAAGTGTGCGAGATGTCTCACCTTCATAAATCTTACAGATCTTACCACACAGCTGGCAGTGGATGGTGTACACAATGTTGTGGCTCTGACAGGAGAAAGTGCGTTTAATAAAGAATGAGCCTTTGGGGCCATGTAGGATGATGTCCGGTTTGATGAGAGGGCAGATTTTGCAGTTGGGTTTTGAGCAGGAGAAAGTACCTGGTGGCTTAGGTGTGGAGATTTTGTTCAACTTAGAGCGCACCAGTAGGTCATTGATGTTTTGTCACTTCATTATTCTTATTATCTCTATTAGTGTTAACATCATCATTATTATCTTCATTACTATTATGATCACTATTATTATTACCAATTGTATATATATATATATATATATATATATATATATATTAAGAGAGAGAGAGAGAGAGAGAAAGAGAGAGAGATGGACACACACACACACACACACACACACACACACACACACACACACACACACCACACACATATATATATATATATATATATATATATATATGTGTGTGTGTGTGTGTGTGTGTGTGTGTGTGTGTGTGTGTGTGTGTGTGTGTGTGTGTGTGTTTTGTTTTTCTTTTTCTTTTTTTTAAACTTTTATCATCAGTATACCTGTTGTCACAACTTCATAACTATTGGAAATGTTACATTTACTATATGATTAATATGATTGCCATTCTTTACAATATTTCTGACATTCCAGCTTACTACTTTTCCAGTCTCCTATAACATCACTATCATTACTTTATGGTTACAATGATGAGTATTATTAAAACTATTAATATACATATTGTGATTCTCATATACCTATTAGGTTTCATCCTTCCCATAATTCAAACCTTCCTTTTCGTCTTTGATCTTCTTTTCCTCCCCTCCCCCTCCTCCCTTTCTCTGTTTTTTTTGCCTCCCTTCCCTTAGTATTAGTATAAGTACTATTATCATCATTACTATGATTAATATTGTTATATTGTTATTATCATAAACTATTATAATTAATAATGCGACTAAACCGGCACCCCCACCAGCTCTCAGGAGGATGGTTAAGAGGGTGGCAAGACACCCTGATGGAAATAAATAAAAGACCCATCAAAGGGCGTCAGTTCTGGAGCTATTCACGACCATCTTGCTAAGGGAGTAAACCCTGACAAAAAAAATCCGGAGTGGAGCCCCTAAGGCGGTGGGATGGCAAACTTTGTCACCCTCCGGCAGCTCACGCGACCGCGTTGGCACCAAACTGTAACAGCCCTGTTGTTCCTTTAGATCCGTTAGCGAGGTAGAGGGGGGAAAAGCTGCATGGGCAACAGCCTGTCCTACATAATACAATGCCCAGGCTTATATCCGTCCATCCATCCACACTCAATCACTTGCACCAACGACCTGGAGAGGATACTCTAGCTTCGCTACTTGCGTCGACACAAATGGGAAGCAGCAGATACCGGTTATAAGTCAGCGCTCAACTGGCGTAAAGCGTGACGCTAAGGATTGCTTCCGATGGTGGGAGATATCTTCGCGTCACACTGGACAGCTACCGCCCGCCTAAGCTGGTCAGCCCCAAGCCAGTAAGGTGCAGTGCCGCCACGACTTGCCTTCTTCTATGGGCGCATGTAGATTAGGAGAACGTCCGATAAGCAGGTCGTAAACTACCACACCAGGCAACAGGAAAACTTCAAGAAAGGGATCAGTGCTAAAACTGGGATGTTTGGATGTTCGGACAATGATGCCTGGGCTTTCTCAAGACCGTCAAGATATCGGCGATTCTAGAAAAACAGCTGCCATAAACAATGAACTCAAGAGACTGATTGTGGACATCGCCACCCTGCAGAAAACACGTCTGGCTGACACAGGCACACTGAAGGAGAGGGACTACACCTTCTTCTAGCATGGAAAGATCTCTGATGCCCCAAGAGAGTATGGAATAAGTTTTACAGTGAAGAACAGCCTACTGAGTATGATAGAACCAGACAGTGGCGGCTTATAGCGACTCCTGGCTCTCCGCCTCAACACCACTGAAGGCCTTGTCACCCTTATCAGCATATATGCTCCGACTCTGTCTGCCTCTCCAGATGCCAAGGTCAAGGGAGCGAAACCTCTCACAAAGGGCCTTAAAGCGCTTTAGAGGAAAGGAATGCTGTACGTGGTAGAGAAATAGGTAATAGACTCATTAGCAGTACGCCTTCACCTAGCGCATACAGTCGACCTGTGTCAAGGAGGTTGAAGTGGTCAGGTGATAGATGGCACCTAAGGTGGTGAGGACCCTCCCGAGTTCGAACCTTCCCGATAGCGAAAGGGAAGAAATGTAACCACTAGGACCTTGGAGCATCGAGTAGGCGCTAAACACTCAGTCAGCTGAGGTTGCTTTGTAAACAGACCTTGAAGAGCAGGAGTCTTGGGCTTGTTCAGATGGTATTGCCGTGGGGCACTGTGTTGATGCTTTGTCAGGCTAGTTGAATGCGTGTGGATGTTGTTGTCGTAGCTTTTCTCTAGATTAATTAGTGCGTTAAGTGGCCCCTGGAGTCGGCAGGAATTTTCGATGTCCATCTGGTGCCTCGTGGTTGTTTGCGAATCAATTAGGTAGGGATGTGTGTAAATGTTGATGTGTGGAAGAATGTCGCGAAAGAGGAATTCAGTGTACTTGTGAACAAGGTGGTGGAGAAGCAACATGGACAAAGGCATGGTCCAAAGGGAAATCCTTTGTGTCTATCCCTATATAAACTGAGGGAGAACAACGTAACGGGAGGAGGAGAAGAACACCACGAGAGAGAGAGAGAAGAATGGAGGAGAGAGAGGAGAGGAGAGTGAGAAGGACAGAGGAGGGTCGAAAGAAACGTGGCCTGGGAGACAGAAGAGACAGCAAGGTCTTAGGGTAAGACAAGCTGAAAAGAAAAGACTGAGTTTGAACCCAGAGATGGGTGAAAGAGACAAAGAAGATTTCTACGTCGAGTTCCCAGAGACGACCACGAAGACCCAGTCCTGAAACTTGAAGCCAGTCAACTAAGGGCGTCACCATCACCCAGTGCTGAAGAAAACTTGAAGTGACTTGTTCAAGAACTGTGGTGTGGTGTGAAAGTGTGGTTGTGTGTGTGGAAACCTGGCCAGGTAAGAAGCCATTTTATTGTAACCCGGGATTGTCAAAACGCTGGCCCACCAAACTTCAACATATTTAACGGCCCCAAGCTTAGCCGTTTTGACACAGTGTCTGAATCGTTCGTCTCAGAACTTATTTGCAAGTCTGCTACAAAGTGCTGTGATCTTGACCCAATCCCCACCAACCTCACCAAACAGAATCTTGCCGATCTTGTCCCAGTTCTCACGAAAATTATAAATGCTTCTCTGGCTACTGGCTCTGTTCCTGGATGTTTTAAACATGCTCTGGTAGTTCCTCTTCTAAAGAAAAATGGCCTATGTCCCGGTGAACTTAAAAACTTTAGACCTGTTTCTCACTTTCCTTTTCTCTCCAAACTCCTGGAAAAGGTTGTCTTTGTGCAACTTGAACGCCATCTGTCCCGGTACAATCTGTATGATTTAAACCAGTCTGCATACAGACAGAATCACAGTACCGAAACGGCGTTGCTTTGTGTGACTGACAGTCTCCTTCGGTCCGCTGACAACAAAAAAGCATCGCTCCTGACTTTGCTAGATCTCAGTGCCGTCATTTGACACTATCGACCACAGTATTCTTTTAAAAGACTGTCAGTGTCTTTCGGTATCACAGACATTGCACTAGAATGGTTTTGGTCATACCTGACCGGCAGAACACAATCTGTGTCTGTTGGTGGCAAGGTCTCCTCTCCCCTACCCCTGGACTTTGGTGTGCCCAAAGGCTCCGTTTTGGGCCCCCTTCTCTTCTCTCTGTATATTCAACTTCTATCTATGGTCATTGAGGAACACGGGATTCCTCATCAGAAATTTGTCGATGACACCCAGCTTCACGACGCTGCTGAGCCTGCTGCATTCCAACTTTTGGTATCAGAATTTGAACTGTATTTCCAATCTGTTAAATCATGGATGCTTAAAAATAAGTTCAAGCTAAATGATGAAAAAACTGAGGCTCTGTTGGCAGCACCTCGTTCTGTTTTGGATCGCATTTCTGAACAATCATTCAAGCTGGAACCAACAAAATTCCCTTTGAAGACAGTGTGAGGGATCTGGGTGTCCATTTGGATAGTACACTGTCCACGAATGTCCAGATCGGTCACCTGTGTCGTTCAGCCTATTAAGCTTTGAGAAAGGTCGCGTCAGTTTGCTCATATCTTACACAGAAAGGGACTGCCCAACTTATCTGTTCCCTCATCATGTCAAAACTCGATTACTGTAACAGCATTCTTGCTGGTCTTCCCACTGTCGATATAAACCGACTTCAATGTATACAAAACAACGCAGCCAGACTTGTTTTCCAAAAGTCCAAAAGAACCCGCACTACACCTCTGTTAGTTAGACTACATTGGCTTCCCATTCATGCGCGCATTCAGTATAAACTCGCAACACTGCCTTCCGATACTTTGATGAAACATTGCCTGCTTATCTTTCCAAAACACTTGTCACTTATCAACCCTCTCGCACTCTCCCTCTAGCAGTGATAAACTTCTCAAGCTTCCCCGCATGAAACTGAAATCCTTTGGCCAACGTTCTTTCAGTTATCAAGCCCCCCTTGTCTGGAACTCCCTCTGTCCCAGCTCCGCTCTTCACAGACTCTCTCTCTCTGCGTTCAAATCTGGTCTCAAAACGCATCTCTTTCAGAAGTCCTTTTGTCTTCCTTCATAGCTTACGAGTTAATGCGTGTTTCCCATGCATTCTCCATCCCTTTGCCTCTAGTATGTGCACGCGCGCTTCCGCGCCTGAATGCTTATGTGCTTTTGCGTGTGTGCGTTCGTGTGTGTGCGTTTACGCGCGTGGGTTTTTGTTGCTTCGTGTTGAGTTTGCCTTGTGTGTGTGTGTGTGTGTGTGTGTGTGTGTGTGTGTGTGTGTGTGTGTGTGTGTGCGTGCGTGCGTGCGTGCGTGCGTGCGTGCGTGCGTGCGTGTGTGTGTGTGTGTGTGTGTGTGTGTGTGTGTGTGTGTTGTGTGTTCTCTCTTCTGTATGTTTTAAATTGTACCCCGTGCAGTGTTCACGAAATTGGAGGCGGGTGGGTGGGTGGGTGGGTGGGGTGGGGGTGGGGATGGGGGTTGGTTCTTTTCTTCTATTCCCAAATTCTTGTCGAGCGTTGTTCATAAAATGTCATGTGTGTGGTGTGTGTGTGGGGTGGCGGTGGGGTGGGGGGTGGGGGTAGGGGGGGGGAGGTGGGGGAGGATAGAGGGGGCGGGGGTGGCTTGTGTATCTGTTTTAGTACTTGCTTTGCGACCTATTGTTTTGATGCCTTTTTCTCAATATTGTGCAATGTTTATGGAAACTTTTTTTCTGTATTGTGAAGCGCTCTGAGGATGAGTCTTTTTCTCTCATCGAAGAGCGCTATATAAGCTCGATTTATTATTATAATACAGCAACTTAGTGCACATAAGCAATACCATCACGATTTCCCCCATCCTGGACAATGAGTTTTATTAAAATCTTGCATCTATCATAAGGAACATCCCCAGCACAGAACAACTTGTTCTCTTGGGCGACTTCACTGCCTTGGCTCCTTTGGAGTGGGGAAAATAAATGAGAACGGACAGCGACTGCTCGAGTTTGCGCCTGTCACGAGCTGTGCATCGCTGATCCTTCTTCAAGACGAAGACTCAACACAAAGTCTCCTGGAGACACACGCGCTCAAAGCATTGACACCAAATGGACCTGATCCTGGTAGATGCTCCACTGTCAAAAAACTTCTCCACAGTCGCTCTTACCACAGCGCGGACTGTGACACAGACCACTCCGTGTATGCTGCAGGATCAGGCTGCAACCAAACAAGTTCCACTGCTCAAAGAAACAAGGGAGCTTCCTCATCCACATCAGTATGATTTCTCAGCTAGATCTTGTGGAACAGTTCGCTGAGGCCTTTGAGAGATAAGATGATGCTTTGCTGCCTGGAGACCCTGCCACAGAGAGATGGGAAACTTTACGACACACCGTGCACCACACTGCACTGACTACCTTTGAGAAGAAAACTTCGAAGTCCCACGACTGGTTTGAGGCCAAATCGTTCGATATGACTCCCGTTATTGAGGCCAAGTGCATTGCACTCATTGAGCACAAGCGGTCACCCAGCGAGAAGAACCTGCAGGGTTACCAGGAGCAACGTTAAGCTAAATGCCAGGCGCTGCACCAATGAGTAGTGGAGAGAGCTCAGCGAGGAAATATAGACAGCCACTGCAAGAGGCAACATCAGAGGGATGTATGACGGCATCAAGAAGGGTCCAGCCCAGAGCAAGACGGCTTCCCTCAAATCCTCCACGGGGGAAATAATAAATGACCCGAGCCAGCAGATGGAGAGATGGGTGGAGCACTACTCCGACTTCTACTCCAGAGAGAACACGGTAACCTCCTCAGCCCTCGATGCCATCAGCTGCATGCTAGGCATGGAAGAGCTTGACGTAGAGCCGACCGTGGACGAATTCAGCAAGGCCATTGACAGCCTGGCATCACCTGGCAATGACGGCATCCCTCCAGACTTCATCAAACACTGCAAGACTACCCTTCTTCTGCACCCTTTGCACGCAGTCCTCTGTCAATGCTGGAATGAGGTAGCTGTACCACTGGACATCAGGTATGCCAAGAGTGTCATCCTGTACAAAAACAAGGGCAAGAGGAGCGACGGCAAAAACTACAGAGGCATCTCTCTTCTTAGCATCGTCGGCAAAGTCTACGCTAGGGTCCTCCTGAACCGCCTGCAGAAGCTGGCTGAACGTGTCTACACGGAATCACCACAAGAGATACAAGATACAATCCAAGACAAAGCTAGGTGGAATGCTCGATCTATTTTACCTGACCTGTACCTCGACAGGCCCTGACCCAGACCTTCACATACTGCTGGTTCGACCCCGAGGTGACCTCAGCCCTAAATATCCTGAACTTGAACCTGAGTTTAAGCTAGAACCTGTCTTTCATTTTCATAGAATGTTGCTTTAATCCACATCTATTTCATTCCATTTCATTGTCCAGAATTAACAGAGCTCTTGACACGATTTTGGTATAGCCTTATACTGATCTCATACTTAAGCTGACACTCATCCTATTCGTATGTAAAGCAGACCTAAAGCTGTCTTTTTTAAGTCATGTTTTAAATTGTTTTTACTTTTAATTGGTATAAGACTTAATTGTTCTTCTTTCTTTTTCTTTTTTTTTTTCTTAAACGAAGAAGAATCTTAACGATGATCACTGACAGCAATGCAGGACCATAATTTTCCTTACTCATATTCTTACAAATTTGTGTACTGACACCATTTCTTTTCAAAGTCAAGATATCTCATTTCAAGATTGTGAGTATATTTTTTGATTTTGTGACAGATCGTTTTTTTGTCCGATCACAGTTTTTACAACAACTCCGCTTACCGAGCAAGTTTACTGAAAAACCGGTTGGTTAGGTTGGTTAACTGGTGTTCACCTGTACACCGTATAAGCCGAATGAGCCAACCAGTCTCTGAAGAAATTCCGGCTAGTTCACCTACCCAGTCCTGCCGACGAGAGACTCAGTTCAGTTATTGTGACAACCAGGTATGTTGAGTTAGTTAACAGACTGAGAGTCTAAATCGAAATCGTTTCTCCCCACGGTTAGGCGTTTGTAACTTCCTCAGCGCCAGTGAAGGTTTTTGTGTTTTAAAAAGAAAAGAAAAAAAAGCATTCATGGCTTTGCTATGCTTTTAATTTGCTATGGTGTTGGAGTGAACTATCATTTAACCTCCGTTGGATAGAAAGAAGGGGATGCATGCCGTGATCGAAATAGGACATGGCTTAGGCTTTATTACTGTTTAAAAAAGGGAAAAAATAAAGTTGTTGTTAAGGGGTTACGATGGTGAGCTCCGGAGGTGAGCAATGGAAACTGTGGTGTGTTCACGGTGTTCCCGAATTATGTTAATTTATACTGTGGGATGCCAAACGGAAATCCTTTTAACGCATTCTAGATTCCAATGTGGGGAGCTAAATGGAAACCTTTCTCATATGTATGTATTGCTGATGGATACCAGTGATGAATAAGCTTTCTCTTATGTATTTATTACTGATGGATAGGAATCTATGGAAAGCATGTTGAGTGTTATTTAATGCCAGCTTATTCTATGTTATGTTATGTGATGTATAGTGAACATCTACCTGGTGCTAAATAAGAATGCGCAAAAATTGTGTCATGGATGTAAGATGGATACTGAATTAAAACGTTTTCTCTTGAGAGGTAGTGATCTTGTAAAATGTTAACACATTATGTTATGATCTTGTGAAATGATCAAAACCTTTTGTTAATGAGCGAGATGAGAGAAAGTAATGATACACTAATTTTACTTTCGCTCATTGTGAAGGCCTACGTGGAAATCTTTCCTCGCTAACGCTAAGGTTATGATTTTGAAGAAAGGTGACGTCTCAGCGTGTTGAAATTTTGAGATAGTAATTTTGGCAGAAGTAACATGTTTCATTTTGTTGAAACCTTGTCTATTTGGGGTGTAGATAACGTGCTCTGTTTACGATAAAAATAGGAAACCATTATTATCTGTGAGTGTGATTAAAAGACTATGGATAGTAGGCTAGATGGTCAAAGAAGTTTTCTCAGTTCCCCTAGGTTGACTTTGACCCTGGTGTCCTTGGGAATTGGTTGTCCCTACCTCGGGTCCGGGGCCTGTTGTGTGTCCCCATTCTCCACCGTGCCGGGTGTGCGAGAGGCTGGTGCATGGCAGTATTGACCCGACAAGCCAGCTGAGCCAGCGCCTCTTCTGAGAGTGAAGCCGTCGCTTTGGGTTCGAAGACCCACAGTCCTGTTCGCCAGCTGCGCCCTGTGCTGGTCCCGCCTAGTCAGAACCACCGCCTGTGTTGACAACGACCTGTAGCGTCAGCGTCGTTCCTGATGCGTCGTGAGAGCCTTCGTGTCGTCGATCTAGCGCGTTGTGAGACCCTTGTTGCTGTGCAGTAACAGAGCCACAGCTCTTGAAAGTGGAGGCTGGTGCCTGAAAAGTAGCAGAGTGCTACTTCAGTATGATCGGGCTGAGTCAGTTTTTTGAGGGGTGTAGGAAGTGGTTACTTCCTTGTAAGCAGAGACGTCACTGCATCGTTTCGCCGACGTTTGCAAGTCACTACCCCTACTGACAGTCGCTGCATCGTTTCGCCGACGCTCGCAAGTCACTACCCTACTGACAGTCGCTGCATCGTTTCGCCGACGCTCGCAAGTCACTACCCCTACTGACAGTCGCTGCATCGTTTCGCCGACGCTCGCAAGTCACTACCCTACTGACAGTCGCTGCATCGTTTCGCCGACGCTCGCAAGTCACTACCCCTACTGACAGTCGCAGCGTCGTCGTGTTGTCTTTATTCTTCACCTGCGTCTGCCCCTACTTGCAGACTGCGCCCCTTTGTAGCACTCTTGTGCCAGATTAGTGACTCGTGCAGAGCTGCTCCGTCATTCAGCCCTCTTGCGTGTCAAGTTTCAGTCGCAGACTGTGATACACCCATAGTTGGGGTGTGCTCCATATAGGTTATTCATATTTATTGATGTTTGTTGATGATATTTTGTATGTGGTGGATGGCCCAGGCGGCATAGAAAAAATAAAAGAATTGCGGTTGTGTTGTATGGCTGTCTATGTGTGGTTGAGTGTGTGTGTGTGGTAGGAAAGCGCGAAGACGCATCCATATTTCTGGAGAGTCAGACACACAGACACGTACGCACCAGGCACCCATCCGTAACAGATTTGGTAACTCAATCCTTGCGAATTAGTGCAGTTACTTCCCCACTGTGGAGAATGGCCATTCAAGTCACCCAATAAAAGAAATGGGCGAGGGAGCTGAGAAATTAAACCATCCAACTGACTCTTCGAAATCACAAAAGATGGAGACAGATACAAACAGCATATCGTAACGACCTTGTTTAACGAGATACGAGCAGCCATTGCCTCCAGATCCGTCTGAAGTGGAATGTCTGTATGTAGTACCGAATTATGAATATAAAGAGAAACGCCTCTCCTTGAAAAGTCTGCAGAAGCTGGCTTGAGTAAGCAGGAGAAATCAGGAATCTCATGCTTCTTACTTGCAGTTAAAAGGGTTTCCTGAAGAGCAGTTACCGAAGATCTATACTCTGTCAATAATAGCTCAAGGTCCCGACAATTTGCTTTAACTCCCCTTATGTTCCACTGGAGTACGTCCATGTTAGGTTGTTAAAAGAATATCTATCAGCCCTCTTCCCAGAAACTTCACTGTCCACCAAAGAACTAAAACGTCTCAAGACAAGATCAGAAGCCGATGCTCCTGATAAATTTCTAAGTTGTTTGTTGCCATGCTTGGAATTTGCTCTTACTGGACTGAAACCTGCTGCGCCAAATACCTGACTTCGAGATTTTCCCCTAAGAGGGTCTGGAGTCCGAAAAGGACGCTCCTCACTGCGTGCCTGTCTCGTACTGCTGTTACTGGCCTGTGAGCGAGGGGGCGTCTCTTTCCTCCGATCCTTCACCCCTGACCTCTGATCCACAGCACTTTGTACGACTGAAACACCTCTTCCCTCACCAGCAGGGACTGAAGCCTGTTGTACACTGCTGGACGGAACACTATTGCATTTCTGAGACAAAACCTCAACTGATTGTTCAAGTATAGTAAGCCGATCCAAAACCGATGACAATTCTGTCAATTTCTTCTCCAGAGCAGTGAATGGAGCTGCTCCCTTATCATCACCCGATGACCGGTTCGCAGAATCGTTAACCACCTTCTGTGCATAAGTAGCAGCCAAGGAGTCCTGGCCTCCACTAACCTTCTAGCCTCAAGAAAGGAACATTTCCTCTCAATCTTTACTTTTTGAATCTCGCATTCCTTTTTCCACACTGGGCAACTTTTGAATTTGCTGGATGATCACCCTTACAATTGACACAGTATACAGCACTTATACAAGATTCATCATGCTTCTTCTGTCCACAGTCACGACAAATCTCCTGACCCCGACAAGCTCGGCTGGAATGCCCAAAGCGTTGGCACTTGAAACACCGCAAAGGAGATGGTACAAAAGGCGTAACTTTCACTCGGACATAACCCACTTTGAAAACTCTGGAGGAGATGGCATAGCAAAAGTCAAGAATAGCGTGTTGGTTTCGATTAAGTCACTTCCTTTAGAGATTTTAACTCTATGGACCTGCAGAACACCCTGGCTTTCCATCTCAGTCCGAATTTCTGATTCAGCAACTCCAGCCAAGTCAATACATCTGATTACCCCTTTCGAGTAGTTGAGAAAGGGGTGAATGGAAACCTTAACTATGATCTGCATGAGTTGAGAACCACCCCTTTTCAGTAGCAACCGAGATGCCGCTTCCGTAGCACAGTTAACAAGGTAACTACCAGATCTGAGTCTCTTAATCATTTTAAATCCTGTGGACGAAACTCCCTCGAACCACTTACAAACGGCGAACGGAGAAATCCGAGCAATGGATTCTTTCGGATCTTTTGCTTCCACTAAAAGGAAGCTTGGCCATGTGTTTTGGATACCCTTTCTCTTTGCCACTTCTCTTATCTCATTATCTGAATCTGAATCTCTACTCATAATCTTGTCCATAAGCGTGCCATGTCCATCATCGTTTCTTCTCTTTGTGTTTGGGGTAGTTGTTTAGTGGTCATATTGAAAGGAAAAAACTTCACCTCCCCTATTCCCCACCCGCCATCGAATGCCCACAAGGGCGATGCCCTTAAGCGATCCTCTAGCAAAGGGAAACACCAGGGTTATAGCGAAGGTATACACCGCGTGACACACGCTCCACCCCATCCACCAGGCTCATGACCAACTGCCGGTAACGGACAGGAGGCCACTCACCTGGCTTCCAGGGCAAGCAACGTGACACACGGTTTGACCCATGCCATGCCCACACTGTGGAGGCGACCGGTTGACAGCATTGGGCCCCATGCTGCCCCCCGTCTAGGGGAAGTCCGGGCCAACGTGGCGTGTTGAGGGGCGCGGATCCCACTCCGGGTCCCTCTCCGGGGCCACAGAGAAAACAGAGAAAGTGCTACAGAAGGCTTGTGAAAACAGGAAAAGAATAGGATAAAGATCCATAAAGGCAGAAGATAGACAAAACAGAAAACTGCAGATTAATAGGGAGAATGTTGAAAGAAAAATGCAGGTGAAAGAACCATGGGTAGCCAGAAAAAAAAACACAAAAAACAGAGAAAAAGAAAGCCCACCTAAAACAAAGTCCCACCCTCAAGGGGCACAAGAGGGTGACCCTGAGAACTAAAAATAAGACACCCCACCCAGGTCCCCAGGGAAAGTTCTTGAAGATTTTGTATCGGATCATGATCTCTGTCTTCTGAATTCAGGCTCACCGACCTTTTGTTCTCCTTCTGGTTCTTTGACTCACTTGGATTTGTCCATTTGCGACCCTTCCTTATTTTTGGACTTAGAGTGGCAGGTTCATTCGGACCTAAGCGGGAGTGATCACTTTCCGATTTTTATTTTTTTTTACGAAGCAAATGCAGGAGTCCCCTCGGGAAACATGGAAGTTTCGCTCTGCAGATTGGAGTCTTTATCAGCAACAGATTTTAAGTAGACTGCCTATGAATCTGTTGCAGAGTTATGATGATCCTGTTTTGCAGTTCACTAAAGTGATTGTAGAGAGTGCTAAGGAAGCTATTCCCAAGTCCCGTGATAAACCAAATGATGTTAAGACCCCTTGGTATGATAAAGAGTGCAAAACTTTGAAGGGTAAGAGAAAGGGTGCTCAAAGACTTTTTGCTAGGTTTCCTATGGTGGGGAACAAAGTTAAACATCAGGCGTGTAGGGCTAAGTGTCGGTATACTTTTAAAACTAAGAAGAAAGAATCTTGGAAAAATGTTTGTTCAAATCTGTCCTTTAAGATCAATTCAAGGAAAGTCTGGAAACTAATCCGTAAGATTAAGGGAAAGTCGGCTACATCAGTTATAAAATTTTTGCAAGTAAATGGATCGATTATTACTAATCCGTAAGATTAAGGGAAAGTCGGCTACATCAGTTATAAAATGTTTGCAAGTAAATGGATCGATTATTACTAATAAAAAGGAGGTTGCTAACTTGTTAGCTGTTACTATCCATCAATATTCGTCAGCTGATCATTATTGCAAGGAATTCCAGCGTATCAAAAGATCAGCGGAGTCAAAATCTTGTTCCTTCGTGCCAGATAGTTCTGAGGATTACAACTGCGTTTTCAGCATGGATGAGTTAAAGGACGCCATTTTGAAAGCCAACAACTCAGCTCCTGGACCAGATGACATTCATTATCAATTTATTCAACATTTGCCAGCTGAGGGTTTAAAGGTGTTGTTATCTTTGTTTAATCATGTTTGGTGTTCAGGGTATTTTCCACCTTCTTGGAGAGAGGCGGTTGTTATCCCTATTCCTAAACCAGGGAAAGATCATTTGGATCCTAACAACTATCGTCCTATAGCTCTCACTAGTTGCTTATGTAAAACTATGGAGAGAATGGTATATTCTCGATTGTTATGGCAGTTAGAATGTCTGGAGGCCTTAGATGTTTCCCAGTGTGGATTTCGGAACAACCGCAGTACTACTGATCACCTGGTTCGATATGAGTCTTTTATCAGGAATGCTTTGATTAATGGAGAACATGTAGTTTCTATTCTTTTTGATTTAGAAAAAGCTTATGATACAACATGGAGGCATGGAATTCTTCAGGACTTGAAGGTACTTGATTTCAAAGGTAATTTACCAATGTTTATTGCTAATTTTTTGTCTAACAGACATTTCAGTGTTAGACTTCATTCGACCTTTTCGGATCCTTTTGAGCAGGAGATGGGTGTCCCTCAGGGTAGCATCCTTTCTCCACTTCTGTTCAATCTCAAGATTAATAACATCGTTCAGTCAGTAAAGTCTGGAATTGATAAGTCATTGTTTGTTGATGACCTCCCATCTCTGCCAAGGGGAAAACTTTGGCTGCAGCGGAGCGTCAACTTCAGTTGTGTGTTAATCGTGTTCAGCAGTGGGTTACTGAAAATTGATTTAAGTTTTCATCTACTAAGACAGAGTGTATTCATTCCATAGGAAAAGATCTCAGGTCTTAGAACCAGCTATCAGTCTCAATGGTCAGGTAATTAAAGTTTCCAAACAAGTGAAATTTTTGGGGGTTATTTTTGATAGTAAGCTTTCTTTTTTGCCTCACATTAAGTACATTAAACAATCTTGCCAGTCAGGTTTGAACGTTTTGAAGGTTATTAGTCACACTGATTGGGGTGCAGACAAGCGAACTTTGTTGCGATTGTATCGGGCTTTGGTGAGACCAAAGCTAGATTATGGTTGTGTGGTATATGGTTCTGCACGAAAGTCTTACCTCAAAGCTCTTGATCCAATTCATCATAAAGGACTGCGGATTGCTCTGGGAGCATTTCGCACATCTCCAAAAGAGAGTTTGTATGTTGAATCTGGTGAACCCCCTCTGGAGCTAAGGAGATTGTGTCTTTCCATGAATTATTATCTGAAACTGAGGGCTAATCCAGAAAACCCTGCCTATGATATTGTTATGAACCTGCCTTTTATAGCCAAATATGACTTAAGCCAAATATGATTAAGCAATGAATTCCTCCACTGGGTATTCATATTTTGCCCCACTTCGGGGCAGCTGGCATTGACCTTGATGCTGTTGATGACGGTCCATTACAGACTGATGTACCTCCCTAGAAAGTCGCCAATCCAGAGATTAATTTATATTTAACTCAATTTCGAAAGGAGGTCACCTCGAGTGCTGCATATAAACAACTTTATCTTGGGCAATGTGAGCTTTATAAAGATTTTATCAAGATTTTTACAGATGGTTCTAAAAAAAAAGGTGAGAGGGCTGCAGCTGCCATTGTGTGTGATAACAATTTTCAGGAGCCTACTTTGTTAAGATTGCAGGATTGGTCGTCTGTTTATACTGCTGAACTGAAGGCTTTAAATCTGGCCCTCAGTGCGGTGTCCAGGTCAGATCAGAACGGATTTCCTTATTTTATCGGATTCATTGTCGGCACTGTCGGCTTTATCGACAAGAGAAGTTTCACATCCAGTTTTGGCTGATATTCATGATCTTCATACTCAGCTTGTCTCTTCGGGAAAGCATATAGTTTTCTTGTGGGTCCCCAGCCATATGGGAATCTATGGTAACTCAGTGGTGGACAAAGCAGCCAAACAAGCTCTCGGTGCAAGTCTTTCCAGGACGCCTGTGCAGTTTGTTCCTCACTCAGATCTACGTCATGAATCTAGTTTGTATTGTCGTGAACTGTGGCAGAATGAATGGTCTAATCAAATTCATAATAAATTGTTTAAAATTTGCCCAGATTTAACCAATCCTTTCCCATCGGTGGTACGTAACCGTAAAGAGGAATCGGTTTTGTCACGGTTACATATTGGGCACAGCTATATAACGCACAGTTGGATACTCAGAAGGGAAGACCCCCCATGGTGTGTTGCGTGTGACAGCTTGTTCAGTGTTAATCATTTTTTGACAGAATGTGCTGATTTGATGTGTATCAGAGAGAAGTTCTTTTCCACCAGTGATTTATCAGTTCTTTTTCGTGAGATTTCAGTAGATCTTATTTTTTCTTTTTTGAAAGAGGTAAACTTATTTTATAAATTATAGTGTTTTAATAATGTATACGGGTGTCGTTGGAGTTGAACAGATAATTGTGCTTTTGTCCTCATAAATTTTAAGCGATGTGTTAATACTAGTGTGGGTATTTGTATCTAGAGACTCAGCACATATGATAGCTGAGGTCCTGATTTGGCTCTTAGTAGTCCGCTGGACCCTGTAAACACTAACTAACTAACTAACTCAATCCTACTTCTGTGAAGAATGTTTTCAGTTTGTTTGTTGTTTGTTTTGTTGTTATTGTTGTTAGTCTTGTTGCATATGTTTGTATTTTGCTCGTTCTGCATTTGTTTACATGAACTTTTCCCAATGAACCTTACCTTAACCTTAAATCTCTCTGTGCCAGGAGGCACATGAGGCTTGGACGTCTCTCCTCCACTGTGTTCAGTCTGTAGCTGCATGGCGTACAACACTCCATGTTTTCCAGCCTGCGCCGTTTCTCTCCTTCTCCACCATTCGCCGCCATGTTGTTTTCGGTCGGCCTCTTTTCCTTCTTCCCTCTGGTGTCCAACCAAGGGCCACAGCACAGTCGTGGTTCCTGTCCTTCCTCATTATGTGCCCAATCCAGTTCCACCTCCGTCTCCTCACCTCCTCGCTAGTCTTTCCTGCTTCTGCCATCTCAAGAACTGTCTTATTGGAGACATGTTGTTGCCATCGGATCTTGAAAATCCTCCTTAGACACTTGGTCTGAAAGGTGTCCAGCTTTTCTTCCTCTCCTTTAGTCAGTTTCCAAGTCTCGCATCCGTAGAGTAGGACGGACAAGACAAGGCTCTTGAAAAGGGAAGCTTTAGTCTTTCTGCCTATGTTGCTGGCTTGCCAGATGTTTGATAGCCGCTTCATCTGTGCGCTGGCCAAGGCTACTCTTTTCTTGACATCAGCTGTGCCTCCACCGTCCTTTGTCACATTTGCACCCAGATATGTGAAGCTCTCTACCTCCTCTACTTCACTTCCTCCAACTTTCAGCTTATCGTCACTGCTGCTGTTGGCTTTCATGGCTTTGCACTTCTTGGCATTCAGCTTCAGTCCAACTTTGGCTGCATTGTCTTCAAGTCTTGTTGTTTTGGTCTGAAGGTGGTTCATTGTTGAGGATAGTAGGGCGAGGTCATCCGCGAAGTCCAGGTCCTCCAACATGGTTGTGAAGTTCCATCGGATCCCGGTTCTCTCACCTTCTACGGTTTTCCGCATGACCCAGTCAATCACTAGCAGGAATAGGAATCCTGACATGCAGCAGCCCTGTTTCACCCCGGTCATCACTGGTAACCAGTCTGTTGTTTCATTTTCATCAATTACGGAGCACTGGAAGTCCTCATAAAGGGTCTTGACCATCTGGATCAGTTTCTGTGGGACTCCATACTGACGCATGATAATCCAAAGGCTGTCACAGTGTATGGAGTCAAAGGCCTTTTCGAAGTCGACAAAGTGGATACACAGCGTAGCATTCCATTCGTTGACTTGTTCCAGAATATTCCTGAGGATGAATATCTGGTTGACAGTTCCTCTGTCTGTCCTGAAGCCGGCTTGTTCTTTCCTGAGTGAAGAATCTACTCCTGTCTGTATCCTGTTGATAAGGATCCTGCTGAGCACCTTGCTGGCCAGTGGCAGCAAGGAACTCCCCGCCAGTTGCCACACTCCTGAAGGTTACCTTTTTTCGGAATTTTACAAATTAGTCCTTTTGTCCACTGTGTAGGAACTGTCTCTTTCTCCCAAATGAGGTCAAAGGTTCGTTTGAGTTCTTGGCTGGTTTGCTCAATGTCTGCTTTGAGCATTTCTGCTGAAATTTGGTCTGCTCCAGGTGCTTTTCCGTCTCTGAGGGTCTTCAGTGCTGTTTTAATCTCCTGAATAGTTGGTGCTTCCACTGAGATGTCAAGCTCTTCTGTCTTTTCCTCTTCTTCTGGTGGTTCCTCCGGTGCATCTTTGTTGAGCACCTCCTGGAAATGCTCTTTCCACCTCCCTAGCCTGGCGTCTTTGTTCTTCAACAGTTCTCCGTTCTTGTTTTTCACTGCTGCTGCTTGCTTGGTGCTCTGTCTTGTCAGCTGCTTCACTATACTGTACAGTTCTTTCTGCCTTCCATTCTCCGCTGCATTCTGTGGTCGTTCTGCTTTCTCTGACATCCACACCCTTCTGTCCTCTCTCACACACTTCTTCACCTCTTTATCCTTCTCCTTGTATTCCTCCTTCATTCTCTTTTTGATTCTCTCTGAGCGGGTACTGTCAATCTTCGTCTTTATTCCTTTCCTTTCGTCAAAGAGTTTCCAGCTGTTGTCACTGATCCATGGCTTGCTTTTCCCTTTTCTGAAACCGAGCACCTCTTCCGCTGACTTGACATATGCATTCTTTTGCTGCTCCGACACCTCCTCTACGTCTTCTCTCTCGTTCCTGGTCTCTTCCAGCTCGTCTCTTACTGTCTCGCAGTATTTCTTCCTTGTCTCTTCATTGTTCAGACGTTCGACGTCTAGTCTCGGCTTGACCTTGTTGCTATTTCTGTGTGAGCTGAGACGCAGTTTGATGCGAGTCCTCACCAGAAAGTGGTCACTGTTGGCATCAGCTCCCCTCTGTACTCGACAGTCTAATACAGATGATCTCCGCTGTCCGCTGATCAAAAGATGGTCAATTTGATTCCTCACTCCTCCATCTGCTGATACCCATGTTGCCTTGTGAATGTCTTTATGGGGAAATAGTGTTCCTGCTATTACAAGCCCATTCAGCTGACAAAACTCGCACAATCTCTCTCCATTGCCATTCTGTGTTCCAAGTCCATGTACGCCCATAGTCCTTTCATACCCTCTGTTATCATTTCCAACCTTTGCGTTGAGGTCTCCCATGATGATGATGATGTCATTCTTGTTGCAACCGTCAACTGCTTCCTGTAGTTCTTGATAGAACTGTTCCTTCTCCTCGTCTTCTCTCATTGTGTGGTGCGTACACTTGAATAATAGTCACTGTCCTGTACCTTGAGTAGAATCTGGCTGTTATGATCCTCTTGTTGATGGGGGTCCATTCCATGAGTGACTTCACTGCTTCCTGGCTAATCATGATGGCAACACCATCCTCGTGCAGTTCGTCTCCGCTGTAAATCAGTGTCTGTCCCGAAGCCATCCTCATCCTGCCTGCTCCTGTTCATCTGCACTCGCTAATTCCAAGGATGTCCAGCTGGTACCCCTCCATCTCTCTCGCGATCTGTGCCGCAGCTCCTCCTCTGTACATAGTCCTCACATTCCAATGTCCAATGGTGAGGATTGTTCTGGGGCTTGCTAAGGATCTCGTCGGGCGGTGAGCTTCCCGAAGGCTTTGACCCATCGTCGTCATGGTGCCGGTGTCGGCGATCCCCGCTCCCCCATGGTCTTGATTCATATTGACGTCCGTAGTTTCTGTAACTGATGGATTTTTTTCCAGGAGTAGGTAGTTAACCTCCTGCCCAACCCCCTGCTTGGGGGACCAGGGTTTTCCCAATGAAACTATAGGTTTAAGAGCTTAGTCTGTTTTTGTGTTGTCTTCAATGCCAAAGAGAATCAGTTCGATGTTTGATGACAGCCTGTGACACGCTGCACAGGTTTCTCTCAACATTATTTGCAGCTCCATCGAAAAAGAACGAGAAAAGTCACAATAAGTGTTGCATTGCGTCCTTTTCCTGTTTGCAAAAAATGCGCTTGTCACTGTTACTACTCCTATTTTCCTAAAGACGGTATTTGTTACAAACATTCTATAACAAGTTTTAATTTCAAACCATTCTAGTTTTATTTCCGGTATTCTTTTAATTTGTTTAGACTTTTCTTTGTCAATTCCTACGTCTGGTTTTTCTTCCCAATGGACAAAAGGCTTGATTTTAAGAATATCTATTCATTAAGTAGTAATCCTTTACAAACAGGGATGATCGAGCAAATTGCCTTTGAACAAGAGTCGCCAACGTCGTTAATGACAGTTTATCTTTTCTTTTTTTTAACTTTTTTTTTACTTTTTAATGATTGTGAACAACTCACATATTTTTAGAAATGTACTTTAGCATCAATCTTGTGTGAGAAAGCTCTATAGTATAAAAGTCTCCCTTACTGTCTACAAGGTCTTTAATGAATACAATATTCTACTGTGCCCAATGTTCATATTAAAAGACTTTATTTGCAGTCTTGATTTTTTCATTATAAAAAAATGGTTCAGCCAGTAGCTCATGTTCCTCCTTTAATTCAATTTGTCCACAAAATTTTTCAGTTGCCGAGAACACGTTTTTTTTTCAAAACTGATTGGTTATATTAGATTCAAAGTGTTTGGGTCCGTAACTTTGCACTACATTAATTTCTGGACATAAAAGTCTTATTATGTGTGTCCAGAATGGAGGGGAGGGGGGGGGGGATCGTGATGCTATATTTAGTTAACTATGTTGATGTATTAGTCAGGCTTAACACACCAAGGTTATCTCTGCACTCATACACGCATATGCGCACTCATGCACCCACCAAACATTCACCTCTCTCTGGGAATGGGATGTCACGCATTCGTTTCTCTCCTAGCACAACTGAGAACACAAAATACTGTTTCTATGCCAATTATAATTACACACGAAAAATCCAAATACATAGAAAAGAATTATCAAAACATAAAAGATCAATGCTTCCTAGTACCGGGTTGTAATAAAACGGCTTCTTACCAGGCCAGGTTTCCACACACACACACACTTGCACACCACACCACAGTTCTCGAACAAGTCACTTCGAGTTTTCTTCAGTTCTTCAGCACTGGGTGGTGGTGATGCCCTTGGTTGACTGGCACCAGGTTTCGGGAGTGGGTCTCCATGGTCGTCTCTGGGAACTCGACGTAGAAATCTTCTTTGTCTCTTTCACTCACCTCTGGGCTTCGAACTCAGTCTTTCTTTCTCTGCTTGTCTTCTACGCATGGTACTTGCTGACGCTTCTGTCACCCAGACCACGTTTCTCTCAAACCTGCTCTGTCCTGCTCACTCTTCTCTCTTCTCTCTCTTCCTCTGTTCTTCTCTCACTCTCTCGTGGTTTTCCCCTCTTCACTCTCCCCTTGGTGTTGTTCTCACCCTCAGTTTATATGGGGATGGACACAAAGGATATCCATTTGGGCATTCCTTTGCCCATGTTGCTTCGCTACCACATTATTCACAAGTACACTCTAGCTACATTCTTCCACACGCCAGCATTCACACATATCCCTACCAAACTGCTTAACAAAAAACCGCTTCGCACCAAATGGACATCGAAAATTCCCGCCGACTACGGGGGCCACTTTAACACTAATTATCCTAGAGAAAGCTACGACAACGATGTCCACACGCATTCAACTAGCCTGACAAAGCATCAACACAGTGCCCCACGGCAATACCATCTGAACAAGCCCACGACTCCTGCTCTTCAAGGTCTGTTTACAAAGCAACTCAAGCTCACTGCGTCTTTAGCGCCCACTCGATGCTCCAAGGTCCTAGTGGTTAAATTTTCCTCCCTTTCGCTATCGGAAAGGTTCGAACTCGGGAGGGTGATCACTACCTTAGGTGCCATCTATCACCAGACCACTTCAACTTCCTTGACACAGTTCGACCGTATGCACTAGGTGAGGGCGTGCTGCTAATCGGCCCATTTTCTATTTCTCCACCATGCGCAGCATTGTTTTCCTCTAAAGCGCTTCAAGCCCTTTGTGAGAAGTTTCGCTCCCTTGACAATGTGAATCAACATTGTAGGTTTGAACTATCATCTTTCTCAACCAAGCTAATGTTAATGCCTCTATGTACGTCTTGATCTCGGGAACACCAATGTCCCCTTCTTCTATATTTTGCATAGCGTACTAAACACAGGAAACTTGTATTTATTGTTGCCACCAGTTTCACACAATTATCCAAAACGTGCATCATGCAGTGAATAGTTAATTAGCAACTGATATACGTTACTATCCACAGTATTAGTATTATTTAACCATTCGCAAAAACATACGCATGGCGTATTACATTGAAAATCGTTCCTTCAAAGACCTAACATTAACAAATGAGAAAGGCGTTTTTTCTTCTTTTTTTTTCTGTAAGCGAAACTTACATGTGATGGTTTCATCTTCATATCTTAAGTATAATGTTTGCAAGAGAATAAAGTCATCAGTCTTGATCTGAATCACTTTGCATAAAAAAACACCGAGAAAAAAAAAACCCAACCAACAATTGATTTTTGACAAACTCAGATTCCTATCATGGCCTGTCTATGCATGTGGTTAGAACGTTCTTAACATTTGCATCCATTTTTCATTAATAGCTTCATCAAGTGGCTTTGTTTCGTTCAAAACAATCTGCACGCAAGTTTTTTTTTCTTTAATGTCTATTTTAACTGTTACAGCTGGTTCAGAAACTTCGCATTAAAATTGCACTTACCAGTGGATTCCTGACCTTTGAGAAGTGATCTTCTTTCAGGCCTTTAAATGAAAATTCTCTTTGCGACTGGCAGCTAGCAAAGTGACCGCAACTTTGAGCGAGAGAGGCAGAAAGAGAGAACAAACGAACGAACGAACAAAATTGTTAATCAGTATAGGCCATGGCCCTTCTGATGGGGCTGCAGTATAAGTAACCATTCACATAATCTGGCAATATTACATCGTCTGACAACAAGAAGCTGACAGATAAGCATATCAAATTTGTACAGTAACTGTAACCGCTATGTTCATTCAACCGACCTGAGTTGTGCGCCTCTTAAAAGCTTTGAATAAGTACATGCAAATGTTTTTTGAATCTGCTTCATTTTGATTTGCCATAAGTAAAACAGCTCAAAATGAACAAGGGTCCTCACAGAATGTGCTAGCAATATTTTCACGCAAAACAACAAAGTAAAAAATGTAATTAATCTTCATTTGAGAGAGAGAGAGAGAGAGAGAGAGAGAGAGAGAGAGAGAGAGAGACAGACAGACAGACAGACAGACAGACAAGACAGACGGACAGACAGATAGACAGGCATGCAGGCAGACAGACAGGCAGACAGACAAAGACAGAGAGACAGAGATAGACAGACAGACAAAGAGACAGAGACAGAGAGATCCAAAGTGTTTTTTCTGCGTTTTCCTCCTCTCCCTCCTCACCCCCCATCCCCACCCCCCGCCGCAGCCCATATCTCAGTTCCAAGACCATCTTTGCAGGTATACAGCCACTTTAACTTGGGAGAGTGGTGCCATGGTCTTCGTTCTTCCGAGCAATACACGGATCGACTTTGATGAATTTGATGTAGACGAATGTGTAATTTGGAGTACCACTGAAGACCAATTCCATGGCTGTCTTTGTTCCTTCCATTTTAGTCGTTTTGTATGTGAGCTCCCATCCGTTTCAGATCGTCACCACATCAACACACCCGTCACGCTTCCTGTTCCGAGCAGCACGACCGCATCAAGCATTCCTCTGGAACTCTGTCCCATGCAGCACCTGACTCACACACTGCTGGCCTGTGATGTCAAAAGTTGGTGCAGGGGACTGGAGAACACTGAGACGTGGTACAGGGCCACATGCAGTATGTCCCAGGGAGTGTCACAGCCCTACTTCTATTGTGATGTAACTGGAGACTTCGTGCCTCATACTCTGGTGTGCGATTTTCGTGAGGACTGTTTAGATGGACGTGACGAAGACTTCTGTGAGCATCTCGTGTGCCAGGAAGACATGATGGACTGTGGAAACAGACAGGTGTTTCTGTGATTTTATTCCCTCTGCATACACTGTCCCCCTACAAATTCGGCTAAGCGTGTACACCAAGAAAATATCTAAGGCTTGTAGAATTGCGTCTTCAGAGTCTTTTTTTAAGAATCATACTTTATTTCCAAATGAAAGAACAAATTGCAAATAAGGACTACAAAACGCATACATGAGCAACAACAAAACATAATCGTCATGATCATGATCATCATCATCATGAACAATAAAGTCAAGCTCCCTTGAAACTGAACACGTCACAGTTGTCAGTTTACTTGACTCACCTTCTTCACAACATTTCATTTCTACTCCATCTTCTCTTGAATACTTTTTCACAGCACTAATACAACTGTTATAATTATGCCATTAACAAAGGACTGGAAGATTTTTTTTTTTAATCACCCATTTTTATCTGAAAGATTCCGTACACAGAATACACCATTTTCGATCCAATTAAGAAACACAGAACCCCCCCCCCCCCTCCCTCCTCAAATTCGTATTACAAAACAAAGGCTCTGAAAAAAGTTGTTCTTCAGTTTTGACACAAACGGTATTACCTATTTCTTTATATATGCTTTGAATACATCTTTCCAGAAGTGACTTAACTTATAATGCCAGACGGAACAACACCTAATTCATAAATAATTCCCACTTTGTTACATAATGAAAAAAAAGGTATTTTTTCGATTGTATTGCTTGGTCCTTTTTGAAAAAAAAACCCATTAAACTTCTTCAACTTTGGCCCAGACATTATTAAATGGAATTCTACTTTTTATAAAAACATAAAAACCTGTGTGTCCATTGATGGACAATACTCCAGTTGGTTCCCGATCAGACGGGAGTGCGGCAGGGGATCCGTGCTCGCCGTATTTATACTTAATTCGTGCAGAGGTCTTGTCCGTCTTAATTAGACAGCATGATGATATAAAAGGAATTCAGGTGAGGGAGCAGGGGGTCCTCCTGTCGCAATTTGCTGATGACACAAATATCTGTCTAGATTGCACATAAACGTCATTTAGAGAAGGTATTGATGTGTTGAAAAGTTTTGCACAGATAGTGGGTCTAAAAATCAATAATAAAAAAACAACTAAAGTATTTTGGTTTGGAAGTAAGAAAAAATCAACCACAAGGTATATGCGTGACAAGAGCTTTTGCTGGAACCCCGGGATTTTTAAGATTTTGGGCATTCAATTTTGCCTAGACTTCAGTAGTATGATTGAAATAAATTCCCAGGGAAAGTTACTTAACATTAAAAGACTATTAGGGAGGTGGAGCAAGAGATATCTCTCTCCTCTGGGTAAGATAACAGTTATGAAAAAACTCTTGTTGTAGCAAAACTAACATACTTATTATTAAACTTGCCGGATCCATCACTAACTTTTGTCAACGAACTACAAGCTGTGTGGTATTTTTTTATGGAGTGATAAGCCCGCAAAGATAAGAAAAAAGAAGCATTGTGTGTAAACCATATACTAGGGGTGGGTTACAAATGATTGATTTGCATGCTTATATTGCTTTATTGAATTGTCATGGTTAAAAAGACTTAATTTTAGGGAAGCTTGCAAAGGACCCAGATGAGGAAGCCACCATCGAAGACATGGGTTTTAATTTAGAGATGAGATGTGGACGCATCACCCAGCAGGAAATTGTGGAGGCCATCAGGCAAAGGGCAACAGGGCACCAGGTGAAGACAGAATCACGACAGACATGTTGAAGGCAGACCCCAAAACGAGTGCAAAGGCTTTAGTGAAACTATTCAACAAGGTATGGGAAGAGGAGAAAGTTCCGGACACATGGAAGAAAGGCATCATAGTGAAGCTCCCCAAGAAGGGCGACCTCTCGGAATGCGGCAACTGGTGGGGAATCAACTTGCTGTCCGTCCCGGGGAAGATCTTCTGCCGTGTCCTTCTACAGCGCATGAGGCAAGCCATTGAGAGAACCCTACGAGAAGAACAGGCAGGGTTCAGAAGCGGGAGAAGCTGCACAGACCAGATCTTTGTTTTACGAACAATTGTGGAATAGTCCATCGAATGGAATTCATCACTCTACGTCAACTATATCGATTTCCAAAAGGCTTTCGATGGCATCCATCATCCTTCGCTGTGGAAGATCTTGGAAGCCTACGGATTTCCTCTGAAAGTCGTCAACATCCTACAGGACATGTAAGCAGACAACTAGTGCTGTGTGCGACATGATGGACAGCAGAGCGAGTGGTTCCACGTGCAGACCGGGGTCAGGCAAGGCTGCGTGATCTCGCCGACAATTTTCCTTGTTGTCATTGACTGGGTGATGAGGATGGCCACCAGCGATAGGGCTAGAGGGTTTGTATGGGGTCTGACTGCCAGGCTTGAAGACTGCGACTTCGCCGACGATATTGCACTGCTGTCGCACGCCCAGAAAGACATCCAGGAAAAAAAACATCAAGAGTGGACCTAATAGCCAGCAGTGTGGGACTCAAGATTCACCCCGACAAGACCAAGATCATGAAGGTGAAGACGAAGAGCACAGAGAAGGTCAGTGTGCGAGGCTCAACTCTAGAGGAGGTGGAACACTTCAAGTACCTCGGCAGCTTCATCTCGGCCGACAGCAACATCGAGAAGGAGATCTCAACCAGGATAGGACTCGCAGCCCGGGCATTCAGCGGGTTGAAAAACATCTGGAAGTCAACTGTCCTGCAAACCAAAACCAAGTTGAAGATCTACGGTCCAATGTACGCTCAGTATCCCTATACGCCTCAGAGACTTGGAGAACCAACAAGAAGACTGAGAGTAGGCTCAGAGGCTTCGAAGGAAGGTGTCTTTGCCGAATCCTGAAACTTCACTGGCAGCAGCCTATCACCAACAGAGAAGTGTCAAGGCGCACCGGCATAAACAACATTGTGGCCGAGGTGAAGGAGCGGCGGTGAAGGTGGCTGGGACACATCCTTCGGATGGGCACGACCAGACTCCCTCATACTGCGCTGAGATGGGCACCACCAGGGAAGAGAAAGCGAGGCAGACCACTCGGCACCTGGAGGAGGACAGTGGAGGAGGAGATGAGAGAGGCAGGCAAGACCTGGAATGAACTGAGCTGGCTTGCCCAGGACAGAGAGGGCTGGAGGGAGCTTGTTGGCGCCTTATGTCCCGGGACGCGGGATGAAGAGGATTAAACTAAAACAAAAACTTGCAAAGGTTTATATATGCATTATTTCCCAACCTTGTAAACCTGCCAAAACTAGGCGAGGAATATGTGCTTATTTGTCTGAGGTCATGTAATAACCTATTTTGGACAGATGCACTAAAAACTTTTAAGCGTTTGTATGCAAATACCTCCCCCTGAACCCTGCAGAATTCATGGCTGAATGTATTCACTACAATAAACACATAACAAGAGGCAGACATGTTGTTGTTGTAAAGGAATGGGTTGATGAGAGCATTTTGTTTATTCAGTGTTACTGATAACAGATTCAATACCTTTCATGAATTCCAAGATCTTCATCCAAACAGTAAGATAACTAATTTTCTCTTATATGCTGGTATTATTAACGCTATCATCGAGCATCAACGGAGATGTTATATTCAGTTGGTAGATTATATATCGGGTCATAGAAACGACAATTTGAAAAGCTGTAAAAATAAAAATTAAAAAAAAAAGGAAGCAAGAGCATACAGGGACTACTTTTGAAATCTGATGCCTGCAGCGGTTCTGAAATGGAACATTAGTTTTGAAAATTTGAACTGGTTCTAGATTTTTAAATATTGTAAAATTATTCATGACACAAAACTGAAATGGTTTCAGCTGCGTATATTACATTGTCTTCTGCCAACAAAAAATATACGACTGCAAGTTTGTTGAAGACAAAATTTGTAATTTTGCCAGGAAGAAATTCAAACCATCCAACATCTGTTATAGAAATGTACAAGTGTACAGAACTTCTGGCTTGATGTAATGCATGTTCTGTCCACAAAATGTGAACGCTGTGAAACTTCAGCTGTCAGAAGAACTGATTTTGTTTGGATATAAAGATGGTGTTAAAACAGATTTTGGGCTTAATTACATTTTATTAACTGCAAAATTCTACATATTCAAATCATACATGGCAAATGTTGTACCCAGTGTGCAAGGTTTCCTTTGTGTTATGAAAATCAGATATTATGACCTTAAATTTATGCATTCATTAGAGGGTACACATTCTCAATTATGTGAACAATGGTGGGGATACCAATGTTTATTTTGAAATGTGTGCATTCCCCTATAAGCTATATCGATACATATGTGAATGGTTACTAGTAAGCAATACAGACTCTCTCTCTCTCTCTCTCTCTCTCTCTCTCTCTCTCTCTCTCTCTCTCTCTCTCTGCAGGTTTGCTTCTTCTTCTTGGTTAGAGAAGAGGCCCTAACCTGCAAAACTTATCTTCCCAGTGTGACGAAAAGTTTTAACTCCCTGAATGGTTTAACTCCCAGGGAGTTAAACTGTTCATATGTAAATTTTAACTCCCCGGGAGTTAAACTAGAGTATAAAAAAACTAATTCCCTCTGTGTTTCAGTTTGACTCCAGGGGAGTTATTCTGACATACCACTAGAATGACTCCCATCCACAATCCACCACCCACTCCCCACACATCGCTACCACCCATGCATGTATTTTATATATATATATATATATATATATATATATATATATATATATATATATATATATGAGGATAGCAACGCTAGAAACGCTAGAAACAAGCTTGTAGATTTTAATACTTCATTTTTTAAAAATATTTTTTAACTAATATATATATATATATATATATATATATTCTCAGCCGCTGACAATGCTTGGGTTATTGAACAGCAGAGCTGACCACTCAGACTGTTCCATATTTTCTTTTAATCTCCCTTGCATCCTTAAATGGATCCTCAAGCATAGGCTCAAAGATTAGCCCCTACATTTTATACTGTTTGCATAATGTTTTTAATTTTTCAGAAACTTTTTACCTCTCCACACTTTCGTTTTATTTTATTCTACTACCTTTCGTCGGCTGCTTTGGGGGTGCTGTTGGATTCTTCTTTGAACCCTTGGTGGTGAGAACACCACAGAATTACGGACTGTGGTGTGTCTCTATTTGACGCCAAGAGCATATACACAATCAGCCGTGTCTCCCTGATGAGTTCCGATCCAGCGGACGAAAGGCCTTGGAGCAGGCGATACATATAGATCTGCCTTCGAGAGGGATTGCGATGGTTCCCTCATGCAGCTAGTGAAGGGTTTTCATTTTTATAATATGCATCCCCCTCACCCCCCTTTTTTAATTTCAAATCTTTGCCAAATCATTACAATAATGATGGAAGAATTGTTAAACTACACTTGTTTTCCCCCACTACTTAATTGTTCAACATTATATTGTTTGGTTAATCAGTGGGTGATTGCATCTCTTAGGAGATCCAAGTAAAGGTTGTTCTACTCAATTCTTGGCCGCTGACAATGCTTGGGTTATTGAACAGCAGAGCTGACCACTCAGACTGTTCCTTTTTTTTTTTTTATCTCCCTTGCATCCTTAAATGGATCCTCAAGCATAAGCTCAAAGATTAGCCCCTACATTTTATACTGTTTGCATAATGTTTTTAATTTTTCAGCAACTTTTTACCTCTCCACACTTTCGTTTTATTTTATTCTACTACCTTTGGCTGGCTGCTTTGGGGGTGCTGTTGGATTCTCCTTTGAACCCTTGGTGGTGAGAACACCACAGAATTACGGACAGTGGTGTGTCTCTATTCGACGCCAAGAGCACAGACACAATCAGCTGTGTCTCCCTGGGGCCGTATTCATGAACAGACTTAACTGGAGGTTAAACCCGACTGTGGTTAACTCTCAAACCGGAGGTTAACTCCCCAACCGCGACATTCATGGCCATCGGTTACGGCTAACCGGTGGTCTTGACCGGCGGTTATTTTAGCGGAGGGGGCCCCCGCCGTTACACTGCCTAACCAGAGGTTAAATATGGCGGCGTTCGTGTACATGCGAAATTTCCGACGGCGTGTTTTGCGACGGAAACGAGTGTTTCGCGATAGAAATAATCCAGTTGACTCGTTTGACGACGTGGAACTGTTCACTAAGTTCAGATTTCGTCGTGAGCACATTTTGAGTCTCACAGACGCAATAAACGAGGAAACTTGAACACCCAAATCGAAGGGGAGCACTGTTGCCAGGTACAGCAAGTGTGCTTAGCCCTTCGTTTCTATGCAACTGGCACATTTCAAGACGCAATTGGAGTTCTACTGCTTCAAGTCAGCCAGTCAACTGCATCCCGTACAATTCATTCAGTGACAAGAACATTGTTGTCTCTTGTACCAGTTTGGATACAGTGGCCAAGTCAGGCAGCGGCAGACAGGCAAAAAGAAAAGTGCTTTGACATTGCCAACTTCCCACAAGTGTTAGCATGTGTTGATGGTATGCACATTCCAATAGCACACCCTCCCCAGGACATCGAGAACGACTTTGTGAATCGCATGAATGTCCACTCCATCAACGTGCAGGTGAAGCTATGTTTCATGTATTTGTGTATGTGCAGATGTCTGTGTGCCTACGTACCTGAGTCAGAGAGAGAGAGAGAGGGAGAGAGAGTGTGTGTGTGTGTGTGTGTGTGTGTGTGTGTGTGCGCGCGCGCGCGCGAGCTTGTATTGCTGCTGGTAAAGCAGAGACACTGCAGTTGATCAACATACTTCTAAGGTACTGTATCTGTTTGCCAGTTTGTTCATTTAACTTCTAGTTCTAAAGTGTTTGATTCCTGCCATGTCAGTTTATGCACATTGGTATTGTTGTTGGTATTTATTATGTATGTGTCCATGTTGGATTCTGCAATATATTTTATGAACAAGGTGGTCAATAATGTAATGTAGAGTGCAAACAATAAGTTACCTGTAAAATATATAAGTTCATGTTGTCATGAATGTAAAAACCTGAACATTGTTTTGAGTAAACAGCAAACAACAGAAGACAAAGAGAATGTTTCAGTGAAAACACATGAAATACACACAAACATGTTCTCAGTTGAATGTTTATTAGACAAATGGTGTTCAACTATATGTGTGTATATATATACATCAACAACAAATACAATTTTGGCACCAACATTGCAAAATAAATGAAGAAAAAAATGCTGAAGGAAAAAAAGGACACTTGCATTGCACGCACTACTTGCTGCAATAATTGGCCTATATCTTACCTTCACAAAAAACAGTCATGAGCAAAACAACATTGTTTTACACCAGCTAATAAATTTTAAGGCATTATTAACACACCTAGCAAAAATACATGGCATTAACAAGCTTCATTTCATGTTGTTGACTTTCAAAGTGGCTACCCTCTTGGGCCCCACCATTTAACATTGTCTTCAGTTATAGTGCAGCGTTTTGACCATACAAAAATTAAAACAAAACCAAGAACAAATTTTCCACACACACACACACACAC
>CM065739.1:14815677-14818177 GCA_033310375.1 Conus canariensis
TAAAGGTTATTCTACTCAATTCTCAGCCGCTGACAATGCTTGGGTTATTGAACAGCAGAGCTGACCACTCAGACTGTTCTATATATATATATATTTTTTATCTCCCTTGCATCCTTAAATGGATCCTCAAGCATAAGCTCAAAGATTAGCCCCTACATTTTATACTGTTTGCATAATGTTTTTAATTTTTCAGCAATTTTTACCTCTCCACATTTTCGTTTTATTTTATTCTACTACCTTTCGCTGGCTGCTTTGGGGGTGCTGTTGGATTCTTCTTTGAACCCTTGGTGGTGAGAACACCACAGAATTACGGACTGTGGTGTGTCTCTATTTGACGCCAAGAGCACAGACACAATCAGCCGTGTCTCCCTGATGAGTTCCGATCCAGCAGACGAAAGGCCTAGGAGCAGGCAATACATATAGATCTGCCTTTGAGAGGGATTGCGATGGTTCCCTCATGCAGCTAGTGAAGGGTTTTCATTTTTATAATATACATCCCCCCTCACCCCCCTTATTTAAATTTCAAATCTTTGCCAAATCATTACTATAATGATGGAAGAATTGTTAACCTGCACTTGTTTTCCCCCACTACTTAATTGTTCAGCATTATATTGTTTGGTCAATCAGTGGGCAATTGCATCTCTTAGGAGATCCAAGTAAAGGTTGTTCTACTCAATTCTCAGCCGCTGACAATGCTTGGGTTATTGAACAGCAGAGCTGACCACTCAGACTGTTCTATATTTTTTTTTATCTCCCTTGCATCCTTAAATGGATCCTCATGCGTAGGCTCAAAGATTAGCCCCTACATTTTATACTGTTTGCATGTTTTTAATTTTTCAGCAATTTTTACCTCTCCACACTTTCGTTTTATTTTATTCTACTATCTTTCACTGGCTGCTTTGGGGTGCTGTTGGATTCTTCTTTGAACCCTTGGTGTGAGAAACACCACAGAATTACGGACTGTGGTGTGTCTCTATTTGACGCCAAGAGCACAGACACAATCAGCCGTGTCTCCCTGATTAGTTCCGATCCAGCGGACGAAAGGCCTAGGAGCAGGCGATACATATAGATCTGCCTTTGAGAGGGATTGCGATGGTTCCCTCATGCAGCTAGTGAAGGGTTTTCATTTTTATAATATACATCGCCCCACACTCCCCTTTTTTTAAATTTCAAATCTTTGCCAAATCATTACTATAATGATGGAAGAATTGTTAACCTACACTTGTTTTCCCCCACTACTTAATTGTTTAGCATTATATATATATATATATATATATATATATATATATATATATATTCGAAATGTGTGTGTGTGTGTGAGTGTGTGTGCGTGCGTGCGTGCGTGTGTGTGTGTGTGTGTGGTGTGTACTCCTTATGCACGGCCACAGTTCTCAATCGATCGACACGAAATTTGGTATCAAGCATCCTTAGCACCCCAGGAAGGTCATGGGCTATTTAGTTTTGGGCGGCACTGTTTCTAGGGTGCAGAATGAGTAAATATTCAAAAAATTGGAGCCATAGTTCTCAACCGATCGACACCAAATTTGGCACAAAGCATCCTTGGCACCTTGGAAGTGTCTTGGCTATTTGCTTTTGGCTGGCACTGTTTTTAGAGCGCAGCAAAATTAAATGTTTGATAAATTGATTTCTGCCTATGGTAAGTACAGTGAGCTTAGCGAATTGAGCCACCAGGGTCATCAAAATTACAATGCTTTCACCTCACGTGGCACAGAGAGAGCCACAAGAGAGAGATCAACTTTCCTCTCCACTATTAGCTAAGTTATGATATTCTAGTGGACTTCAATTCAACTCATCCAGAGCTTTCCCCCACTTAATGATGAAACAGTGAGAACATGTCTATTGTTATGAACTTTAACTACTGCACTTGGTGTAAGCATGTGAAATTGATGTGTAAAAGAGCACGCAATAAAAGTAACATTGACATGTCCGCTGTATACAAACTTTAGCTACTGCACTGGGTGTAAGCAAGTGAAGTTGATGTGTGGAAGTGCACTGAACTGGTGTCTGTTCTTTGTTGTTCAATCAGTACTGAATGTTTGAACTTCTCTCTAATTCTGTCTCTCGGAGCTACAAATACTTTTAAGACTAAATGCCTAAAGAAACTTATCCCAGAGCCACTATAGCGTGGCATTACGTCAGGCAGTAACATATTTATCTGGAGACTCCCCAATCGGGAGCTTGCTGCTATACCACAGGCTCTCTATGCCACAAGTACTTTATGCCACAGCTCTGGATACAACAGGCTCTATATGTCCACAATTTCATGGAGACCTGTTTTTCCACAGCTCCTTATGTCACAGGCTCTCTATAACACAGCCCACTATGCCATAGACCCGCAATGCCACAAGTGCACATTATATGGTTAGGGTGAACCCTACCCCTAACCACTACCCCACTCCTAACCCCACCCCTTCCCCTAACCCTAACCTTAGCCCAAACCCTAACTCTAACCCTAACCCTAGAGTAAAATACAAGTTAG
>CM065739.1:14828177-14855677 GCA_033310375.1 Conus canariensis
CAACGAACATTATTATTTTTAGTGTATGGGGGACAAGGAAACAAGCAAACAAATTTGAAGAAAAGAGGCGGAACATAATTCGATAACATTTCCTCTGTGAACTTGCAGCCTTTATGACTGGGTTTTAAACGGAAAGGAGGTGAATTAGGCGGGGGGGGGGGGGGGGGGGAGATTTGTTTTAAACTTCGTCTTCGCATTTGAGCTCTCTGTGTTGGTCATAAATATCGCTATGGAGTATCTTGGGGCCGTGCCATTTGTTCAATTTTCCTTTCTTTCTGCGATTGCTCGATGTGATCTTTGAATTTCTGAAAGAAATTAACATTTTTTGATCTGAGCTAAGATTTTACGGAGGAAAGATTTTTGTTTAAAATTCCAGTGTGTTTTTAGAATAGTGTTTTAAAAGGGTTGTGTGAATGAGTTTGAAAAAAATTGTCATATGACTTGTGAGTTGACTTAAACACGGTGGCGGGCGTGATAGTGATATGGCCCTTTGCAGTCGACTGAGCGAGAAGCGACCTTACTTAAAACTTACTCTGCGATTGAAACGCAGGACATGTCCACCGCCCCTCTGTGGGAAACTGCTCTACTCATAAAAAATGTCGAGTAACTCGTGACTCGTGACTTTAATGTGAGGCCATCAGCCTATTCACATGAGTACGCAACAAGAAATATACATCAATTTTACATAATCAGAACAAAATTCACCATAACTGCAACGAAACATTCTTCCCTGACAGTATGTACATGCAGAATTCTATCTTGATCATACATTAACACTACTTGGTACATTCTTCCTTATGAACGTAATGTAAGTATATATATTATTATTTTAAAACTCATGATATTAATGCTGTTGATACTATCATAGAAAACACATGTTTTCTATTTCGTTACCCTCATCATATTTCGTTTATACAGTGAAGACCTTTCTACCCTGCGTCGTAAGATTCTCCGGAAAGCTGTACTATTTTAAGCATCTTTTGTTTACATCAATTACGCATGCGCAAAATAAGCCTATCGCCCTCTCCGGTGCAAAGGTAAACCCCGAATCTTGAGTCTACATAACAAAGCTGCCATGCTGACCTTTGACACACAGGGTGTGTTCTTCTGTGGTCGTGTTCGTGTGGTGTTTGACTTGTGTTGTTTATATTAAAAATGTCGAGTAGTGCGCGTGTGACAACACTGTCCGTTAGTCCAGCGGTTAGTGGTATCCCCGCCCCTCTAATGGGCGAGCGTGATGCGATAGCCAGTCGCTGGCTACAGTGTCCCCACGTGATCGTCGTCACTCGTGAACACCTCGCGTTGATTGACAGCACTGACTGACTTGATCGGCAACTGATAATATCTAAAGGCAGCCGCGGATACTTGTACGGTGTGGTGCGTGAATTTAAAGAAAAAGAAAGTAAGATGTAATGTGATTTTAGAGACAAAAAAAAAGAAAGAAAAAGAAAAGAGAAAATTGGAATGCATCTGCCCCGCCATCCACCCCCTCTCAGTCTGTCTCTCTGTTCTTTAGGGTCATGGTAAAGGTGTGTTTCAGCGAGTTGTGCGGGTTCACAGTCTATGCTCAAAACTAGGTATAACTTGTTTATTTGTTCTCAGTCTCTCTCTCTCTCTCTCTCTCTCTCTCTCTCTCTCTCTCTCTCTCTCTCACACACACACACACACACACACACACACACACACACACACACACACACACACACACACACACACAGAATCCGGTGTGCACGCGCGCTAAAAGATTTGTTATGCGATTCAGTGTGATTCTCTTCGTTTGAATTTTGTTAGGACATTTCTTCTTTTGTGCGTGCGAACACTTTGAGCTGTGCATTGAAAGCACAACAAACTTTCTATTATCAATATGATTACTGTCAGTATCACGATTATTATGAGTATTATGATTCAAAAATCACGACGGATTTATTTGCTGACGACTCGTCACTCGAATCAAATGGTAGTGATCTCCAAACAATAGAAACATCTCTCCAGAAAAGTCAAATTGAAGTGTCAGACTGACACCTCAATAAATCATACACTCGGCCGAAACCAAATCTGTGATTACAACCACTCGCCAAAAGCACCAGTTGGTGCCACTTGCCCCTAAAATTTCAGTTGAGTGGTATTTCTATCGAACATGTAGATGAGCCCCGTGTTTTAGGGGTAACAATAGATAAATTCAATGGCAATTTCGTCTCGGTAATTTATTCAAGATCATCTCAAAAACCCTTTTCCTGTTATTGCAACGAAAACGCTATGTCCACAACGCTGCACTTCAATGCACACATGATATCACGTATCAACTACGCTCCAACAATATGGATGGGAGCAGTATGTCCACACACAAAGAAAAAGACTGTTCTTTCAATAGATGTGTAGCAAAGCTACTTCCTCCAGTTGTATCTCTAACAACAGATGAAAAACTATCTTTGAATATATGTTCCAGTTGCATCTCTAAGAACAGATGAAAAACTATCTGAGTATTTTAGATCAATCAGTCGATCAATCAGTCTCTCTCTCCTCTCTTCTTTCTCTCTCTGTGTTTCAAGATACATGCATAAATAGATCACCCACATGCATGTATGTGTGTCCATGCGCACGCATGTGTATGTGTGTTTGTGCGTTAATGCACGTGGCGTCTTTGATCATTTTCTATTGTGTGTGATAATGGATTGTGTGCTTTACAGATGGTTCCAGAGGTGAACGGTGAGATAGTTCAGATACTAGAACAGAAAGTTCAGACGGTAAGTGTTGTTCATTTCCTTTCTATAAAAACAACGACGACGACGACGACGACAAAAACAACAACAACAACAACAACAACAGAGAACGACTATTGGACAACTTGCTCAGACCATTTATTTTTCTTACTTCTGCTGTATACCTAAATTCATTTGTTACTGACACGGCCATTGAACTTTCGATTCTTTGACTAATCTTCAAAGACATTCTTCTGACTCCTTATCTATGCGAACGAAGTAATGGTCGATTATTACAATCTCCATTTCATTTCTTTATCTCGCTCATTTTGCTCAACATTCAGACCTCTTTAGATACTAACATAGGTAAGTTTATAGATATGAACGTCTTGAGAAGTGATTTATTGGTAACGTTTAGCATATACATCACTATTCACGTAATCTGCACTGGCATTCACATGCGAGAATTTATTACATAAGCATTATATTGAACACACACACACACACACACACACACACACACAACACACAGATCTAGACACACGACTAGATACTCATAGAATTTTCGGATCGCGATTCATATGGAGATATCTTTTTGAAAGAGGGTGCATTTAACGACAGGGGGAAGAGCTGATTACCCCAAAACTCAACGTCTTGCCAGATTTCACCAAATGCGAATGTCTTGCCCCTCTCTTCCGTCGTACCAACCTACCCTCCTTTCTTCTTTCACTCTCTTTAACTTCGAAAGAAAAGGGGTTCGTTAGCGCCACAGATACAGATAACAGGACAAAACACAATGCATTTCGACCTCTTGGGTCTTCTTCAGACAAAAACAAACAACAATTGGGACAGTGAAAACGAGGAACTTTTCCTGCATGTCGACAAATGTCCGTGGCTTGATATCCCCAAAACATCCATGACACGTTTTACCTGAAATTCGAAATCAGATAATCGTCTTCTGATCCTTCTTGAGAATGAGTGACTAGTATGATTCTCAGATGGTTTTAGTTTTATGATAAACCTTACAATTTGATCAGTCAACGGCAATAGTATCCAAAAGGTGTCTGCTGTGCCCAGAACCATATCGGAAAAAAAACCCACTTTCACAACGGAAACGTTGTCAGTATGTTGGCACAAGAATAGGCGAAGCTGCATCGTGATTTTCGTTACTCTTTCTTTGTTCACCCTTGTTTTCCTGTAATTTGATTTATCCTGACATGTTCACCGTATTTCAATGTACTACTTCGACGTTTCCTGTCCTCAGGTAAACTGAAGCCGGAATGGGGGAAACGTCCCTGGCAATACAAGCACCTGCGCCAGAGAGTTATAATCCACCCGGACTTGGGTCAGCACTGTCGCAGGTGGCACCTGTGGGAAGTACAGTCTGTACTGGATTACATTATCAGGCAGAGGCCGAGGGACCTCCTTCTGTTGAAGGACCGAGCCATTCTCCGAGAGAGGAACGGCCATGTGATGGCAGAAGACCTGTGCATGAAGACCATGGACGTGCTGGCCGTTATGCAGGCATTTTTCTGGCTGTGCCGTGAGAGTGGCTTGAACGACACGACAGTGTACGTCGTCACAGACCGTTTGGATCTCCTCGTTTAGGTAAGGATCATTAAGTACCTAACGCACACAGCTACACAGTGTTAAAGATATAAAGTCCATGCCTTTGCCATCACAATATAAAGTCCATGCCTTTGCCATCACAATATAAAGTCCATGCCTTTGCCATCACAATCTCCTCGTTCAGGTAAGGCATTAAGACTCGCACACAGTACACAGTGTAAAGATATAAAGGTCATGCTTGCCATCAAATACTCGTCAGTAAGGATCTTAAGTCCTAGCGCACACAGCTACACAGTGTTAAAGATATAAAGTCCATGCCTTTGACATCACAATCTCCTCGTTCAGGTAAGGATCATTAAGTACCTAACGCACACAGCTACACAGTGTTAAAGATATAAAGTCAGTGCATCTGTCATCACAATATTGTGCTTGGATATACCCAAAAGTTCGAGTGGAACTCGGACAAGCACTGTCATCAACTGCTGAACCTGCACTAGTTGCACATACAGAAATGATTCATTATCAGTAATCAAAAACTCAGAAACATTTCCAATATAGTCGTAGTATAAACCACAATATTTGTTCTTACACGATTACTGCTAGGAAAGACACAGTGCATCAAATTCTGTGGTGCTGCTTTCGCTGATGCACAAAACAAAACAACAGATGTTCCTACAATTGGGTACCCCGACTTGTTCCCATTTACGTGTGAATAACAAATGGTAACTAATAAAGCAACAGGTACGTGTTGCAGACACATGCATGTCTGATCTCATGACACATAGGAACGTGATGGCCGACGGGTTTTAAGTGTATGTTTTCTGTACATAGGCCTATAACTTGTTGGAAAAACTGAATACCAGCGACCGTTTTGCATTTTTGACACTGTTCCAGGTGAAGATCGGGCGGTTCGTCAAGGAGTGGATAGACCTGGCTCCTTGTCTGAAGGTGAAGCAGATATTGTGGGTCTATTGTCCGGCCCATTCAGGTATTCGGCCTAACGTCCGTGCGTGTCACCTGTCTCAGAAGGCACGACATTCTGCTATGCCAGGTGAGTGTGTTACAAGCGTTGGAATGTGTGTGAGAGTGTTGCATAAAATAAAGCAAACTGTTTGGAAGAAGGCCAGAGTGGAATAATTTTTTTTTCAAAAGTTAGATTTTCTTTCCACATAAAAATCGAACAAGACACCAGTTTGCAGCACAACAATGAATGTCTGCAGGCGCTGTTTCTTTCATCTCGGATCTCGCATCTCATTTACACAGTTGTTATGCCACGAAGACATCCATTTTCACATTCACAACAGTAGCGCTCCAGTCAAGTGCAAACAAGAGGGATTTAAAAAGGTAATGGCCCCTAAAAACGAACACAAACAAAACACCAGGCAGAGGCCTGGAGACCCCCATGTCACCAGGTTTAAATTCCATTGCAGGAATCCTACATATTGATGGAAAGGAAATCAGTTTTTCTTGCATTTCGATAAATCCCAGTGACATGAAAAACTGAACTATCCTTCATTGGAGTTGACTACAATGATACCTGAATGGTGTCTGTCGTACCCAGAACTATTTCGGATAAAAGCCCCATTCAGAATGGATAAACTGTTAATATGTTGACACAAGAATAGGCGAAGTTGCGTCACGATTTTCGTGACTGTGTTTTGTTTTCCCGTGTTTTCCTATCACATAATTCGACCTCATATTTACCATTATCAAAGTTTCACCACTTCGCTGTTTCCTGTCCTCAGTTGAACGGGCCTTGGAGTTGGGCTACAAGCTGGAGTGGGAGAAATGCCCCTGGCAATACAAGCACTTGCACCAGAGAGTAATAATCCACCCAAACTGTCGTAAGTGGTTCCCGAAGGAAGTTCGGTCTATACTGGACAACACCATCAGGCAGGGGCCCGGGGACCTTCTTATCTAGACAGATGGTTCCTTTAAAAAAGGCGTGGGTGGATGGGCCTTCGTAGCTATGCGCAAGAACGCCATTGTCCATGAGATAAGCGGCCATATAGTCAAGGAGCGGTTGCGCGCCGGTATCGTAGAGGAGCTGGCCGTTACACAGGCGTTTGTCTGGCTGTCCGGTCAGACTGGCTATCACGACACGTTGGTGTACGTCATCTCAGACTGCAAGGATCTCCTCGACAAGGTAAGGATCACTGGGTTCCTAACGCACACAACTACACAGTGTTCAAGATATATTCCCATTGCATTTGCCACTACAATGTTGTGCTTGTGACTACACCTTATACTTAGCATAGCACGTTTGTGACGCTTACGAACATGTGTGAATAAAAAGAATTGCCAAAACATGATTTTTGCAGTTATATTCCATCTGTGAACCAAAAACTGTCTTCTGATTCTTACATACGTAATATTCACCTTGATATTTAAAGTTTTTTTTTTTTTTGTTTTTTTTACGTCTGGTAATAAAACCTAAACTAGTCAAAGAATTGCATGTGGCTGTCGACTATTCGAAAATATGTGCTTCATAATGTAGTGGCATACTAGCATAAGATGGGTTAAGTACTTTTTTGTTTTAGCTGTGAGATGAAGTGACTATTTAAAGTGCAAATATGAGGGATTTTCAAAGGTAATGGCCCCTAAAAACGAAATGCTCGTATACATCGTTTGGTATAAACGGTGAACCATTGATTCTGAAGTCAACTTGGATGTTGACCTTTATTTAGTTTCAAAACAGTGGTACAGTATTACAAACGCACTTCTTGGACAGGCTGTCGGGGTGGGGTGGGGTGGGAGTGAAGGGTACGGGATTCATAATGTTGAACCTGGATAAGTTGCAAGCATCTGAATATGCCGTTCCTTTTGTATACTACTGATTGCTGTTGTCTGTAGTTAAACGTCTTTAGGTGTTGATTGTGAACGTCTGGGTTTTTATTGGACATATTAAGAGTTTTGATAAGAATAATTGTAGTCATGTTGATAATGAAAATTAACAAAGAATTAATAATAATAATGATGACCCTTTTGCACTTTGATACTGTTAATGATGATAATAACAATGATAAAGATGATGATAACAATGGCCATTTTGCACTTTAACACTGTTAATGATAATAATAATAATGATAATGATGATGATGATAAACAATGGCCATTTTGCACTTTGACACTGCTACAGGTAAAGCTCGGTGGTTTCGTGGGGCAGTGGATCGACCTGGCCCCTTCTCTCAACGTGAAGCAGATCTCTTGGATCTACTGTCCAGCCCATGCTGGCATTGAGCCAAACATCCGCGCGGATCAACTGGCGAGGGAGGCACGAATTGCTGCTATGATCGGTGAGTGTTACTGTGGCACAGACGTTGGAATGTATGCGAGCGTGTTGGAGAAAGCAAGCTGTTCGGAAGAAGACGAGAACAGAACGACTTTTAAACCTTAGATTTTCCTTTCACAAAAAACGAACGAACGAGACCACCAGTTTGCAAAATGAATCTTTTATTTAACGTGTTTTCAACATAATTGGTGATATTACACGAACAAAAATGTTATGAATAAAATAAAACAAATAAAATGAAAAGATCACACACACACACACACACACACACACACACACACACACACATACACTTATACAAGTGTATTACATTACATTACAATATTAAATAACCACAAAATTTAAAACCAAACTGTAGTAAAAGGCCGATAGGACTATTCAATATATTTCGACCAATGCCATACACTTTAAATAAATGATTGTATGATAATTAATCAGCAGATAATCTATTGTCTAAAACGCACAGCTGGTCAACATATGAAATATTCAGAATCTGGCAGTTCTTGTAGTGCTGCAAACTCGTGAGGCAGTGGATCGATCTGGCTTCTTCTCTCAATGTGAAGGATCCCCTGCCTCACCAGTCGGCAGCACAATAATTGCCTACTCGCACACTCTTTCCTCAATCTTGCATCTCATTTTACACAGTTGTCATGCTATAAAGACATCCATTTTCACATTCACAACAGTAGGGCCCACTCACGTCAATCTTTGACCGGTCACACGGAAGTTGTTAGTGACCCAAGCTTGTGGACAAGGTCCGACAAAGGCAAACAGTGGGAGAACGACGCGGGATGGTTACCTGACCTCTCTGCATCGTTGTATTTAGTGTATTGGACTGAGGAGGACATGCACACATTATTAACATGTTTTGGGAATGCCAGTCCCCCCCCCCCCCCCCCCCCCTTCTCACAGGCGGAGGGGCCGAGGACTTTAGTGAATTACTACATACCGATGTAAACAAGACAGTAACAGAAAAGGAAAATAGTTTCCACTAGCACAGTAGCACATCACTCTAAGACCCTGACGTAAGGTAAGGCAATGTTGCTTACACTTGGTTATGGCCCAGCCGACCGCAAAGGCCTTGCCTGTCACCGCATTGAAGTCAACTCACAAGTCGACGTTATGTGGTAGAACAGTTAAAGAAACGATAAATGACCAGGAACTGTTACTTGCTCATTTCGTATACTCAAAATAACCTCGAAACTCAGCATATGGTTATTAGACATACGAGTCTTATTTTGCTTTGCACGTAGATTATAGTCTAAATTACTATTTGAAATCGTATACTGTTATAGGCATTCCATAAGACATGTTTTTTTTTATCATAGATATTCATCATTTTATGACACTATATATCACATTACAAAATAGCGATTTATATTTGGCTTTGTTGGTTTGCAGATGACGCTGCCATTTACCATATCGGACAGCGGCAGCCACTGCTTTCCTCGTCAAGACCTGGGGTTGGTGTCTGATTCCAGGTCAGTGACGATTCCGGTTGTTCCGGCAGATCGTCACTCGATCAAAGCAATAAGGACACCGCCAGATGGATCACTACCTGTCCCGCGATGACATTCAGCTGGGCCACAGATCCCCAGCCAGACGGGTCGATCGCAAGAAGGGAGAGGTATACCTATCACCTGATGTGTGGACCAGTCACCTACGAGATTCCGCCTTCCCAGACGTCTTGAAGGGCCCACAGAAAGCATCAGCTGTCTTCCACTCCTCGCGGATTCAATGTGATTAGTTTTGAAAATTTGCATGAAATTTTGTGCTGGATCACATTATGGAAAACGAGAACAATAAAACTTTAAAAAAAAAAACAGAACTTTGTGCATATGTGTCTGTGTGCGTTTGGGTGGGCAAGCTGATAAATATATGCTGTTGCACAATGGCTGACACGCGTAAAAGTGTTATTTCGAAATATACTGAGCCAAAACGCAGAGTTTTACAGCCACACACTCGCCAGTTAATCTCATGCATTTTCTTCTGAACCAATAAAAAGTCCAGAATATATGAATTTGAACAATAAGGTTAGGTAACTGGTGTCCTTTACTCTTCGCCAGTCTCGATACTATGGAGAGATTGTGCTGGTACCTTAATTAAGAACAACTTAACGTTACAATTATGTGATGCGCTACACCAGAGGAACGGATCGGATGGTGATTGCACATTACTGCTTGCATCAACCACTCGATGATCATATGTAACTATTTATATTATACGTGCGAGGGGGAATGTTTGATTCTGTAACATAGATGACCATGTCTATTTCCGAATGTACACATAGATTTGAAACCCATAATTTTTTCTTCATGAAAAATGCAGGGTGTTGACCTGCCTCACTGTAGTTCTCAGAGACTGGAAGTTTCCGCTGTTACGCGAACTTTCGCTGAACTTATCGCCGAAAAAAAAGAAAAGTGTTCGCGGAAAAATTCTCTAAAATTCCTAGGTATTGCAAGCGGAACTTTGTTTGACTTGATCGGTTGAGTGAGGCATAATGCGTGCAGTGGTCAAAGAGTAGTGGCCCTTCCAAGATGGGCGGAGAAACAGCTACTACTGCGGCGATGCTTTCGACGATTCCACAGCAAAAAAGCCGTGGGAATGGAGCGTGATGGAGACGGTAGTTGGCGAAGAAAGACTTGCACAACACTTCCAAGAGATAAACGTGCGTGGGACTGCGTTTTGCGATCTGCGTCGCCTTGAGATCATGAGAGGTCGAATTGCCCAGGAGGACCACTTAATTAACAGAGGTCGAATTGCCCAGGAGGACCACTTAATTAACAGCATTTCATACTGAAATGATCATCAGATCTTTACAGGCGAACCAGCACGTGACAAATAGGTATAACTTTGTAATCCTCGCGCGAAATGGAAAACTCATCCTTTTTCTCAGGAAACGGATACTGACCTTACCACTGAACTATCTGGAATTTTAAACGCTCTGCATTGTGCGGTTGATCCTCCGAAAACAATCCTCAGAACTAAGCCGCTTGTTGATTCAAAACTATATTGTGCACAAAAAGAAACGCATATTTTTTTCCCCTGAAAATATTAAAGAAAATTTTGACAGAAACATGCCCCGTATAGCAGGGAACTCAGTCCAGTGTGAATAGTCAGACATTATGGATAGACATAACAGTAGACTGATGTCTTAATTCTTCTGTGGTTGTAATGTTTTGAATGCTAAATGACGCATGAAGTGACTGAAATAAAAATATGCGTTCTTTTTGTGCATAGTATATTTTGAACAACACCCTGAAATCAGTTAATACGGACTCAGATCTAGTCTGTTTGCTTTACATATATCGTCCCATTCACTGCTTAAGAATGGAATGTAGGTATGTCTGTTGGATTCCAGCACACAGTGTTTCGTATGGCAAAAAGTGAGCAGGCATAGCAACAAAAACTTCGTGCGTACAAATAAGAGAACTCGTCTAGCGTAATTGTCAGTAAGTCAATAAATGAAGTTGAAGATTTATTCGAGGCAGCTTCTAGGGTCGTATTGCATAGAAAAAATGCTGTGTATCTGGAAACAAGAGCAGTTTTCCCAATCCTATCATAATGAACGAGAGCTTGCAGTTGCCCATATTTTGTTACCGGTTTTTTTTGTTTGTTTTTTTTGGTCAACCAGCATATCCTTTTTCGTTTTCCGCTCAACGCTTTGAAACAGATTTTTTTTTCTAAATCAAGCACGCATGTGTTCAGCAAACCATCACCAACTCGATTGTCTACAATCGCAAGATTTCTTTTACATTAAACTTTACCAGTGCAGGGGAAAAACGTTATTCAAAAAAGACATGAAGGCAAGTTATGTGAAAGCATTGTCTTTGCTTTGATATGTGTTCATCTCATTTTCACTCATTTACACACACACACACACACACACACACACACACACACACACACACACACACACACTTAGAATTACACAGTTATTACACTTATTCTATTACATTTCTTCAAACGATGAGACAACGACAATGTCCTATTTCTTATAAAAAAAATTTAAAAAAGCGCGCTCGCGCGCGCCTCTGTAAGTGTGTGTGTGTGTGTGTCTGTGCACGCGCGCGCGCGCGATTGTGCGTGTGTGTGTGTGTGTGTGTGTGTGTGTGTGCACGCGCGCGCGCGCGATTGTGTGTGTGTGTGTGTGTGTGTGTGTGTGTGCGCACGCGCGTGCCCGCGATTGTGTGTGTGTGTGTGCGTATGCGTGTGCACGCGTGCGCCCGCGATTGTGCATGTGCGTGTGTGTGTGTGTGTGTGTTAGCGTACACTACTACTACTGTTACTACTACTACTACTACTACTACTACTACTATTGTCGTCATCATTAGTAGTAGTAGTAGTAGTAGTAGTGCTGTTGTTCAAATTGTTGTAATTATTAGTGTTGTTGTTTTTGGTAGCACTGGTGGTGGTGGTGGCGGTGGTGGTGGTGGTGGTGGTGGTGATGGAGGTGGTGATAACCGTAATCGTAATGTTGTCGTTGTTTGGATTAAAAGTTTAAATTTCGTGTATAAAACGTTTTTCTTGTCCTCCCTTTAGTGCATAGAGGTGAATAAAACATGTGATGGGTTCAAGAACTGTGTCACGAACCAGGACGAGACACATTGCCCATTCCAAGGATACACGTTTAGTCAAATAGCCCCCCCAGCTGTTGTCAACTTTGACACTCCTGGAGGGTTCACCATAACCCCTCTACCAAAAAACAACAAGCAGTGCCCAGACACTCATTTTCAGTGTCACGATGATGGCTATTGTCTCCCTGTCCACACCAGGTGTAATGACATGATAGACTGTCCGGGACACGAAGATGAGGCTGACTGTAAGAATTACAAGACATGCCCAGGGTTTTATCGATGTCGGGACATTAAGAAAACGATCTGTGTGCATGTGAATCACCTGTGTGATGGTCTGCCACAATGTCCACTGCATGACGATGAGCTGGTGTGCAACATTAACTGTCCTCAGCCATGTCTTTGCCATGGGTTAGCCTTCTTCTGCAATCACACTTTTCTTGTCAGATCTTTCCCACAGCTACGCTACCTTGAAGTCTATGATTGTGGAATGAGTATGAGTGACTTCACTCATAACAGCATGCTGATTCACCTGGGTGTACAGGGGTGTGGATGGAAGAAGTTAATACGACTCATGTTACCCAACCTTCGCAGTATGGATCTTAGTAATAATCTACTTCATTTTGTAAACTTCAGCTATTTTTCAGGGATGCCTCGACTTCGGATATTGAATCTGGCCAGAAATCCTATGTCTGGTGGCATTCTTGATGTCCAAAACCAGTATGTACATCCATCACTGATGGTTTTCAACATTTCCCACGTCGAAGCAACTTCTCTAAACATGAGCATTTTTTCAGTTCTCATGCCGAACTTAAAAGTTCTAGATTTGTCATGGAGTAAAATAAAGGCACTGAAGGAACAAGGCTTGTTGTATAACATTCAGCTTTTGAATTTACAGGGTTGTGGTATAACCGATTACACTTCAGACTTCATGAAACACATGACAAATCTTACGTATGTTTTTGCGGACAACTTCAAATTGTGTTGTTCTGCTCTTTTACCAGACAATTTCCTAGGAAAATGTTCGGCCCCATCTGACGAAATATCTTCATGTGACGACTTGTTGAAATCACTTGCTTATCGTTGTGCTCTTGCGATGTTTGCCGTGACAACTGTTTTGGGAAATTTTAGTTCTTTTTTCTATCGCATCTACTTCTCTTCAGAAAGAAACAAGACTGGTTTTATTATTTTTGTTCTTCATCTTTGTGCATCAGACTTTTTGATGGGAGTTTATTTAGTCTTCATTGGTGTGGCAGACTGGATTTATGCAGGTAGTTACATCTGGAATGAAACTGTATGGAAAAATAGTATAGCTTGTAGCATGGCAGGATTCATATCTTTGTTATCATCTGAAGTATCAGCATTCCTAATCTTTGTTATTACTTTGGATCGTTTCCTGGTTCTTCGTTTTCCTTTCAGCCACATACGGTTTAGAGCCAGGTCAGCTCACATAGCCTGTGCTATCATGTGGGCACTGGGACTTACACTGGCAATTGTGCCTTTGCTTCCTATAACCTCTCATTGGCAGTTTTTCCACCAGACAGGTATTTGTATTCCACTGCCTGTAACCAGAGCTAACTTTCCTGGTCACACTTACTCGTTCAGCATCATGATTGTCTTCAATCTCACTCTATTTGTTATGACTGGCATTGGTCAGTTCCTTATTTACTGGTCAGTGAGGAGTAACACGATGTCTAATCAACTAATAAAGACCAAACACGAAGGCAACGAGAATACACATTCCAAGGAAGCAACTATTGCCAGACGTCTTTTATCTGTAGCTGTGTCTGACTTTCTGTGCTGGTTTCCCATTGGTCTCTGTGGAGTCCTGGCTGCCGATGGTGTAGGTATTTCGGGAGAAGTCAACGTAGGAATGGCCATCTTTGTGATGCCGCTCAATTCAGCACTCAACCCCTTCCTCTACACGTTGAACATAATACTGGAGAAACGGCGGAAAGCACAAGAGCTTCGTTTTCTTCAGCTATTGCAGACTTTCCAAAAGAGATGAAAAAAGATAGTGCAAAGGAACAAATATAAAATTGTGCCAAAATAACCATTAAAGCCATTTGCCTGCAGAGTGCTGTTCTGAAAATGATTTCCTAAAAGGACTGTGTCACAACAGCATTATTGTTTGCTTGCCTAAAATCATGTCCATCGTATGCATTTGATTATGATTTTCATCATACAGGACTTCTGTGACACATATCCATAGTGTACCATACCATTTGCCATTACATACTTTTTGTGGTTGAAGCTTTCATTTGCATGTGTGCCCTGGCCCAAACCCAACATTAATCACAAATTTAAACCCTCACATGCTGCCTCTGTACCTAGAAATATAACCATTTATGCAAATACCTTCAACCTGACAGACCATCTTTGTTTTAAGCCACTGGCAAGAACGTATCACATGACTTTAAAAGGCAAACAAACTAACAAAAAGGATTTCTGAGCAAATGAATGCACAGTCTTGTAGTTAGAACCTTGTTTATCGTGAAAAGCTAGAACTGGTTTTTCCTGTTCCCCGCTTGCAGTATACTTGTAAGCAGTTAACTTTTGTCGTCGAATATAAGCTTGATCATGCTCAACTATTTAACTATGCCTAGTCCACGTGTTGTTTCGCTATAGTGGAACGTAGAAAGGGTAAAATGGAGTTGCTGTGGAGGAACAATGACCTTTGCTCATAGTGACAAGTTTTAATGGACCGGTGAGGAAAGTTTACAACTGAAATCGTGGACCAGTCAGGAATATTGAAGCTCACATGAAGTTTACCATGCCTGACATTAGTGTTGTTGCGACTGTTCGTCACTGTGGTTACAGTACACTGTTTCTGTCTTTCATCTTGTTATTCTCTGTATTCTGTTTGTGTCTTTTCTTCTTTTTCTGGCCTTTAACTACATAGAGGTCACTGGGATGCCGCACTGATGAACTGTTCAGCAGATTGCTTGTGTTGTTTCAGATGTGAGCCAAGACCTGAGTCTCTGTGTTTTTTTTATTCATTTTGTTTAACATTAAATTTAATCAAGATATGTCTGGGAGGTTTAAACGTTTACGTCAATGAACAGAAGAAGAATGCATGTGCATTAACCTTACTTAAAATACACAGTCCGAACAGCTTTCTTCAGAAAAAGGATAAAACTCTCAAAAATCATGCTAATCAAATCGTTATAGCTTTGGTGAAATATACAGAAACATGCCTTGTATGGTGTGTACGTGTGTTTGTTTTCAGAGGTTTGGTGCAATATAGAGGAAAATGCCTTGCATGGTGTGTAAGTGTGTTATGTGTTTGTTTTCGTAATTAACCAACCTGTAATGTTAAGAAATTACTTTTTAATTGCTCTTTTTACCTTCTCATCTTTGTTGGAAACTGCTAAGAAAAAAAACAAACAAGCAAAAAAAAAAACCACACACAAAAAAACAGGCAATCCTTGTGGTGAAGCAACGCTGGGCTCGTCAAAAGTGTCCAAGAGCACTGACTGTAACGCTGGTCACTTGAGCGGCATGATCTTGACAAATGCAAACAGAAGGGATATGTTTCAAAATGCGACAGTCACAGACAAATAGGCTACCATTAATTATTGAGATAAGGTCGGCGATGAAAGAACAGATGGTGAACATGACACGTGGCAGTGATGAAATGCAAAACTTCGCCTAGGGCGAAGGGAGCAAACAAAATGTCACCAGGGGAAAAGGGAACAAACAAAATGTCACCAGGGGAAAAGGGAACAAACAAAATGTCACCAGGGGAAAAGGGAACAAACAAAATGTCACCAGGGGCAAAGGAAACAAACAAACTTTCACCAAGGGCAAAGGGAACGAACAAAATTTTTACCAAGGGCAAAGGGAACAAACAAACTTTCACCAAGGGCAAAGGGAACAAACAAAATGTCACCAGGGACAAAGGGAACAAACAAAATTTTACCAAGGGCAAAGGGAACAAACAAAATTTCACCAGGGGCAAAGGGAACAAACAAAATTTTACCAAGGGCAAAGAGAACAAACAAAATTTTACCAAGGGCAAATGGAACAAACACACTTTTACCAAGGGCAAAGGGAACAAACAAAATGTACCAAGGGCAAAGGAAACAAACAAACTTTCACCAAGGGCAAAGGGAACAAACAAAATGTCATCAGGGGCAAAGGGAACAAACAAAATTTTACCAAGGGCAAAGGGAACAAACACAATTTCACCAGGGGCAAAGGGAACAAACAAACTTTCACCAAGGGCAAAGGGAACAAACAAAATGTCACCAGGGACAAAGGGAAGAAACAAAATTTAACCAAGGGCAAAGGGAACAAAAAAAAGTTCACCAAGGGCAAAGGGAACAAACAAACTTTCACCAAGGGCAAAGGGAACAAACAAACTTTCACCAAGGGCAAAGGGAACAAACAAAATTTTACCAAGGGCAAAGGGAACAAACAAAATGTACCAAGGGCAAAGGGAACAAACAAAATATCACCAGGGGCAAAGGGAAGAAACAAAATTTTACCAAGGGCAAAGGGAACAAACAAACTTTCACCAAGGGCAAAGGGAACAAACTAAATGTCACCAGGGGCAAAGGGAACGAACAAAATTTTACCAAGGGCAAAGGGAACGAACAAAATTTCACCAAGGGCAAAGGGAACAAACAAACTTTCACCAAGGAAAAGGGAACAAACAAACTTTCACCAAGGGCAAAGGGAACAAACAAAATGTCACCAAGGACAAAGGGAATAAACAAACTTTCACTAAGGGCAAAGGGAGCAAATAAAATTTCACCAAGGGCAAAGGGAACAAACAAACTTTCACCAAGGGCAAAGGGAACAAACAAACTTTCACCAAGGGCAAAGTGAACAAACAAACTTTCACCAAGGGCAAAGGGAACAAACAAAATTTCACCAAGGGCGAAGACACAGATCCTGAGAATTGTTCAAATACCAAAGGAAGGCACACAGATGTGGACAGGTTTTATTTTCAGGAATCAGATCCAGAAATCACTGAAACTCAGGGCCTGCAGACTCAACAACAACAAAAAAGCAACTTGCAAAAATATGTGTGAACAGATTCAAAGTAAAAAGAGATGGGACAACTATTAAAAGAAAAACTGGCCAAAAACATCATTCCTCCAGGCTCATGCAAATCCAAACCCCAGAATTGGATGAGGAGATTGACATATAACTAGACCAGAAAACAAAGAAAACTGACAGAGAGTGCAGCAGGCACAGACAGTGCTAATTAAAGGGATCTTGGCTTGCTCACTGCGGCAGACGACCTGCATGCAACGGCGGAGAAAATCAAGGTCAAAGGCACAGCAATCTGCATATTGCCTGTTTGGTTCAGTCAGCCAGTGCTTCAGTGTAATGGTAACGTCATCGCTCTGTTGAAAACACGTCAACAAGAAGCAGTATCACAAAGCACAAAACACCATCTTCAAACCAATCTTGCCAAAGACATTCCGTCCATTCACTCCGCTCAGATCGAGCCCTAGAAACACTTCGTTTGGCAATAACGTTGAACGGATTACAAAAACGGTGAACATATTGCACCATGTAGCGCAAGCAAAGTTCGGCTGGACAAGACGTTTTCAATCATATTAAGTCACTGAGGAAGACGTCAGAGTGTAAGAACTTTATTAGGACCAGCATACCCCTAAACAATCGACAGGAGAGGTGTGTGTGTGTGTGTGTGTGTGTGTGTGTGTGTGTTCGCGCGCGTGCGTGCGTGCGTGCGTACGTGTGTGTGTGTGTGTGTGTGTGTGTGTGTGTGTGTGTGGTGATGTGTATGTGCGTGTGTGGTGTGCGTGCGTGAGTACGTGCGTGCGTGCGTGTGTGTGTGTGTGTGTGTTTTGTGTGTGTGTGTGTGTGTGTGTGTGTCGGGGAGGGGTGGGGGGTGGGAGTGATCATCAGAACGGCACATGGAATCCCAAGGTCAGTAAAGCTACAGTCACAGGAAATAAAACCCTCACCGATGGATTTCATGATGAGAAGGTGAGCTGATTTAGTAAATAAATAGTCAGAAATTAAATAAAGAAGTAAAAGGTTTCAAAGCTTGACATATTAGGGATAATGTACATAAATGGAAGACAGTTATAACAGAGTCAGTCTTTCCTAACGTTCTGAAAAGATGAGATACTTATTCCACTGAAGTGGCCGTACGCAAACTTGAGCAGTTAGTTATCGAAGAAGTGTGGGGAATGTGAACACACAGTAGTAGAATTTGTTTCCGCAGCCTTTTTGAGATCAAAGAAAGACAATAAACTCAGAATGATCCTCAACTTAAAAAATATCAATTAAAATGTAGATGATCATAATTTCAAGACGGGAAGTGCATGATATACTTTGGCTCAAGACCTTCACAATGCTGGCTTGCATCTCTTCATTTCAAGGATCCGTACCATTCAGTTTTTGTTAATGAGGACTCTGCAAAATGTATAGAAGTTCTATGCGAGGGGAGTGCTTTAACTTTACTGCCTTCCAGATAGCCTGGCATGCCTCCCCGTGCTGTTCACACACCTCCTGGAGCCTGTTGCGGCGCATCTTCTTCAGCTACTGCACCTTCTCATTACTTTTCTTAGGTGATACAATAATTATCGAGCGAAATGAGGTGGAGTGTGTTAAGAGTACAACATTAATGTCTGCAATTGTTTCAAAGACTGGGAGTTATAATACACCCCGAAAAGTCATACATGTACCTTACTTAAAACAGACATTTCCAGATGTGCGGCTTTGATTCTGAGCCATCAAATTCTGTAATTCTCACCAGTGGAGTTGTGTGTGGTTGTTGGTGTGTTCGCTGTTTGTCGCGAAAGAAAGGGCTCTCAGTCCTTCAATGAGTGGAACTGAAGTATAAGGACAGACAACATCCAGTGTGAACAGGAGCTTTGGTTGGAAAGTGGGAAGTGTGTTGATCATGTTGAGAGTGCGAGTTGGGCCTTTGAGTACATGGGGAAGCGTTACACTGTGGGTTTGAGAAGAGGGTCAAGGTACTGTGAGACCTGTTCTGTAGAGCAGCTGCAAGCAGAGACAATAAGTCTGCCAAGTGTGTCAGGTTTGTGTACTTTATGGAGTACGTAGACAACGGTAGTTTGGTATCTGACATTATGAGGAGTTTGGCTGTCTTTGGTAGGCATTTTGCTTGATTGCCTTGTGACCTGTGGTTGAAATAAGTCGATGGTGTTGAGGGAGGGGTGATATTGTTTGTGGCTGGTAGAAATTTGTGTCAGATACTTTTCCGTGTGCTTCCTCTATGTGTAGCTGTTTGTCTGAAATCACCACTGAACGGCTTTTATCCACTGGTTTAAAGACAATATTCTGTCGTTGTCACAGTAACTTAAGAGCTTTTGTTCTTTCCGTGAGAGATTTGAGTGACAGACAGTTTGGAGTTTATTCTGGAGATTTCTTTTCTGCACTTTTAATGCAGAGTCCGACGTCGCTGGATTTGGGTAAGGATGTATGACAGAGGGCTAAGGACTGCAAAAATCGCAGCCATCTGACATAGTTTCGTGAACAATATCTAGACATCAAGGTGACGTTGGCATCGGTTAGTGGTAGATTGAGTGAAATGAATGAATCCGAGGTATTTTGCGAAGACTGATCTTTCACTGTTAATAAGAGTGAAAGTGTCAGGGATACGCTGAACAAGGTGGCAGTGTTGTCCAGAGGTGGTAGTGGGATCAGTGTTGTACGTTTGGGGGCGAGACCAGTAACCTAACTTTGAAACTCTTTTTAACATTTAGAAACAGAGGGTGTTAGTTACCGCCAATGACATTGACAAACAAAGCACATGACAAGACACGATGCATTTCAACCACTTGGGTCTTCTTCAGGCGAAAAAATAAATCACATTTAACATTTAAGACAGTACAAACAAAGAACGAAAATGACTCATCTGTTGTTAGTCCATGTGGTGGGAGAATAGCCGCTAGGCGGAAATGACAAGGGGGATTATGGGAGAGGAAAAGGAGGGGGGGGGGTTCGTGGGGGGATGGGGGGGGTTGTGTGATACGATAGGGTTGTGTGTCTAAACTAGACACACAACCCTATCGTATCACACAACCCCCCCCTCCCCCCACGAACCCCCCCCCCCTCCTTTTCCTCTCCCATAATCCCCCTTGTCATTTCCGCCTAGCGGCTATTCTCCCCACCACATGGACTAACAACAGATGAGTCATTTTCGTTCTTTGTTTGTACTGTCTTAAATGTTAAATGTGATTTATTTTTTCGCCTGAAGAAGACCCAAGTGGTTGAAATGCATCGTGTCTTGTCATGTGCTTTGTTTGTCAATGTCATTGGCGGTAACTAACACCCTCTGTTTCTAAATTTTGCTTCGTTCTCCGCCGTCAGTCACTCCATTTTGAATCTTTTTAACAATGTAGAACAACCCACGCACAGGGGGTTATGGGACAGTAGAATTAAGATTTTGGTTTAGTTGAGGTGCTTGGTCATTTCTACCACATGATTCAGGACTTCGGTAATAGTGTACTGTTTGAATGGGATGAAAAAAGAGAGACAAAATGAATACAGCCAGATGACAAGGAGGGTACTGTTGTTCCTTATATCGAAGCCTATGTTTATTCTGTCACCTTACCTTGGTTCAGAAAACCGTTTAAAGGCGGAAAGCCAAAATAGGCTGAAAAGTTAGAAGAATATTTCCTCGAAAGATAGTTGACACATAAGTCTGATATAAAACAAAGGCCGAAAACAACTCAGATTTTGCAAAGATCTTTTCCACGCCTGAGACAGGACTGAAATAAATATTAATGAAGATTTTCTTAAAAAGCTCTAGAATTAAAGTCAAACAACATATTTCAAGAATTGGACAGACAACCCATTCACTACATGACAGACCTGCTGAAGAAAAATTGTTCTTCTCTAAGTTTCAATTCATTCAATTGGATTTCTTAGGATCCACAGATGTGATTGAAATGTGTATAAAAATAGAAGCAAAAAATGTTTCAGAATCTGGTGTTCTTTACAAAAGAAAAGAATGTAAAATTAATGATGTACATTGTCTTACAAATTTCCTGGCGAACCTATACATACACCGTTTTGAAATTGAAAAAACAAAACCACCATTCCGGCTCTTAAAAAAGAAAGGAAAACCAAAAAACAAAGCACACAGCAAAAGAGCACAATTTGCAAAATAAAGTTAAATCTAAATAAAATCAAAATGAATTGGATCAATTTTCGAATGTCTTTTAAAGGAGATGAAAAGCTATGTGTATGTATGATATGAGGTCTTTGCTAATTTCATGTACATATTTTTTTCCAAAGAGGTGTAATGTCGATGCAGTGCGGTCTCCCACTTACTCATGGTTTCTCAGTCTTTGATTTTTTTCCCATCGTGTGCGTGCGTGCGTGCGTGCGTGCGCGCGCGTGCGTGTATGTGTGTGTGTGTGTGTGTGTGTGTGTGTGTGTGTGTGTGTGTGTGTGATGTGATGTGATGTAGCCTCACATGGCGACATGTGACGTTCCATCGCGTACGCCCTTATTTGTTATAAAGCATTTCCCTAGGTAGGGAAAAGAAAAGGTAAAAGAAACAATAATTCACGTGGCCTGACCAGTGTGATCGGTGTCGCTGGTGGCTATAGACGTAGGGCGATTATTGGTTGAATGGACGGACGTTGTCCATTGGTTAGCAAACATGGGCTGGTAATGCGTAGAGTTAGACGAGTACTCACTGAACGTGTACTCAAAAAGACCACAGGAGAGAAAAATAAGGAAAAGGAAGGAGATGGCTTGGGGACACTGACCGGACAGGTTGTTGGAAGAACGAGTTCCACCTTCAATTCACCATTACCAGCCCTTCCCAGTGCTGTGGCAGCACCAGTTAGGCGACTGAGGCAGTCACACAAATATTTGGGCTACAGTGCTGCGGCAGCACCTAATCGTCTCCAGGGTTGGAGAATCGAGCTGTAGAAGACAACGACTGCACCAGTCGTGAGAAAAGAAAGCATTTGTCATGTTGACCCATAATGATTTTTTAATTGTCCCCCTGATGAACTCAGTTGATACTACTATATTTTAGCCATCTTTTGATTTTTCTTTGAAAATATATACATTGTTTCTCCAGTGAGGAGGAGAAACCGGTAAAAGATATATTTGTGAAGTATTATGTATAATGAGATGAAATTTGGTCCCAACTAGTGGACCTGTGGAATGATTGAACCTCCACTGGAGAGGAGAGGAGGAATGAAACATAATTCCTTGAAAACAAACCAGTTGAATATGATGGAAAATTGATTATTGTTTAGTAAATTATTCCCTGGAGAGGAGGGGGAGAAGAAGAGTTATTGTAGTGCGCCTTCTGGTTGTTTGGAGAGAGTGCGTGTGTACGGAGTAAATGCTGAGCTGAGTTGTGCATGCATTTATGCAGTTTGACAGTGGTGATCCCGACTTAGGACATAGGACAAGGTTTTTTTTTGTACCCCCTCCAAGGAAAAACAATTTCTATATGTACCCCTCCAAGGAAAAAAATTCTATTTGTACTCCTCTAAAGAGAAAAAAAAAGATTTCCCCTCCAAGGAAAAATTGAGGGAGGAAAGAAAGTATTCTTGATTGTTTGATTATTGTTTGTAGTCTTTATTTTTCGTTTGTTTCTGTATGTGTGTGTTCGAGTGTTTGCGATTTCTTTTGTTTGCTCTGCTCTGTTAGTGTTGTTTCTTTTTGGTAGGATTTCTTTTTGACCCTTTTCCCCCTCAGGACCGATAGCCTCAACCTCCTCTTGCTCGAACCTGGCAGCAAGGGGGCAGGGCGTTGAGGAGTCGCTGTCCTTCCCCTAGTTTAGATTTTGTTTTGTCCCCTTCCCCAGGACTGATAGCCCCAACCTCTTCCTGCTCTGTTTTAGCAGGGGGGCATGGCGTTGGGGAGTCAATAGTCCCTCCCTTTCTCATTACTATCTAATTCTTTATCTTTCCTCTCGTTTCATTTGGATTTTTCCCCTTACCCCTCTGAGTGTGGGATCGACTTCACCTCCGTCACTCAACTAGTGTAGGTGGTGGAGTGGATTACCGCTCAGCCCGAATAAACATTTGTTTTCTTGATTATCTTTTGGGTTGTTTTTTTTTTGTGTGTGTGTTTTTCTGATTGTATATTTATTAGATTGTTTATTGCATTGAGTGTTAGCATATTGTGTGTATTATTATTTGAAGACTTCCCCGTCTCCAACTTTACGGGAGACAGTTGCCACTAGGGTGCTGTCTGAGGGCGTCTTTTGTTTTTTCTGATTTCTCCTATCTATTCCGGACCTGTCTATTCCTTCATTTCCTTTTCACCCCCTTTACAAAAAAAATCTCCAAACCTTCTCTTCAATAGGCACCTATCTAGTTTTCTTTTCATCATTGTCATCTTTTAGGTAGGATTTCCGTTAGTGTACGTTTTCTCCCCCTCTTTTTAATTGTTCGTTAATTCATTTGTTTTGTAACTTTGTATTCACTTATTGTTTAAGGCGATTCATTTGTTCTGCGATTCATTTATTTTGTTGTACCAAGTAACTAAGTAAGAAAGTAACTACTACAATAAGAACAGTTAAGAACATAAACATTATAAAGAATTTATTTCCAGGAAAAAACTTTATATTTTCTCTGTTTTCTTTTCATTCGGAAAAAAGAGTTATTAGTACTGCATTTCATTTTCTTAGTTGTCTTTTTCCCTTTCGGAAAGAATATTGGTGAAAATCTCATTTGGAAAGATCACATTGTCATTTCTTATTAGTGCTTCTCTTTTGTAAGCCTTTATTATTTTTCTGTTCATACCGGCATTTAAATTCTTTATTTGTACATACTGTAACAAAGTTGTGTTTTTTTTGGAAACGTATATACCATCACATATCGCCTTATTTTAATCATATTTAGTCATTGTTTCTTGTTTGTTTGTGGTAACTATTCATGATGGAAAATTTTGATGAATATGTACGACAGGCCGAGCGTTTAGGCTTTGAAGGTGATAAATTAGCAAACTATGTCCAACAATGTCTGGATAGGGCAGACAGACAGACAGAGAGAGAGAGAGAGAGAGAGAGAGAGAGAGAGAGAGAGAGAGAGAGAGAACAGAGACAACTAGAAGAAAAGATAAAGAACGACAAGAAAATCTAAAAAGATTAGAGTTTGAAGAGAAAAAACTACAGAAAGAGATGGAAGAAAATAAAAAAAAAAGATTAGAGTTAGAGGATAAGGATAAGGAACGGCAATTCAAACTGAGACAACTTGAATTAGAGACTGATGCGGAAATTAAAAGATTACAGGCATCGAGAGAACCTCCATCACCTCCATTGGGCGGTTCCGCGAGTACATTTCATCCGAAGTCAACATACATTCCGAAGTTGCCGCCGTTCGAAGAAAAAACCGACGATATTGACAGTTTTCTTTTTCGGTTCGAGAACCACGCTACTTCTTGTGGTTGGCCGAAGGAGAAATGGACGTTGTTTATCGCGTCGCTGTTTAAGGGAAGTGCTTTGGCACTATACCACACACTTGCAGCAAAGGAAGGGTTGACTTGGGACCAGTTAAAAGAAGAACTCTTAAAGAAGTTTCAATGCTCAGCTGACCGTTTTCGTGAGCGTTTCCGATCCATTCGTCCTGACAAGGGAGAATCATTTCCGTCTTTTTTGATAAGAATGAGTCATTGTTTAGACAGATGGATAGAGCTAACAAAGACGAATAAAACTTTCGAATCACTGCGAGATTTGCTACTTCGAGAGCAACTTTTTCAAAGCGTCAGTAAGGATTTGGCCACTTTTCTTAAGGAAAGACAGTTCGATAGCGTTGACGAAATGTGTCAGATGGCGGATCAGTACTGTATTGCGCATCCGGATAAAGGTGTTGCCCGCAAGGAACATTCGTCCCTTTTCGAGTCTCACGCGGCATTTCAGATACATTCTGGACAAGGAAACTTTAGAAGAGGAAATCGCGTTTCATTCCAAGGTCCGCACTCTTACACGTCTTTTGGCAACAGACAACGACCTTTCCGTGGTCAAGGCCATGTCGGTTCTGGCGATTTCCGTCAGTACGAATACTCACCACCGGAAAGACCTTTTCCTTTCCGAGGGCGTGGTGAACAACAACCGCGAAGACCCTTTGGTCCAGTTCGTGGGCAAGGTCGAGGTTCACAGACTAATGGTAACCAGTTGTCCGCCAACCAAACCATGCGTTGCCACTTTTGTGAGCGCAAATTCCATTTGAAACGGGACTGTCCTTTCAAAGGAAGTGGAGCAAAGACTGGATTTGTTTCCACTACATGTGAAGAAGGTCTTGTTTTGGCACCAGATCAGTCCATTGATGGTCTTCTTTTGGAGGATTGTGCCATTAATGGTTTACAAGGTTCTGTTTTGCGAGATACAGGTTGTACCACAGCTGGTGTAAGGAAATGTTTTGTTCTACCAGACCAATATCTTGACAGTGATCAGAGATGCAGATCGTTTGGTGGAAAAATTGAAACTTTTCCACTTGCAAAAATTTCCGTTGATACACCATACTCCGGGTCACTTACCGCCTGTGTTATTGAGAATCCAGTTTGCGATTTGATTTTGGGAAATCTACCAGGTGTTGCGACAGTACATGGTGGTGCCGGAGGATCTTTCGTTCCTTGTCTCATCAGTACAAGATCAAAAGTTGCAGAGCAGGGAAAACCAACAAAACCGCTCAAGGTTTCAAAACTGGATGAACTAAAAGTTACGCCAGATGTTTTGAAGACCATACAGAGAAGCGACGAAACATTGACGACTGTACTGTCTACTGCAAAGCAGAGTGTCTCTGACAAACCAGCGGACAAGCCGACATACATACTGGACTCTGACATCCTCTACAGGCATGTACCTGGACAAGACAACAAACAGATTGTGGTTCCCAAAGTGAAAATGGCAAATGCTGAAAAGGTGTTCCATGTAAACATGCTAAAAAGTATGTTGAACGTACAAATGTTGCCATTAACCCGAAGAGTGCCTATAAGCCGTCAGCTGACGCCGAAGTAAAAATGCTTTCCCAGTGCCTATGGGCCGTCCACTGACGTCATGCATTTTTCTTGAATTTTCATTCGTTACTATTTCTATTAACAGACTTAAATAGAGTGTACGTAGTAAGCCTTATATGTCTGGAGTATTAAAATGATATGCAAATGACCACACGTGAGGGGAAAGCCCATTTATTCTCATCACTGACTGGATGACCAGCCAGCACTTCGTCTCGCTTGCAAAGATGGCGGCGCAACCTTCGACAAGCGTAGCGACCAAATCAACGTATTTACACAGCTGAGCAGCTCTGCTAATCATTTTTGACAAAGACAATAATCTTTTATTCAACGACTTACTCGAGCATGAAGGTGAGATGATGATTGTGATGGAATTGCCGACCGTATTCGTCAGTTATTGTGTCGTACTGTGTGACCTCAGTGTGTGTTCAGCTGACTGGTTTCCCAGCGTCGAACGAGCTCGCCTAGTGTCTACTCTGCACTGCGTGCCAGTGGCCAGTGATGTGATAGTCAGCGCGAGAGGGAAGTGTGGCCTGCTCGCGGCGTGACATGGGGCAGAGGGAAAGGTAGGAGAAGAGGAGGAGTGAAAGAGAGGGTTGAAGTCCAGCAAGGGGACGTGGTGGGGAGAGGGGGGCGTGGTCGTGGACTGACCTGTCTGCATAGAGTGTGAGCGTCTTGATAGACTTCTAAACTGTTTTACTTTCATTTACATGTGTAGTGTGACAATACAAACTTTATTTTCAACTTTTTTGCTTTGTGTTCTTTTTTGGATGTGAAAGCTGTAGTGGTAAATACATATGTTTTTGATCGTCCAAAAAAATCTATCCACATCTAAAGACTAAATATTTTTTTTATTATCAAAATTAAAACAAAAGAAGCCCAGATTCAAAATCTTCATTCAATTTCCTTCAAAAATCATATATATTTCATTGTTATATCTTTTGTAGTTTCTGAGCTAGAATTTTTTGTTAATTATTACCCCCAAATCATTAGATTTCCCTGGCACTGGGAAAGCCTTTGTTTGTAACATTTTCAAGCAGTGAACGGGTAGACACAAAGCCAAATTGAGCTGAAAAATTCGAAGAGAATTTCATCAAAAGATATTTGACACATAAGTTTGATAAAAAAAATTCTAAACAAAAGCCAAAAAAAGATGTCTTTGACGCCAGAGACAGGATTGAAATAAGTATTGATAAAGATAAAATCGGAAATGAAATGAGGCAGGGAACAGTAAACGATAAACAAGTTGGGTATTTTTTGCTCCCATAAGAAACCCTAACACAGAGTAACTTTTATTCAAGACTGGCACAGCCTTTTAATCTTGAATAAAGTCAGACAAATACATAAACGAACAATCTAATAGTGGGGGAAAAAACAAGCGCAGGCCAACAACTGAACTATCTTCATAGTAATGACTTGGCAAAG
>CM065739.1:14860677-14945677 GCA_033310375.1 Conus canariensis
TGACCACTCTTATTTGTATCAGGCTGAAATTGAAAACAGAAGAAAGATGCAGACGCCTTTGGGAATATAACTCGTCTGTACAGGAAAAATACTACGCATGTTGAACTTGTCAAAGAAACTATCAAGAAAACTAAAGAGCATTACACAGCTTAACCTTATGAACCAGATAACATACAGCAAGTTCCTAATGATTAAATTCAACTTACTACCTCTGATCAGCTGTTACTTGATATATTATGTATGGCAGTAAGAGCTCAGACTATACCGTATAGAATAAAAGAACAAATAGATGGATACACAGAAAAGAAATTAGAAAAAGACATTGTAGCACTAGAGAAAACTTCACCTTTACACGAATCTGACATAAAGCTATTGCAGGAGAAAAGAGAAGACTTACGTGAAATTAGGCAAAAGAAGGTGAATGGTATAATTCTTGGATCAAAAGCCAAATGGGTACTACAGGGCAAAAAAAACCCTTAAGATTTCTTTTCTTTGGAGAAAGGCATTTTGTTAGCAAATAATTGACAAAACTTGTGACAAAACTTGTGACAAATTAAACGTGGAGACATCCAATCAGAAGAAGATGGTCTTTTTAAAGAAACGAGGAATTCTTATCCATCTTTATACACTGAAAAAACACAGAATATATCCGCATGGAAGACTACGTCCACAATTTGCCTAGGTTAACCAAAATCAGAATATGATGACTTAGAAGGGCTTAGAAGGACACACATTCATAACTTAGATGAAGCATCAAAAGCACCAGGTACAGATGGAATGAATTTCTTCAAATTCTCCTAGAAACAGTTAGGCACCTTTATTGGTCATTCCTTAAACGAAGGATTCTTGATAGGTGAAATATGCGTTATACAGAAAGAAGCAATAATTGTCTGTCTACCAAAGGGGGATAAACCCAAAGAATACCTGAAGAACTGAGATCAAGACGTACGTAGAGGCATTACAACTAGCTTGATTGAGAAGGATTATGGCTCAAACCCCAAAGTGGATTCGCATAATAAGACTTTTATGTCCAGAAATTATTTAAGTGCGAAGGTATGGACCGAACTGCTTTGAATCGAATGTATCCAACCATTTTTGGAAAAACGTTTGCCTGTCGTATGAAAAAAAATTGCAGAGAAATTGAACTAAAGGAGGGATATGAGGTACGGGTTGAACCAATGTTGAATGATGAAAATTTTAAGACTGCAAACAAGTCTTTTAATACAAATACTGTTTACAGAAGAATATTGCATTCATTAAAGACCTCCTAGACAGTGATGGAGAATTCTTAAGTTACAGAGCTTTCTCACACAACATTGACACTAAAATAAAGTTCTTAGAATATAAAAGTTGTTTACAAGCGATTAAAAATAAGAAGAACAAGACGAATTTCATTAACGACAATATCGGCGACTCCTGTACAAAGGCAGTACGTTTGATCATCTCTGTATGTAAAGAATCTAAAAGATATAACATTCTACTTAATGAGATAGAGATTTTTTAATATCAAACCTTTTGTCTGTTTTGGAAGAAAAACTAAATGCACCAGCTGACTGTGAAAAAGTCTTAAACAAAATTCAAAGAATATCGTAAATAAAACTGAAATGGTTTCAAATTGAAATACGTTACAGAATTTGTTACATATACCGTCTTAAGGGAAATGGGAATAGTTAACGGTAATGTGTGCCATTTTTGTAACCAGGAAAAGGACAAATGCAAAACTATTTATATAACTGTGACTTTTCTCAGTCCTGTTGGATTGAGAGCTACAACTAATCTTGAGAGGAAAATGTGTAGCTTGTCACAGGCTGCAATTTAACATTGAGCAGATTCTCTTTGGCACTGAAGATAACACAAAAACAGATGAAGTTCTTGACTTTATGATTTTATTAGGAAAAGTGTATGTATATACATGCAGAATGAGCAAAACAAGAGCCTCATCGTAAACATTCTTAAAAGAATTAAGATTGAGATATCAAATAAAAAGATATATTCGCAAACTTGAAATGAGATATCTTGACTTTGAAAAGAAATGGCGCGAGTACACAAATTTATCAGAATATGAGTAAGGACAGCCAAGATCCTGAATCGCTGTCAGTGATCCTCAGTAAGACTCTTCTTTGTTGAGAAAACAAAGAAAAGGAGGAGGAAAGCTTCAGTATAACTGAAAATAAAAACAATTTAAAAAAAAAAGACGACTTAGAAACCAACAGCTTTAGGTATGCTTTATATTAAGAATAGAATGAGTGTCAGTTTATGTTTGGGTCAGTTTAAGTCTGTACCAACATCGTATCAAGATCTGCGCTAAGATCGGAAATTAAAATGAAATATACATGGGTTAAAGCAACATTCTAACAAAATGGTCATAAGGTGAGGTTCAAGTTGAGGATATTTAGAGCTGAAGTCACCTCAGGGTCGAACCAACAGTATGTGAAGGTCTAGGTCAGGGCCTGTTGAGGTACAAGTCAGGTAAAATCGATGGAACATTCCACCTTGCAGATTGTATTGTATTTATTGTACCGTATTGTGTTGTATTGGATTGTCCTGTATTGTGCTGTATTATATTGTCCTGTACTGTACTGTATTGTATTGTATTGTATTGCAGTATGAAAGCTACATGGTGATAATTCAGTTACAATTGAATTTTATTTCATTTAGTTCTTGCTTCGATGTTTTCTTGATTTTTGTCTTTTATTTTGATTTCGTATAACTAATGTTTATGTGCGAGACATACAGCAACTGACGTTGTGGACAGTCATCTGCACACCTGTATGCTCCAAATGCTCGATTATTAAAAAAAAACAGTTTTTATACAATTTGTAAAAAACAAAAAAATAAAGAAAACAAACGTGGACAAATGTGCAAACCTCAACCTTAACCTCCATCCACATTCTACTCCACTTAAATGTTTATGTGGCATACTCCCAACAGTTCGAATACTGAAGCTTTCCCTCAGCCTAAAACCCTTACACATACACACTAAAGTGCGAGAAAATTGATCATACATAAGACTACTGCTTTAGAATTCTTCTCCAACTTCTAAACATGCACCCCAATAGGGTTGGTCCTTTGTTGTCTATGACCTTGACATGAATTGTGCCCACGTTTCAGGTGGTTTTCTACATTTATGTATGGGGTGGAATGCGTTAATGGAAAACATGCATCGCTTCTGCTGGCTGTTGGGAATAAAGGAAGGTTGTTGACGTCTGTACCTGTGCTGGCCTGTTCAGGTAAACCATGCAGCATGCATGCATACTGAGCGGTGATAAAAAAAAAAACTCAGGGTGATTGATTTGTTACCTGTAGGATAGGTAACTGAAGCAGGGAGGAAAGACTGGTCGATGTTGCCATAGAGACAATGAGGCTCTGCGAGCACGCGTGCTTCATATATATTATATATATATATATATTTTTTTTTTTTTTTAAGGCACGTGAGGTGTTTTTGTGATTATAGATTAAAGGCCATGGCTGGCATGTATTGACAAAACCTCAGCTAATCCAAAGCGAAGAAAATGAAAAGAGAAAAAGTGATGAGGACACATATTCTTTAGATACAGAATAATATGACGCTTAATACGTGTTTTTTTCTTCTTGTCAGGACTTTTTTCACCTGATAGAGTAGGGGCATTTTTTTTGTTAAAAGAGCATGATTACAGTTTGTGTATTTTTGTAAGTTGACGATGGATCACAAAGATTGGACACTGGAAAAGAAAGTGTTCTACGTTTGTAAGGACCAGGACACTCTTTGACATCAAAAATGTTTTGTGTGGCACTGTGGATGCCAGCTTGGAAGGAGAAAAGTTTGATTTTGAGTCTGCGACAACTTGTTAATGTGTTTAATCGGAAATGTGTCTGTACAATTTTGTAAAACAAATTAGAACGAATTAGCATGTAAATAGTGTAAAAGTTTAGTTGTTGATTATAAGGGGGAACTCTTTTTTTTTGTATAACTGATTGTTGACTTTGCTTGAGCGAGAATCTGACAAATTTCAGTTGGCATGTTTGTTAAGCCATTTACGTAGGACACGTTTGTATTTGTCATATTTCTTAGCATGGTCCTATGGTACAAATTACCGCCTCTCTTGTTTATTTATCTGTTTGTTCATACTTGTTAATTTTTTTTTCTGTTTCTCTGCTTTGATGATTCTCCTGTCCTTGCTGTCGAAACTCTTTTATACTTTTCTTTCCAGTCGCAAGTTCTGACGCACGCACGCACGCACGCACACACGCCTGCCAAAAAGCACTCTCCCTACAATAGCCTCTTCCACACAATGATTGAGGGCATCGCTTCTATTCCATTTACCCATTCATGAAAAAAAATATTGCCCACATATGTATCCATTCACACACTGTCTAGACTTCTTCAATATTTCTACCCTTCACGCATATTTACACTCAAATCCCAAACACGACCATTCAAACACTTACTAACCATAACACCATGCACACGGCAGTTCCTTGAGGGCGGTGTTTTCTGCAGATGGGCTCTGCAGTCATGAAATATGGACGGGTACACCCAATGGAGGTTCTGTCGTGTTACGTCCAGTGGCCATTAGACAATGGCATCTGCCAGGGAGCAATTATGTCTCTTGACGTTGTAATGGAATTTCCATTGTCTTGTGCGTCCCTGCACACTATGAGATTGCAGCGCAGACTTCCAAGGGTGGTGCAGGATTGTTCCCTGCTGGTTTGTTTGGCAGTTGAGGACAGTACTTTTCAGGGTTCCACCTGCACCTTTGGGTGTGTTTTTCTTTTTTCTCTTCTTTGTTACTCTCTCTCTCTCTCTATCTCTCTCTCTCCTCTCTCTCTCTCTCTCTCTCTCTCTCTCTCATTCGACCCTTTTCCTAAGGGTCTATTCCCCAGACCTCAGTCTTCAGCGCCCTGACAGTGCTCTTCATGGCACTCTTTATCGGCACACTCCTACACCTTGCAGCATTTTCAGTCTCCCTTCTCCACCCTGGTTTCCAGCTGTTGGTTCTCAGATTCTTGAGGTGAAATGTTGAAAAAGAAACGCCAAAAGACAATGGGATTAAACTGGAGTGCCTGTTCAAAAGTATACCCTTCGGGACGCAAACAATATTGTAAATACAATTGTGCTGCGAACTAAATCCACATTTTTCAACACAAATATTCTAGCATGCACGTAAATTAAGCAGCTATTTAAGAGTACAAATACGCTCATGGTCAAAGCAAAGTCAACTCCACTTAGTCTGTTTCTTTGTATGAACTTCCCCCAACTTTTTACGCTACTTTGTCCATAAATTATCATCCTTCGTAACGGCCTGGTTTCTAAGTGTGTGTCATTTCCAAACATTAAACATGACTTCTTCTCTTACACTCCATTGTCAAATTTTAAACAAGTATCTGAATCATTGGTAAAGGAAGCGAACAAGAAATCTGTCATGAAAACGTGTGAACTAGATTCACTAACTTCTTCACTGTTCTTTGATTTTTTGATGATCTGATGCCGTATGTTACTGCGATAGTGAACGATTCTCTTACTTCTGCATTCCTCCATCTCAGTTTATATTTGCAGTTGTTAATTCCCTGTTAAAATAAACTGTCTGTGGACACTGAAAATATCAAAAAGAGAAGGCCTGATTCATACATATATTTAATTTCTTAGATTGTTGATAAAATAACACTCCTTCAGCTTTCTGATCATCTTTCTCACAATAACTTGCTCTACTGCTTACAATCTGTGTAATGCTCTGATCATGGCAATCAAACAGCAGTCTTGAAAGAAGTCAGAGATCTGCTTTGGTCCCTCACGATGGTCATTTTCTCTTTTTTCTCATCTGTACCTGCCTGTTGCACTTAATACCATGGATAATGCTATTCTTCTATCTTGTCTCCATCTTACTTTCCGCATTTGTAATACTTCTCTCTCGTGATTTAAGTCAGATCCTTTGAGTTGTACTCAGGTTCTTTCACTTAACGTCCGTGGCTCATCTCCCACAGAGTTTCAGTTCAGAGTGCCACGGGAATCTGGGCTAGGCACCCATTCTCTTTGTCTGGTATCATTATTCTGTCTCTGATATTGTCTGTCAGCATACTCTGCTTCTAGATGTCTTAGCAGCAATCAAAGTTTATTTTTCTGGCAGATATGCTGTTGATATTCAAACATTTCTTCCAACACAAAATGCCAAAGTGTGTTTTTAACAGCAAAATTGCAAGCAACAGCTAGTGTTCTCCATCTTCAGTCTGACCTAAATACCCCATTTATTAACAGCCAAAGACTGCAATGCAGACGTTTCAGATGAGTTTTGGTTTCAGTTTAATACATTAATTGGTTCTTTTGATATTTCTTCACACCACTGTCCACTTGTCCAGCCTAGCTCACGGGAGAATTCCCCATCTAACAAGTGATAATCAGAGAGAGAAAAGGTGAGGTGTCTGATATGAGGTGTTAACCATTTACAGAGTTGGCTCCCCTTCTCTTCCTGAAATCCACTTTGTGTGGGTTTGTTTATCTAATGTGGCTGTGGCCTCTCTAACCTTTCCAGTGATTCCCTCCCTGACTGGTTGCTTAGGTGTATCCTTGCCAAATTAAAGGCCTTGCAATTCGATCTCTTCCAAGATATGGGTGAAAACGTCTTGTCAAACCGAACTTTGCTTAATCCACTTAGTGCCTTTCTTTCACCGTTTTGGTAAACTGCTCAACGTATTGCCAGTTGAAGTGTTTGAGGCCTCGATCTGAGCAGAGCAAATGGATGAAATACTATTGGCAAGATTGGTTTGAATCTGGTGTCTTCTACTTCATGATACTGCTTTTTGTTGAGCTGTGTCCACCAGAGCGATGACGACAGCATTATACCGAAGGACTGTTTCACTGAACCATACTAATTGTATGTACACTGCCCGGCTTTTGGCCTTCATTTTCACCAACGTTGCATGCAGCTTGTCGACCGCTGTGAGAAAAGCCAAGATTTTTTTTGCTTGCAGTATCTGAGTGTAATGCTGTCTCCCGTTAGTTTTCTATGTTGTCCTGGCAAAGTATCTGTGGATCTTCTCGTCCAGTTTTGGGATCCTAATTTGTATACATCTTGGAAAAATGATGAGTTCAGCTGGTTTTTCTTCAATGTTTGTTTCAACATTTTACTTGTGAATCTATTCACGCATATTTTTGAAAGTTTGTCTGAGAGTCAGTTTCAATGGTATCCAGCACTGATTCCAGGAGATTGAACATATCCACGTCCATACTATCATTTGATTCTTGCTTAACATTCGGTGCCTGTGTTTTTGCCTTGGGGAAATTTCGTTTATTCCCTTCGCCTTTGGCGAAGTTTTGTTTATCATCACTGCCACCCTTAACAGTCCAACACGTTCATGTTCGCTATATGTTCTTTCAAATCTGACCTTATCTGAGTAATTAATGGCAGGCCTGTTTTTCCGTGACTGTCTCATTTTGAAACAAGTCAATTCTGTTCGTTTCTGTCAAGATCATGTTTCTCAAGTTACAAGCATTAAAAGGTATCCTACACTTATCCATACTAGTCAGTTTCATCCAATATGTTATGCATTTTATGTGCGAGTTTGGATATCTTCCGAGTTCTCTAGAAATCATATCATTCGGAATCCTGATGTCAACACTGAAGAAGCGCTATAGTGCATTTAAACAAATTTTCTCTAGATTTGAAAACCCAGATTTAAGCTCCATACAGTACACTTCGCAGAACTTGTGAGTCATACAACTTGGTCAAAACTTCTAAATGAGTTGCAATCTAATGTATACACAGATGCTCCAGTTACAATACCTTGGCATGCAAAATTGAAGCTATCATAATGTGAAGTGTATTCCCACATATTTGTACACATTAGCTACAACAATGGTTTCATTCCCATAAGTCCATCTCTCAATTGTGCCAAGTACCCTTCATTGTGACATACAAGAATATCAGTTTTATTCATATTTATTTCAAAGTCTAGTCTGCTTACTGCTGAATGGAAACTATTTGGGTGTCATGGAATCCAATTACCGTTGTTGATAGTAATATAATATCCGTCAGCGGAAAGCAGATGGAAAGTTGCTCCGAGTCTATAATTTTCAATAATTTCCTATGCTAACTCACTTAATGAATAAAAAGCAACAAGAAGAGGCTACAGGCATCACCCTGTTTAATACCTCAAAATCAAATAAGAAAGTCAAAGAGTTTTCCTCCTAATCTTAATTTTGCTTTTATTTTACTGTACAAATTCTTTACACCCACTCTTCCACACACCCCATCCCTTCTGTCACCTTTTTTTCCCATTCCACAATTATTGCAATCATCATCATCATCATCATTCATCATCATCATCATCATCATCATCATCCATCATCATCATCATCATCATCATCATCATTACCATCATCATCATTATAATCATCATCATCATAGTCAGCATTATTATTGTTATAATTATAACTATTATTTTATTATAATTTTTATCATTATTATCATTATTTCGATAATTGTAACTATTATTATTCTTATCATTATTTACTGTTATTATTATCATTGTTGCTGTTATGATTATCATTTTAGTAGTAGTAGTAGTATCATCATCATCATCATCATCATCAATTATTCTTTCAATGCAGATGGACTTGTGGCCCAGTTAAAAATAAACGACTTTTAACTCTCTCTCTCTCTCTCTCTCTCTCTCTCTCTCTCTCTCTTATTGTGTGTGTGTGTGTTGTGTGTGTGTGTGTGTGCGCCCGCGCGCGCGCGCGCGTGCGTGTGTGTGTGTGTGTGTGTGTGTGTGTGTGTGCGCGGCGCGCGCGCGCGCGCGTGTGTGTGTGTGTGTTGTGTGTGCGCGCGCGTGTGTGTGTGTATGTGGTGTGTGTGTGTGCATGTGCATGTGTGTATGCATGTGTGTGCATGTTGCTTGTGTGTGTGTGTGTGTGTGTGTGTGTGTGTGTGTGTGTGTGTGTGTGTGTGTGTGATGTGTGTGTGCGCGCGCGCGCGCACGCGCGTGTGTGTGTGTGTGTGTGTGTGTGTGTTGTGTGTGTGTGGTGAGTGTGTGTGTTTGTATGTGTGTGTGTGTGTGTGTGTGTGTGCGCATGCGTGTGTATGCATGCGTGTGTGCATGTCTGTGTGTGTGCCTGTGTGTATATGTGTGTGTGTGTGTGTGTGTGTGTGTGTGAGAGAGAGAGAGAGAGAGAGAGAGGAGAGAGAGAGAGAGAGAGCGAAACCAGTCGGCAAAGGTAGTTTTAATATTTACTGTACTCTCTGTTTACAGCTACTTCATTGATCCTGCTGGTAGTAATTAGCCGTATAGCTCCTACTTCGTTAGTACATTGTATGTTTGTACTGACTGCAGATATAGTAGGTGTTGAAACGGACGCCTCTCGTGACTGAAGATATCCGTAGCAACGCTCCTAGAAATCGGGTAGGAACACGACGCGTCGATCGATTCTTTCAGTTCGTTTTCAGTTACATTGAAGGCTGATGGTTTGCTGGGTTCGGGACTGAACAAATTAATTCTTCAGGGCAAGAAGAAATAAACAAACTTTCTCCGTGGCAAAGACACTGACACCGAATGTTATTCAAGAAACAAAATTAATGAAAGTACGGACATGGATACGTTCAGTCTCCTGTAATCAGAGCTGGATACCATTGAAACTGAGTCTCAGACAAACTTAAACAAAAAATATGTGTGAATAGATTCACAAGTAAAATGTAACAAAATTTGAAAGAAAACCCAGCTGAACATCATTCTTCCAAGTTGTATACAAATTAGAGTCCTGAAACTGGACGAGAAGATTCACAGGTACTTTGCTAGGACAACATAGAAAACTCACAGAGGTCAACAAGCTGCATGCAACGTTGGTGAAAATGAAGGCCAAGAGCCCAGGCAGTCTATATTTTATTAGTTTGGTGCAGTCGACCAGTCCTTTGGTATAATGGTGACGTCATCGCTCTGATGGGCACAGCCCAACAAGAAGCAGTATCATGAGGTAGAATACACCAGATTCAAACCAATTTTGCCAAAGGTATTTCACCCATTTGCTCTGCTCAGATCGAGCTGCAAGTCAACAAATCTCGTCAATTCAAGGAGGCTGCAGAATGGGTAAAAGTACATGAGGGAAATGTGGCCACATTTGCCTATGAAGTATACAAAGGATTCCAAAGAAAAGACTAAACACTTGCTGTTGCAATAGACCTGGAAGATGCATACAATAAAGTTCAGTTCTCGCTTCTCATGGAACTACTTGACAATGGGGTCAGCAAGACACTTACACAATGGACACCAGCGGCACTTCAGGATCGAACCGTCATCCTACGATTTGAAGATTGGACGTTTGAGCATCATAAACTTTCTGTGGGATTACCTCAAGGTTCCCCTTTCTCCCCTGTTTTGTATAATGTTTACACTAAAGGCCTTACAGACCTCTACATAAACGGATTTGTTCGATTGTTGACACTAGCAGATGGTGGCCTGATCGACAACAAATAAAAAAAAATGCTCAAGAAAGAACGAACGCAGTTCAGCAACAGTTGAACAACAGTGGCGTCAAGAAACTGAATTGTCCATAAACCCTACACTGAACCCTATAAAAGCCAGATATTAGTCTGCACTCTCAACAGCAAGACATCAGGACACAAGACAAGTACCCTCACCAGTTCCCTTCAATGGAATGCCAATTGAATTAACTGACAACCTACTCTGTTTGGGTATAGACTTTGACAGAATGCTAACGTTTAGAAATCATGTTGAGAACATTATTCATAAATGCAAAAAAACGGTGTATCTGCAATAAAAGCAATGGCAGCTAAATGCATTGAACAGCACCATCTCTAACGACTGTGTCACGCACTTGTACCCAGTATGATTAATTATGGATTAGGGCTTACAACACTGTCCAACAGTAATCTTCTTAAATTTGAAAGAATTCAAAGTGATGCAAAGAGATTGATCCTGAAAACCACATAATATACACCAGTTAAAATTATACTATACCACTTGACCTTCATTCAATGCAAGCAAGACACAAACCAGAACAGGTGAAGACATATTTTAGAGCACTTGAAAATCCCCAAAGCCCGCTTCATGCGGCGTCAAAGGGAAAAAATGCACTCGGCTAGAACGTAGAAAAACATGGTTGAGACTGGCTGAAGACTATATACAGCTTGTGTGCCAGTTAGCAGAACTCAAGAAATGCAGCCGCACATGCGTATACGCCACCTACAAAGGCACACACACACACACACACACACACACACATAAATATATATATATATATATATATATATATATATACATATCCATATGCAGATACGCGCATTTGCTGACACAAGCCCACAAATCACACACACACACATGCACATGCACTGCTGCACACACACACACACACACACACACACACACACACACACACACACACAGTACACGCGCGCACGCTATCACACCCATACACACAAAAGCGCTCACACAGGTGCACACACACACACACCACACACACACACACACACACACACACTATGCATACGCATACACGCGCATGATGCGCCACACATGCGCTCTCTCACACACACACATGGCTCGTGCCCACACCCCCATACACATACATGTGTACACTCACGACACACACATACACTGATAATAATGGCATAACCACTATTTAGAAAGAGAGGGGGGTTAGTTACCGCCAAGGACATTGACAAACAAAGTACAGGGCAAGACACTATGCATTTCGACCTCTTGGGTCTTCTTCAGGCAAAACCAAATAACATTTAGGACAGTGAAAACGAAGAACGAGAAACCACTTATCTTCTCATATTCGCCTCACGACCAAAACGGTGAAAGAATGGCACTAAGTAGAATAAGCACAGTTTGGTTTAACAAGATGTTTTCACCCATGTTGTGGAAGAGATCAAAGTGCAAGGCCTTTATTTGGGCAAGGATACTACAAAGCAACCAATCAGGGAGGGAATCACTAGAATGGCAGGGAAAGACCCGAGGTCAGAGAGCCTACAGCCATATTAGATAAACAAACCCACACAAAATGGATTTCAGGATGAGAAGAGGAGCCAATTCTGTAAAGAGGTAGTCAGTGTCGAGCAGAGGTTGAATGAAAAAAAAAAGTTTTTGAAGCCACACAACGTAGGGATTACGGACATGAATGAAAGTCAATTACAACAGACTCGGTCACTCTTCGCATTATGAGGGGTGCAGACAATGGTTTCACTGTAGTGCCCATGTGAAGCAGTCCTATCCACTGACCCAGTTTGTTTTTATGAGAGCAATCTAAAGCCACTGACTCGGACATCAAGTTGTTAATTATCTAATGAGCAATAGAGGAATGTAAAACACACTGAAGTAGAATTTGTTCCCCTATCTCCGTGAGACCATAGAAAGAAAACAAACTCAAAGTGATCCTCAGCTTAAAGCAACTGAATCCAAGTGTGCATTATCATCACTGGGTGTGTCTCAGTGGCTGGTGTTATGCGCCTAGTGTTTTGATGAAGTGTCTGTGTGCTTGACACCTCTTACAACTGACCAGCACCACTGCTTGCAACACTGTGAAAAGGGGAGCAGAATGCGTCAGTCTTTTCCTGTCAGTATACAGCCTCTCCACCAGCAAGCCCGATGCAGTGCATCCTCGTGGCGACAACACGTTAACTGGGAACTTACAGACTCAAGTTAAGCTACAACGGACTCAGAGGAAGTCTGCCCCCTGACGTGTGGCATCAGGCCTACCATGTGTGTGGATACGCCCTGGTGCCCACGAACCAGACTTCTAACGATGGGTCAAATAGCTTTACTGCCTTGTGGACATTTCAGGACGGACAAAGGCTAAGGGAGAAAACCCTGAAAGAAAATCTGGAGTGGAAACCCTAAGGCAGTTGGTCAGTACACCGTGACACCTCCCGGCAACTCCAGTGCCGCTGTCCCAGCAACAGAAACAAGGGAACCAGCAGTTGTGGGTTATAAGCCCAGAGTGTATTGGCGTACGCTCGGGTGCTACAGGTTATCTCGATAGTGGGAGGGATCATCGCGTTCCACTGGTCAGCTACCACCTGCCTCAAGTTGGGCAGGCCTCAGCCAATAAGGTACTGACCCGCCACAGTCTGCCTCCTTCAATGGGTATCTTGAAGCTAGGGGAAGAGACTGAAGAGCAGACTGTAAACCCTGCAACAAGCAAAGAAGATTTTAAAAAAAATCAATATTACCAGCCTTGCGGCTGGCAACCTGGATCCTCAGAACGATGTGTCCTGGCCTTTTCGACGATCTCCAGCAATCTGACGACGCCAGAAAATAGCGATCATCAACCTCAGGCTGAAGAGATTCAACATTGACATCCTCGTGCTACAAGACACAAGCCTCCCCTCCAATGGTAGCCTCAGGAAGAAGGACTGCACGTTCTTTTGGCAGGTACTGGAGCCATAGGAGCACTGACTGCATGGCGTCGGATTCGCAGTGCAAAACTCTCTCCTGTCCTTAGTTGAGCCACCTTTCAAAGGGACAGCATGAATCCTCTCTTTCCGGCTTACAATCTCTTCTGGACCAACAAACATCCTTAGCGGCTACGCCCACATACTCTGCTCAACAGCTGAGGCTACGGATAAGTTCTATGAAGAGCTGGAAGTCAAGATCAACAAGGTACCTGCCAAGGAACATCTATTCTTGCTCAGGGACTTCGACGCCCGGATTGGTGCAGACCACAGTTCCTGGCCCTGCTGCATCAGCCGTTTTGGCATTGGCAAGCTCATTGAGAACGGACTGCGGCTACTTGAGCTTTGCTCCTACCACGACCTCTGCATCACGAACACCTTCTTCACCACCTAATTACACTTCAGGGTGTCTTGGAGGCACCCAAGATCCCGTCACTGCATCAGCTGGATCACCCGAAGACCCTTGCTCAATCACATGCTCTTCATCCGCAGCTACCACAGTGCTGATTGTGACACTGACTACTCCCTGTTGGCAGCAAGGTGTATCTTTAGCCCAAGCAAATCCACCGCTCCAAGCAGCAAGGACGTCCTCGAATCAACACAGCCATGACGTCAGTGCCCGAACAGCGCAAACGCTTCGCCAGAGCCATTGACGAGGCCCTAGAGGACTGCCCGATGGACAGCGCTTCAACACGTTGGAACCACATCCGCAATGTCACCTGCCAATCCACCTTGGATACCTTTAGGAAGAGAGTGAGGAATAATGAAGACTGGCTACAAGCAGGAATCGTAGAGATGGAGCCTGCCATTGCTGCTCAGCAAGCCGCACTCCCCAATCACATGTCAGAGACCTCTGCAAAGACATTGGCTGCACACCTAAAAGCTCGCAACAGCACGCAGTGGACGGTCCATAAATGCGCCAATGAGCACTGTGCCAGGGCATACTGATCTCCGCAGACTGCAGCAATATCTGCGCAATGTACGGGGAAATGAAGAAAGCGTTTGGCTCTCGCACCATTAACATTGCTTCTCTAAAATCTACCTCGGCGAATGTCATCACAGACCACAGAAAACAGATGGAGTGATGGGCGGAGCACTACCAGGAGCTGTACTCCAGGAAGAACTCCATCACCCACACTGCCATCGAGAACACCACCCACTTGCCCGCCATAGAGGAGCTTGGCGTCCCACCCATCATTGAGGAACTCAGCAAGGCCATCGGCTCGTTAGCATGTAATAAAGCTCCAGGTAGCAATGGCATTCCGCCAGAAGTCATCAAAGCCAGTAAGAAGAGTTTTAACCTCAGTCACCTCCATGAGCTTCTGCTGCAGTGTTAGGAGGAAGAGACCATACCGCAGGACATGGACGATGCAAACATAATCACGCTGTACAAGAACAAAGGAGAGTGCTGCAATTGCAGCAACTATCGCGAAAATATCCCTCTACAGCATTGTTGGCAAAGCCTTCGCCCGCGTCGTCCTCGACAGGATGCACTACTCGCCAAACAAGTATACCCAGAGGTACAGTGCGGCTTCAGAGCTGCGAGGTCGACGATTGACATAATATTTTCCTTGAGGCAGCTGCAAGAGAAGTGCCGCAAGCAGAGATGACCGTTGCTCATCATCTTCATGGACCTGATCAAGGTGTTCGACGTGGTCAGTAGGTCAGGATTCTTCGTCCTACTATACAGGATTGGATGTCCCCCCAAGCTCCTGAAGATGATCGTGTCCTTCCATGACAACAAGAATGGCACTGTCCAGTATGATGGCTCATCTTCGGACCCCTTCCCAATCAAGAGCAGTGTCAAACAAGGGTGTGCGTTCGCTCCAGCACTCTTCGGCATCTCTTTCTCCATGCTGCTGCACTATTTCTTCCGACAGTCTGAAGATGGCATCTTCCTCCACTCTAGGAGTGACAAAGGTCTCTTCAACATAGCACCCCTCCGAGCAAAGACGAAGGTGCCAAAAGTCCTGATCAGGGAATGCTCTTCGCAGACGATGCCGCCATCACTGCTCACATGAAGAAGCTGGCAGGAACAACATGGGGTGCAGACAACACGACCCTCAGGAGACTGTACACTGGTAGAATCAGGCCAGTGCTGGAGTATGGCATGACTGCATGGGGCACCACAGCCAAATCCAATTTTGAACGGATCAGCAAGATTCAGAATCAAGCTGCCCGTATCATCACAGGAGCCATGAAGTCTACGCCAATCCAGGAGCTTGAAACCATCACAGAGCTCCAGCCCCTTGAGGACCGCAGAGACGCCAAACTCCTGACCCAGGCTGCCACGTTCAAGAGGCTGCAAGGCCATCCCATGAAAGACAGACTGTCCCAGCCAACAAAAGGACGCTGAAGAGAGGGAGCTTCGTACACCAGAGCAGGATCCTAGAATGGCAGTATCAAGATATCCTTGACCATGACCCCAAAGTGATACCCCGGTGTCTTGTCGTCCCTCCCTGGAGCGAAGTAACCCCTCCCCTCATCCAGTGCAGCATACCTGGTGTTGTCCCAAAAGATTCCCAAAGCTGCCCTGAAAGAAAGTCCCTCACCCTTGAACACCTCCATACCCAGTTCCCCAAAGAGTCCTGGACTCATGTCTACACCGACGGCTCTGCAGGAGATGCCATTCGAAATGGAGGGGCAGGAGTCTATGTCCAATATCCAGGAGGCAGAGAAGAAAAGATCTGCCTCGCTACCGGCCTGTACTCCACAAATTACAGAGCTGAAGCAGAAGCCCTGAAAACAGCAGCAGCCCACATCGAGGTCAGCCTCTACGCCAGCCACAACGTTGTCTTCCTGACCGACGCCCTGTCCATCTTGCAGGCCCCTCAGTCCAACAGAGATCCAGAGCTCAACGATCTGTCCTCATCTCTCGCCTCCCTCTGCACAAGTCACACAGTCACCCTGCAGTGGATTCCCTCCCACTGCAACGTGCTCGGCAATGAGACTGCTGGCTCCCTGGCAAAGGAGGGCACTACAAAGGAGCAGATGGACAGATCTACCAGCTACACCGAATCCAGGACCATCATCAAGGCCAAGCTGCAGAACAGGTAGAAGCAGCAGCACCCACGCCACAACAGAGCAGACCCGTACTACCTGCTGACTCGACGAGAGCAGGTAGTCATCTTCAGGCTCAGGACAGGCCATAACTGCCTGAAACACCACCTATTCTCTAAACTCCGCATCGGCAACACAGAGCAGTGCCCCTGCAGAACAGGCAGCCAGACAACAGAACATCTGCTGCAGTCCTGCCCACTCCACCAAGCGCTTCGAGAGAAAACCTGGCCCGACCCAATACCAGTGGCCCGGAAGCTCTACGGAGGACTGGAGGACCTGCGACGTACTGCCACCTTTGTCGAGGAGACGGGGGAATCCATTTAAAGACATGACGAACGAGGCAACAACGACTGCTCACACCGAGAAGACGCTACAACTTTTCACCACCTGCTTTGCTGATGCCTGCACTGAGTTGAGCCTTACAAATATCATGAGCCAGGACGTCAGCAGCACTCCCCATATCTCCGTCGGTGATAACACCCTTAACGTGGTCGATGACTATACTCGCCTGGGCTCCAACATCTCCAGCAACTTCTCTTTGGACGCCAAGCTGAACGTGTGGATCGGTAAGGCAGCAACAGCGATGACCCATCTAGCGAAGGGAGTCTGGGACAACACCATGCTAACGTCAAACATCAAGAAGAAAGTGTACCAAGCCTGTATACTGAGCTCTCTTCTATACGGAAGCAAGTATGGACCCTGTACGCTCGACAAGAATGCAGACTGAACGCCTTCCACCTGCGCTGCCTCGGAAGATTCCTGGGCATCACTTGGCAGGACCGCATAACTAACAAGGACGTCCTGACCCAGGCAGGGATGCCTAGCAATTTGCCATGCTGACACAGAAACGCCTGCACTGGCTTGACCATGTCAGTCGCGTGGACGATGGTCTCGTCCCAAAGGACATGCTGTGTGGCGAGCTGGCTTCAACCTCCAGACCCACGGAACGACCCGCTTTTTTCACAAGGATGTATGGAAGGATGTATGTGGGCAGGCAGCCTCTGCCCAGGAGACCTGGAGACAGCAGCTTCAGACCGGATCAGCTGGCCGTCCAACATCAAGGCCGGCATCAAGCAAGCAGAGCAGAGGAGAGAGGCCCAGTGGGGAGAACGCAGACAGCAAAGAATAACGTCGGCACCCACAGACATTCACGGCCGATACTTCACTTGCAGCAACTGCAACAGTCTGCTGCTTGAGGATCGTGCTCTTCAGCCACAACAGGCGCTGCAACTCCACAACTGACTGATCCATGGCGCAACACCATTGTCTCACAAGACACATGGATGCCGAGAAAGGGTATGAGAAGAAATCTTCCAGTGAGTGCTTTCACTGTTGTATTCTTCTTTCGAAGCAGAGGTCAGTATGACCTAAAAGCAGCAGTTGTTTTGCTTTGCGAAAAACACTTTGGTTACCCGCTTAGTGAGAACCATTTCCATATAGGCACAAAGAAAACTCTCAAAAATCGAGCCGATCTCCGTGCCTATATGATTAGTATCTCCAGAAAGCAAACCAGAGCACCCAGTGAAGGTAAAAGTGAAGGAATTTGAATTAGATGATGGGCTAGAATTTTTTTTTTTTTTTTTTTTTTGGGGGGGGGGTGGTCTACTGAGGGATTGCAGCTTGCTGAATAATTTGCCGAGGTTCAGTCCTATTCCCTTGCAGGAACAGGTGTCAACAGTGCACTGACCACAATGATATTTTGAGCTTTGCCAGCATGTGAGACATAATAGTATTCCGGGTGACAGTGTGAAATTGAGCCCTCATGTATACAAAACCTTATTTCCACTAATATTCATTTATCGATTTGTATGCTTCCCTCTTGTTTTCTTTTCACTTCAGACACCTGTTGTTTTTCATTTGCAGTTGATGCAATCTCGTCATGTACACATTATGTGAAGAAAATGGAAAATGGATATTGATACAGGCCCTGTTTCTGCCTGGTTTTATCCATCTTTAAAAGAAAAAGGAGGAAAAAAAGACAACACCTGGAAAGCAGAATGCGCTATGTACTTTTTTGTGCGATTTATCCCCCCATCCCCTTCATTTGTGAATGTGTGGACTTCTACATTACTTCTCTCTCTCTCTCTCTCTCCTCTCTCTCTCTCTCTCTCCTCTCTCTCTCTCTCTCTCTCTCTCTCTCTGCACGCGCGTGTCTGTACTGTTTTAAATATCATTCTTGTCTGGGAAAAAGGTATGTGGTAATAAAGGAAGAGGATCCTATGGGTAGTCTAAATGAACTGAAAATAGGCGGTTACGCCTACATCATTGACATATTTTTTGCCTGGTAGTTTGTATCAGACAAATAGGTTCTCCAAACCAAAATGTCACTGAAACGCACAGAAGCCTTCCCTTCCCTTTCAGCCCCACTCCCATTCCCCATTGTCTCTTTCTCCCACCTACTTCCAAAATCCTAAGCAGCGTCGCTACTGTCTGCCCTTTGCTCTCTCTCTCTCTCTCTCCTCTCTCTCTCTCTCTCTCTCTCTCTCAAACACACACACACACACACACACACACACACACACACACACACACACACACACAACGAGATCGGTGTTAAGAAAATGTTGAACAAACAGAGACCACCAACATACGAGATCTATATCAACAGAAGAGAGAGAGAGAGAGAGAGAGAGAGAGAGAGAGAGAGAGAGAGAGAAGACAGACAGGACAGACAGACAGACAGACAACAAGAGAGAGAGAGAGAGATAAGAGAGAGAAAAGGCATCTTCCCGACCCCTCCGTAAGCCTCACTTTAAAAGAGAGTAATAAGGAAATATCAAGAAGAAGACCAAATTTTGTTGAATTTGTCTGGAAGCCTTCTTGATACTATTTCTCTGATAGACTTTGACGACGTTAACAAAATTAGCGCCCAAAGTGCGTACATAATTTAAAAAGCGTTCATCCAGGCGCAAACAACATAAAACTCTCTCTCTCTCTCTCTCTCTCTCTCCTCTCTCTCTCTCTCTCTCTCTCTCTCTCTCTCTCAAAACCTGACATTGTAAATACATGCCAAATTGCTTAGAGAAACACAGTGTGTGTGTGTGTGTGTGTGTGTGTGTGTGTGTGTGTGTGTGTGTGTGTGTGTACGTGCGTGCGTGCGTGCGTGCGTGTGTGTGTGTGTGTGTGTGTGTGTGTGTGTGTGTGTGTGTGTGTGTTCTTCGTTTAAAACACAGATTTGTGGGGAAGGGGGTATGAGAGGAAATCTTCCACTTTCACTGTTGTTCTTTCGAAGGGGAGGTCAGAATGGCTTAGAAACGACAACTATTCTGCTTTGCAAAAACCCTCCGACTACGTGCTCAGTGAGACCAGTCCCCATATAGACAAAAAGGAAGCCCTTTACAATCGAGTTGATATCCATGCCTATATGAATTAGTGTCTCCACAAATAAACAAGAGCTTCCAGTGAAGGGGAAAACTACGAATTTCAATTAGATGATAGACTAGAATGTATCTAACAATCAAAAGATGGAAATACTCTCCCTGTCTGGGGTGATGCGAATAAAATCTACTGATCCCTTTATTCACAAGAATGTCATTGCCCATTAAAGACTGTGTATATGCCTGTGCTTATGCGTGCTCACTCTGAAATTTACTGGCTTTTTGTTTGTTTTTCAGACACACAAATCACCGAGATCAGCTTCATTCTCAGATCTGCATATGACCTTCTGCCCTCAAATGCAAACCTGGTGAAGTGGGGGAAAACAGACGATCCTGCATGCCCCCTCTGCCATGAAAAACAAACAGTGGAGCATGTCCTAAGCTCATGTAAAGTAGCCCTGGCTCAAGGAAGGTACACATGGAGGCACAACCAAGTGCTCAAAGAGATTGTACAAGTAGTCTGGGCTAGTACCAACACCACAAAAGGGAACATCAGGACTCCAAAAGCACCCGCAACATTCTTCACGGCAGGAGGCAGCAAATCATGGCCAAGAACAACAGTGCCACTCGAAACATGCAGGCAGAGTCTGCTGGACGGGGCAGATGACTGGGAGTGCACTGCAGACCTCCCAGAATGGAAGAGTCACCCAGAGATCATCAGCAAGAGTGGCATGAGACCAGACATAGTAGTCCACTCTAAGTCAACCAAGCAGCTGATCATGATCGAGCTCACGGTGCCATATGAGAACAGAATGGAGGCAGCTCAAATCTACAAGACTGAAAAGTATGCTGATCTGGCAAACAGCCTGAGGAGAGAAGGCTATGAGATCAAAGTCCTCACTGCAGAAATTGGAGCTAGGGGGTTTGTAGGAACGTCTGCATACAGCCTCATGAAACAGCTCTCAGTTGCAGGGAAGGAAAAAAACAGAGCCCTGAAAGCAATGGCAGAAGCGGCAGAGAGGTGTTCAAGTTGGATCTGGTCAAGGAGGAACAAAAGTGAACTTCATAAGGCTTAATTTCCCTACAAATATCAGGTGTCCCTGTGGCTCAGTGGTTAAAGCGCGAGTCATTAAGTGGAAAATGAGCATGTCCAGAGGGTCATGGGTTCGAATCCCAGCCATGGCTCGTCCCAAGATGGGAAAAAAAAAGGGGGGGCAGCAGAGGGACATCCGGAGTCATGAACCGGGTGTGGCCCAACCCCCCTAGAGTGTCAGGAGATAAGGGCCGAAACACTTGCTTGAAGGGGGCTTCTCTTCTGAGGACTCTCTGCTGCCACGCTCTCCACGAGTTTCTTTCTACTGTTTGTCAGAGGAAACGAAATTGTGCAATATGTCCAATCTATATGATTCGCTTTGTTTTATTTTATTTCTGTTGAATTGTTTTGCACTGTATTGTGTTGTGTTACACTATGGTGTCGTGTATTGAATGATGTTAGGAGTTAAAGCAGATCACGAGCCTGATAACAATGGATGATCGCTCAGAAAAGCTGGACTCCTTCATCAGTACTAGCTTGTGACTCTACTGTTCGCAATGAGCACTCTGTCAAACATTCAGACCATCATGCAGACATTTCTTGGACCAGGCCACACGACAAGGTAATGTGATTAAATGCACTCTGCCATCTCCATGTCAAAGAAGAGCACTCCTTTTTACATTCTTTCTGGGTGGGCGTAGTGTTCAGGTTGTCATGGTAGCCAGATTATTACACTGTTGTATGAACCAACTAAGAATTATATTAAAATCTCAAGAAGCTAAGTTCTTCATACACCCAAAGGACCAAAACGGACACAAAGGGATACAGGGTCAGCTGGCTGCAAATTTGCTTCATCCAGGTAATCAAGGCATTGATGACCTCACGGGTTAAACAAAAAAATGATTTGGCTGACTAAAGACGACGTTCGGAAATCTGCAAGGGAGATAATCTGCGTTAGAGTGGCATTCACCGAAAGTAACTCTTCCGTGTCAATGAGACAGATACCACTGGTATGCAATTCCAAATACATGTTGCTCCATTGGTCAGTTTAATAGTTCAATCAGAGAAATAAAGCGAAATCATGGGCGTGAAGTGGTGTATCCGCCTGTAATACAGACAGTCGACATCCTCAATGTTATTCTGGCTTGTGCTTCAAACCAGACATTTGGCCCTCTAAATCTATTTGTTTGACCCACAAACTGAGAAGACGTAAGTCCTTTCTATAAAAAGACATGTGTTATCTTTCCCTGATTTATTTTCAAACAGATCTGTTCCTTGACAGCTCTGTCGTTGGTGGGTATGTCAACATGGGACAAAAAGAGCGCCCCCAGAGCACTGTCAGTACTGTACAAGGACAAACTGCCAGTGCTGGAAGCTCCAAAGCGGGACTCCCTATCGCTGTGTGCATGTGGTATCATTCCAAATGCTTACCGTAGTTTCTACCACACACTTCTAGCAGCTTGGTCAGCAAATGACATATTGCCACAGCCCTATATCAAGAACATAATGACAGACACCCAGCAGTGCAGCTGATTTGCACACCAGCAGCTCTGGAGTGACTGAAGTTTCCTCTGTGCCAATACCTGACAGCAAGAGGAAGGCGTGGGAACAAAGGGTTGTTTTTTTTTTCACATGTCTCGTTTTTACTTTTCATTCTATTCTCTGTTAAATTATGTGCATGGTTATCAGAAATGGGTTGAGTATTATGCAACCGTACTCTTCAACCACAATGATGTGTAACAGACGATGCTTAGAAATTCGCGAAGGAGGTAATCTGTATTAGAACTCGCATTGAGCAAAGTGATCCCGCCGTTTTTGTAGGGCAGATGTCGCAGGTGATACGCCCCATGCAATTTGCCCGATCTGTCAGACTAATAGTTCAATTAGTGAGAGAAAATGCCAAACATTAGTGTGAAACGATGGGCCAATAATGCAGATAATTTTATTTCCCGATCTTTATCCTGGCATGCGCTTTAAATCAAATAATTGATTCTCTAGAACTTATTGTTCGGCCCATAACCTGAGAAAAGGTAATTCTGTATTTGGCTAAAAATAAAAACATGCCTGGTCTTCCTCTAATATTTTATCCAAGAGCAGGTCTATTTTGCCCTGTCGGTTGGCTTAAGAGTTCAGTCACAGAGAGAAAATGCCAAAACATGGGTGTGAGACCGTCCGCTGTAATGCAGACATTGCGTTGCAAGCAGTTCGACTTCACTTATTATTATCGATCAGTTAAACTTCATAAATTAGCACCTGTAGGCTACACATGTAAACAGCACTGGTGTAGATGAAGTCATATTTTGTTCTGATTATATGGAATTTAAGGGTGAAAGAAGAGAGCTTTTTGTAACACAGTGTTGACAGTTAAGTGACAGTACACATTGAACATGACACTGAAGGTCTTAAAAATGTGCAGTGAAGATAAAAACGACTAGGAACTGAAAATCAATCGCAAAAGGCAGCAAAACAAAACATTGAAAACAATGAAACGTACACTTACACTGTCATACAAGAGAATATTAGAGTTGAGCCGTATAGAGGAGAGTGGTCTTATTGAATAATTTTGGTAACGTTTCTGTATGCGTCTCTGTCTCTGTCTCTGTCTCTATCTCTCTCTCTCTCTCTCTCTCTCTCTCTCTCTCTCTCTCTCTCTCTCTCTCTTTCTCCAAAAAATGTCAATCTAGAATATATTGTCTTCAAAAACTTCGGTCTCGTGCTGTTCGAAATGTCATCTTAAATATGATTTATCATTGTTTTGTAGAATCAGTGCTGTTCTTTTGCTTTTTATGCTGGTTTGGATATCGTAGCGTTAAAAAACACAAACATTTCATAGAGTGGTGACTTCATGTGGAAGGAATATTGGCAAAAAACAAGAACAGATACTAGATAGATATATAAATTTTATGAATGTCACGTCACATAAAAGGCTGTGAACATGGCTGCTGACAATTCTTAATAATAATAATAATGATGATTTCTTATATAGCGCTTAATCAAACGAATTTCTCTAAGCGCTTTACAAAGTCATACTACATTCACCCTTCTCATATACAATAATACACCTTACACCCAACTACAAATACTATTACTACGATAACCAACAAATCCTAATCCTACCAATGTGACATTCACTTATTCTTCAAATATCACTACAAAAACTTAATCCTATAACGTTCAATCATACAACAAATACATATAATAGAGAACATACACATACGCTACATTTGAAAAGGCCCAGACGGCTATGAGTTAGGTTGTACCCCCCCCCCCCCCCCCCCTCTCCCCACAGCATTGACTAATTATGAGAAAATAGATGGGTTTTAAGTTTAGACTTGAAAGAAGAGATAGAATCTGAATGTCTGAGACAGTCTGGCAGTCTGTTCCACGTCGCTGGAGCTTGAAAAGAGAAAGATCTTTCACCAGTAGTAGTCCTGAAGCGAGTCATTCGCAGAAGGCGGTCGTCAGCACAGGAGCGTAGTTGTCGAGAGGGGGTGTAGATTTTAAGGAGATCTGAGAGATAAGAAGGTCCATTTTCAAAGAGAGCAGAGAAAGTGAGAGTTGAGATTTTGTACGAGATACGGTTTGAGACAGATAGCCAGTGAAGAGAGTGGAGGAGAGGCGAAATGTGATCATATTTTCCTGCTCTACAGACGACTCGGGCTGCATGATTTTGGATTCGCTGTAATCTTTCTATCAGGTATTTTGGAAGGCCGGCCAAAAGTGAGTTGCAGTAATCTATTCTAGATAAGACAAATGCACAAATGAGAGTTTTTGTAGCATCTGTAGAGAGAAGGTGACGTACAGAGCTGATTCTTCTTAGTTCTAAATAGGCAATCTTGCAAATATTTGAAACCTGTTTCTCAAAGGAGAGGGATTGGTCAAGTATAACCCCTAGACTGCGGACAGAGGTGGAGACAGAGACAGCACAGTCATTGATAGTGACAGTTGAAGGCAGAGAAGGATGGTTAGGCTGTTTTGTCACGAACATGAGTTCCGTCTTGTCGTCGTTTAGTTGTAGTTTGTTGGTTGTCATCCAGTCCTTCAGGTCTGCAATGCAGCCCCACGTCCGAGAAATCAGTGAGTCAGTTTCAGCAATGGGAGCCGACTGATGAAGCTGAGTATCGTCAGCAAAGCTCTCATGCGACATGGCGTGACCACTGATGACGTCAGACACAGGACTAGCATACAGCACAAAAAGGACTGGCCCAAGTACAGAACCCTGAGGCACACCGTACCTAAGAGGAGAACTGTCTGAGTATCTTCCCTGTACACACACTGTCTGAGTCCGTCCAGTCAAGTAAGAGATAATCCAGTCGAGAGCTGTGTCTTTGAATCCAAAGGAAGTTTGAAGCCGTGAGAACAAAATATTATGATCGATCGTGTCAAATGCTGCAGAGAGGTCTAACATCGCTAATAAGGAAACATTCCCATCGTCAAGCCCACAGAGGAGGTCATTGACTATACGGAGGAGTGTTGTCTCACAACTATGGCCTTGTCTGTAAGCAGATTGATGAGGATTCAAAAGGTGATTCTTTTCGAGATGTTCTAGAATTTGTTCCAAAACGATCTTCTCCAATAATTTTGATAGAAATGACAAATTTGATACAGGCCGATAATTCTTTAAAATATTTTTATCTAATGAAGGTTTCTTGATCAATGGACGTACCACTGCGGACCGGAAGATTTCAGGAACGTGACCAGAGGACAAAGAGGTATTGATAACATGAGTAAGATGGGGTAGGACATCATCAATGCACTGAAAAAGCAAGTTAGTGGGAATGGCATCAAGTTCACATGATTTAGGGCTGCATCGCAAACAAAGTTTTTTGACATAGTCTTGACTAACAGGACTAAAACAAGCCAAAGGAGGTCCACAGTAAACTTTGTCATTCAGAGGATGTACAGGTGCAGTAGAATCTAGCTTTTCACGGATAGTGTCAATTTTTCCATTGAAAAACTCTAAGAATTTCTGAGGGAGCTCTTCAGTTTGGAAGATGGTGGGAAGGGGGGAGTAGCTGACTTTGCCTAGGAGACTATTTGTGACATTAAATAGTTGCTTGGCCGTATTACAGGCCAATATCTTTGAAGAATAGAACAAAGTTTTTGCTTGATGAACAATGTCTGTAACATGATTTCTCGCAGTTTGATATATTTCCCTGTGCACAGTCAGTCCCGTGGCGCGCCATCGCCTCTCAGCCCCCTCCTCTCCTGCTTGGCCTCCAACAACTCGGGACCCACTGTGTTGTGCCATTGACACAGTGAGCGATCAGTGATCAAGCGCCTGCTCACTGGAGCATGCTTATCAAGCATGGCACGGAGGGCAGAGGTCAGCTGACAGGCCGATGGCTCGCTCGGTATGGCCGTGCTCAGATCAGATTTGAAAGCCTCTATATCGATAGCAGAAATTTTCTAACTTCCTTGTAAGTCTTTGGAACGGCGGGCCTAACGATATCTAATTCACACTTCACAGCATAATGATCCGATGCTAGGTTATCGTCAACGGTTGAGGATTTGAGAAGATGATCACTGTCTCTGCAGACTACCCAGTCTACTATGTTACCCTGTTTGTTCGTCATTTCATTCACGGACTGCTGGAGTCCGAAAGTATCTAAAATTTCTAACACCTCGGGCGTGTATCCAACTGTGGGCTTACTGAAATGGAAGTTGAAGTCGCCGATCAATAACAATGTTCCTGGAAGGTCATTTACAAATTCAAGAAAGTCTGGAAGTTCGTTGACAAACATGCTGGGCGTAAATTTGTTCTTTCTGCTGGGTACCGGTCTATAAATCCCAAAAATGTTAGTGACAGGAGCGCTAGGTTGGGACAGTTTCAGGTGAACAAGTTCAAAGGTCCGATGCTGAAAATCAAAAGACGAGTCAAAAGAGCAATAGGGGAGCAGCTTATCCGAGATGACGAATGCGATTCCGCCCCCGCAGGTCGTGGTGGGGCGGGGGAAGGACTTGGTGGTATAGCCAGCTGGGGCGAGGTCACGTAGCTTTGGTTCATCGCCGCTTTCCTTGAACCACGTTTCCGTTACACAAAGAATGTCGATATCATTGGAGAGTATAAAGTCATTTACGGCAGATCGTTTCTTTTTACAAGTATTACCAAGTGACTGAGCATTGAAAAGTGTCAGCGAAATGTTCGTTGTTGTTTGTGTGCGAGGAGCCATAGGCACTTGAATCAAGTTGCGACAGTTTACTGAGCGAGTGTGGTTGTGGCGAGAGTGGTGAGAGAGATGGGCAACATTACTGACTGTAGGTATCGTCCTCCGTTTCCTCCTCCCTCCCCGTGCTGTGCGACAGTGAGGAAGGTCACGGCCAATCCTGAGACGCCGCAGTGTCACGTTGAGGAAGGGTCAAGGGGTGAAGGTCGCTCCGTGCCAGCCAGCAGCTGGTCCCGTGTGTAGGTCAGGCGAGTGATTTGACGAGGGAAAGGGTGTGGGTAGTGACGCGTAAAGTCGGTCACCACAGGGTAGGGTAGTGGTGGGTGTGACAGTGGAGGGCCGTTATATGCCGTAACGGGTAGGGAGAGGTTGGGTGGTAGAGGCTGGGGTGAGTAAGTGTTGGCGAGAAAGTGAGTCAGCATGTGTCCCTGCCCGTGCGATACACAGGCTGAACACAATGGCGCCGGTCGAAAACACAGTGTGTTGGCAAGGTTGGCCAAGAAGAAGATCCAGATTATCCTCAAGTCTATGGGGAGGGAGGCACAGAAATAGATCCAGAATAACAAGCAATTCTTCACATACATCCTGGTACAAATCTTTACAGTCCACGATCACAAAAACAACCACAAAGCGACGAAAATGGACAGCGACACTACACTCAGCCTGCTAGGCGATTGACAGCTCACGTGATCTTTCTTATGTTTAAAAAAAAACAAAAAAAAACAATGTTGTACCATGTGGATGAAGATTCCTCCAAATTCACAGGAAATTCAAAACCAAGTAAGAATTTAAAAATCCATGTTTCATTCACCCTCAATTGTCCTATTTCCTATATCTACTTGAATCAAAACTGAACTTTCAATAAGATCCGGTTCATAAAGCTTGTGTGTGTGTGTGTGTGTGTGTGTGTGTGTGTGTGTGTGTGTGTGTGTGTGTGTATTCATTCCAAGAACTGGCCCTCAGCACTTGTGTCTTAAGAGGTTATCTCTTTATATTTTCAACTTTTCACAAGAAAATGTAGCTTGTTTTGTTCCTTCATGATTTCCTTTTGCTTCTTAGGTGGCACCTTTGGTTGGTTTTTTGAAAACTCAACAAACATACTACGGTATTGCACACCAGCCTTTTCTGGGATAGCATTCTTCTTAAAACTGAAAAGGCAGAGGAGTCAAATTACCACTTTCCGCGGTCAATGAGGAGAAACAATCAGGTTTCGAAATATCGGTATCTGACCAGGAGTTATACGTTTGTGAGTTTCCTCCCTATTGGAGATTGTCTCCCCCTTGGAGACTACAAGCTTGCTGAAGGCTCATTTTGAGAAGCATTTATTTTATTTTATTTTTCCCCATTCACCCACTCAAGCACATACTGTTAGTTAGGCAGAATTATCTACCACTGCAGATATGAATGCTTATCTCCCCCTATTTCTTCAATCTAAGACATAAGAGCAAGCTTTGTTTATAATTGAACATATATATATATATATTTCACTTGATTAAAACACACAATGCTGCTTGGCACCGCACCTCCCAAACACCCACTTGAGGTAAAAATACAAAGGACAGATAAAAACACAGTGTTGTACAGTTTCATTTTCTATCTTCACCAAATTTTTCGCTCAACGAGCTTCTTCATGGCATGGCACTGAATGATAGACACAGGATTACATTTCTAACTGACTAGCTGCTCAGTCAATATAAGGATGGCTTCAAACATCTTTAAAATCACGTGTAAAATTGTCCCATACGAGCGAACTGCACATATCCGAACATTCTAGAATAAAAAAAAGACACTGTGGGGAGGGACTTATTTGGGTGAGGGAGGGAGGGGGGATGGACTTATTTGGGGGTGAGGGGGGTGGGGGTGGAGGGCGTTCACCCCCTGGGGGGGGGGAGGCTTTACATGTGGGTGAAAAGCCATTTCTCAATCCATTTGAGATCCTGTTATAATACTTGACTCATGATTTAAAACAACATTCATTTATTACAACATTGTTTATCATTCTAAAAGAGGGGGTGGGGAAATAATTTTTGTACCAGTAACCTATATCAGTCAGTCACGGGTTCCGACGGTCACGCCGATCGACAGTGGCCACACCAGGTCTGATAACCTGTAAGTTAAAGTAACATTGTATTCACTGTGACAGCTCTGTCGTTGGTGGGTATGTCAACATGGGACAACAAGAGCGCCTTCAGAGCACTGTCAGTACTGTACAAGGACAAACTGCCAGTGCTGGAAGCTCCAAAGCGGGACTCCCTATCGCTGTGTGCAAGTGGTATGAATGTTGTTTTAAATCGTGAGTCAGGTATTATAACAGGATCTCAAATGGATTGAGAAATGGCTTTTCACCCACATGTAAAGCCTCCCCCCCAGGGGGTGAACGCCCCCCACCCCCACCCCCCTCACCCCCAAATAAGTCCATCCCCCCTCCCTCACCCAAATAAGTCCCTCCCCACAGTGTCTTTTTTATTCTAGAATGTTCGGATATGTGCAGTTCGCTCGTGTGGGACAATTTTACACGTGATTTTAAAGATGTTTGAAGCCATCCTTAAACTGACTGAGCAGCTAGTCAGTTAGAAATGTAATCCTGTGTCCATCATTCAGTGCCATGCCATGAAGAAGCTCGTTGAGCGAAAATTTGGTGAAGATAGAAAATGAAACTGTACAACACTGTGTTTTTATCTGTCCTTTGTATATATTATATATATATATATATATATATATATATATAATATTTCTGTGTGAATATTCTCTGTGTTTGGGGGGGGAGTGGGGGGGATGGGGGGGGGGGATGGGTAGATGTGATTTGTGATTTGTGAAATTTAGATCCATAGACATGTTTTATGGCCACTCTTAATTTCTCTTTGGAGATTACAGTGTTCTTCACTTAACTTGACATGACTTGACTCTCTCTCTCTCTCTCTCTCTCTCTCTCTCTCTCTCTCTCATCCACCACACACACACACACACACACACACACACACACACATACACACAAAAAACACATGCATGCATGCACGCATGCACACACACACACACACACACACACACACACACACACACACACACACATACGCACATACACACACACAGACACACACACTGACACAAACGTACGTACTCACGCACGCACGTACGCACGCATGCACGCACACATGCACGCACACACGCACACGCACACACACACACACACACACACAAACAAACACACACACACACACACACACACACACACACACACACACACACACACACTACATGTGAAACGTACATTTTTGCACCATCATACAAGAACACAATCATTACAGTTCAAGTATCAACAGGTGACTGGTCTTATAAAATTATTTGAGTTAATTTTCTGTATTGTGTCCATTTCTTTCCCCCTCCCCCCCTCTCATTCCCTCTCCCTCCCTCCCTTCCCCCACCTCTCTCTCACTGTGCATTTGTTATTGCTTTTAGCATCTGCTTGTTATCTTGGTGTGTTTATTTCATGTAACTATTTTCTTTTGATCGTTCTTGGATTACTATTTTTCTCGCGTCGAACCTACGCCGTGAATAAAGATATATAGATGTGATAGACGGATGGACAAAGGACCATTGAAACAGAAGAGAATAGGAACTGGCGGGAAACAGTTGTCTTTTCGGGATGATTGCGATGGGCAACCAGAGTGAATGGGGTACGGGGAGAATAGGTCTAGTGTAGAACAGCGTTCGCGCTTACAACACCAAATTTTAACGGAACAAGGCGAGAAAGGTTGGGTTGACGGGAAAAGTCACACAGAATGGAGTTTGGAAAGAAAGAAAACTAAAGGGTTAGACACGTGGTATTGATTCTATACAACGAGAAACCTAAAGGTGGAGACCAGACAGACACATATTGCTACCTAGAGTTACACCTTGTCTCTCAACAAAAGAAAATGCACTACTCACTCATAGCTTTCGACAGGCATCCGGCCATATTCCTCAGCGATGCTCTTGCTGACTGAGTGAACCCTCGATTCAGATCACGTGACCACGGGACGTACCCAAATCACGTGACCGAATCAGTAAACGTACACCGGGGGCAAGATGTAGCGGCCCCGGTCCCTGTTGAGCGGGGGATTGGCGGCTGCGATGTAGATGGCCTCCTTGACCCTCGCTGGAACCACTTGTTTTCTCTGTCGAGGATGTTGACCTTGTCTGTGTCAAATTGGTGTTGTTCGGAGTGCAGGTGTGCTCTGACAAGTGAAGGGTCCCTCCTGTGTTCAGTGAGTCTCTTTTGGAGGGGACGTTCTGTTTCTCCGACATCGTGTTGGTTGGAGTCACGGCAGTCTATTCTGTAGATGACGCCGGATTTGTCGAGTTTGTTGGTTTTGTCCTTGGCGGCGACGAGTTGGCTGCGGATGGTATTGGTGGGCTTGGGGTGGACCGTGACCCCTAGTTTCCTGATCTTCCTGGTCAGAGTTTCACTGACACCTCCAACGTAGGGAATGGTGATAGTCCCTTGCGCTCTTGTTGTTCTCTTGCTGGTGGTTGGAGTGAGGTGGTAGATTTCTTGCTTCCCGGGCTGTTCCAGGCCCACTTCTGGTAGCCTGAGATGGTGAGCACTTCCTTGAGGTGGTCTTTCTCCTTCTGCTGTGCCTCTTGAGTTGAGCAGATGGTATTGGCTCTGTGGGTGAATGTTCGAATCACCCCAAGTTTGTGTTCCAGAGGTTGGTGGATGTCGAACTGCAAGTATTGGTCTGTGTGGGTCGGTTTGCGGTAGACCACGAAGGAGAAGACGCCGTCTGTTCTGGTGATGAGTGTGTCCAGCATTGCAAAGGAGCATTCTGCTCTACTTCCCTCGTGAATTTGATGGCTGGATGTTGGTTGTTCAGATGTTCAGTGAACTGTTCCACCAGTCGTTAGGGTAGGATGGTCATAGTGTCGTCTACGTAGCGGCCCCAGTAGCATGGAGGAGAGTGGAACGAGGCCGGTGCTTTCTCTTCAAAGTCCTCCATGAAGAGTTTGGCTACTATAGGGCTCACCGGTGAACCCATGGCTGCTCCTTCTTTCTGCTGAAAGAACTCACCTTGGAAGGTGAAGTAGGTGAAGTAGGTGGTAGTGAGGCAGCAAGCTAAGATGTCGCCGATGTCATCCACTGTCAAAGATGTGCGTTGGTGGAAAGTTTGGTCGTTCTGTAACCTGCGTCTTATGATTTCCACGCTCTCTTTCACTGGTACGCTGGCGAAAAGTGCCGAGACGTCGTATGGCACAAGGAGTTCATCCTGGGAAAGAGTGTAGTTACTCAGTTTCTCCACTAGGTCGGCGCTGTTCTGGATGTGGTGTTCTGCGTGTCCTACCAGAGGGGCCAGAATGTCAGCCACGAATCTCGCCGTCTCATACTTGAGGGAACTTCTGGATGCAACTATGGGACGGAGGGGGACATCGTTCTTGTGCACCTTAGGTAGACCATAGAACTTGGGTACATCCATCACGGTGGGGTACAGTTTTCTGTACTGTTCCAACGATAGTCGGCCCGTGTCTTTGAGGCGTTTGAGTATCTCTTTCAGTTTGTTGGAGAACTTGGTTGTGGGGTCTTTCTTGAGAAATTCATAGGTTGCTGTGTCTTCCAGGCGTTTGTTCGACTTCTCGTAGTACATGGATTTGGACATGACAACTGTTGCACGCCCCTTGTCTGCTGGCAGAATCATTATGGAGTCTGCTTTCTTCAAGTCCGCCAGAGCATGTCTTTGATCAGCCATGAAGTTGGATTTGGGGAGCTTGGCTTGCTTCAGGATTCAGACGCTGTCAGACCGTAGGTGTGTCGCTTCTTCGGAGTTGGGACCAAAGTATCTACAAGCTTGTGTGATAAGGTCAACCACTGGTAGTTTGTCCGGCGCTACTGCAAACTTCAGTCCTTTCTCCAGTACTTCAGAGGCATGTGAGTTGATACTTTATAACGTAATTCATTACAGAATAATGATAATTTAAAAAAAAAAACGCCTGAAAGACAATGACAAAACGTAACAACAATAACAAACAAAAAGCAACAAGATTTATTATGTTAATTTGTAACAAGCTTCAATGAAGACGCAATCTTCCATAGTCCCAACCCCTATGGGTCCGTTAGAATTTGATGATGCGAGCAAGAAAATTGTTCCGTACCTAGTCCATCCTCTGTTCTATACACACTTTCCTAGTTATGCATCACAGAGATTTGCAATGATTAAAAGAATAGCCAAACATCTTCTACATTTTGTGGTACAGTTACTGTGTCTCCACTGCATTATTAGGGGAAAGATGTTTTACTTCGAAAGTTTCTTCTTAAACGCTCAGATGTTCTCTTTTAGAGTGTGATTTGTTTATGCTACAGGACAATGGACGTTTAATGAACACATTGTATGATCTTTTGTGAGGGGATTTTGTGTGTGTGTGTGTGTGTGTGTGTGTGTGTGTGTGTGTGTGTGTGTGTGTGTGTGTGTTGTGTGTCTGTGTGTCTATGTGTGTTCAAGCACTGTGATACAACAATTTGATGAATGTTTTTAGAAAACAATATATTACATATAGTAAATTCATTGAGTGTACACCTGCGACTGATATTTTTAAACATAAGAAATGTATGTAATAGTGAAACGCATTTTCTTTTGTAAATACACGCTAGAAATGTCCCATGAAATACAGGACATGAAATACACGACAATTAAGAATTAAAAGAACGAAACTGAGCAAAAGTGAACGGGATCAATAACAACACAGTCAGTACACAATGCCTTTCACCAATCGTTTACTGGACTACAACATCCATACTCATAGTTTCTGCCTTTCCTTGAGCAGCCTTGTTTCTTTTTGCTAATAGGCATAGAGCTTTACATCTTTTGCTGTGTATCTAACAGTTTCAGAAAACGGAGCTCTTGCGCTTTGCGTCGTTTCTCCATCACTACGTTCAAAGTGTAGAGGAATGGGTTGAGTGCTGAATTGAGTGGCATCACAAAGATGGCCATTCCCACGTTGACCTCTCCTGGAATAACTACACCGTTGGTAGCCAGGACTCCACACAGACCAATGGGAAACCAACACAAAAAGTCGGACACAGCCACAGATAAGAGACGTCTGGCAATAGTTGCTTCCTTGGTCTGTGCTTTCTGGTTGCCTTCGTGTTTGGCCTTTATTAACTGATTAGATATTGTGTTCTTCCTCACCGACCAGTAAATAAGAAACTGGCCCATACCAATCATGAGAAAGAGGATGAGGTTGCATATGATCATGACACTGAAAGAGTAAACATGACCGGGAAAGTCAGTTCTGGTGACAGGCAGTGGAACACAAATACCTGTCTGGTGGAAAAACTCCCAGTGAAGGGTCACTGGGAGTAGAGGCACCATTGCCAGCGTTAATCCCAGCGCCCACATGATGACACAGGCTACCTGAGCTGATCTGACTGTGAACCGCATTTGGCTGAAAGGAAAACGGAGCACAAGGAAACGATCCAAGGTGATGAAACAGATCAAGAATGCTGACACTTCACTTGATAAGAAAGATAAGAACCCTGCAATGCTACAAGCCGAACTATTTTTCCACACAGTTTCATTCCAGATGTAACTACCAGCATAAATCCAGTCTGCCACGCCAATGAAGACAAGATATATCCCCATCAGAAAGTCAGAAGCACACAGATGAAGAACAAATATTACAAATCCAGTCGTGGTTCCTTTTGGCAAAAAGTGTAAGCGATAGACAAAACAACTTGAGTTTCCTAGAACAGCAAGCACAGCAAATACCACAAGCGCGCAACGATATGCAATAGATTTTAACAAATCATCACATGATGATATTTCATCGAATGGGGCTAAACATTTTCCTCGGAAATTGTCTGGTAAAACTGCAGAGCAACACAATTTAAAGCTGTCTACAAAAACATACATAAGATTTGACATGCGTTTCATGACATTTGGAGTGAAATCAGATATTGGACAACCCTGCAGATTCAAAAACTGAATGTTTGGAAATATCTCTTGTTCCTTCAGTACCTTTATTTTATTCCATGACAAATCTAAAACTTGCAAGTTTGGCATTAGAGCTGACAAAGCGCTCATATTGAGGGAACTTGTTTGGACATGGGAAATATTGAAGATTAAAAGTGATTGATGTAAGGGCTTTCCTTGGATATGAGTGATGTGATCAGATAGTGGATTTTCCGCGAGATTCAACAGGCGAAGTTGAGGCATTCCTGAAAAGTGGCTGAAACTGGCAGAATGAAGGAAATTCCTACTAAGATCCACACTGTGAAGATTAGGTAAAAGGAGTCTGGTCAAGTTCTTCAGTCCACACGCCTGTACACCCAGGTGGATCAGCATGACGTTATGACTGAAGTCACTCATATACACTCCACTAGTGGAGACCTCCAGGTAGCGTGTCTGAGGGAAGGTGTTGATGAGGCCCGTGCTGTGGCAGAAAAAGGAAAACCCATAGCAAACACATGACTGAGAACAAGTCATGTTGCACGTCAGCTCATCGTCATGCAGTGGGCATTGTGGCTGGCCATCACACAGGTGATTCACATGTACACAGACAGTCTTTTGATGGTCTCGGCATCGGTAATGCCCTGGGCACGTCTTATAATTCTCACAGTTAGCCTCATCTTCATGATCTGGACAATCTATCATGTCATTACACCTAGTGTAGACAGGGAGACAATAGCCATCGTTGTGACACTGAAAATGAGTGTCGGGGCACTGCAAGCTGTTTTCTGGCAGAGCGGTGACGGTAAATCCACCAAATATGTTAAAGTTGACCACAGCTGGGGGGCGTATTTCAGCATATATAAAACCTTCAAAGATGCAGTTCGTCTCATCGCGGTTGGTCTCGCAGTCTTTGAACCCATCGCACTGTTTCTTCATATCTACACACTGAACAGAGGACAGCAAGAAAATCAGTTTATGCAGCAATCCAAATGTAATAATAAAAATAATGATAATAATCGTCATTATCATCATCATCATCATCATCATCAAAACAAAACAAAAAAATAAATGGCTCTGATAGGAATCGAACTCACGCCCCTCCAGCCAAAGTCCATGACGCTGACCACTTGGAGGACCAGCATGAACAGGACGACACCCTTTGACGGCAGCCAGACCACTCCTCCACGTCATCCGACACTGGACACTAAGATTGACAACATGATGGAGGTGTTGCAGTCTATGGACGCTACAATAACCAGTAACTTTCGAAGTATGGATCAGAGTGTTCAGAAACTCAGTCAGCAGCACGCTGCCCTTCAACAGGATGTAAAAGGACTTGAGGGAAGAGGTGGGGCTTTGAAAAAAGAAAACGGAGAGCTCGTCAACACCAGTTCTGAGCTACTGGCTAAAGTACAGCGTAGAAAAGAAAATGTTTTTTTTTTTTATGGAACACCAAGAGATAGGGATACATCCAATAAACAATATGAAGGAAAGGTCAAAGATCTGATCTCTGAGAAACGAAATAGCCATCAATATTGATTTTGACAGAGTGCACAGGTTAAATGGAAAACCAGATTCTCTTATTATTGCCAGATGTTGTTTTAACAAGGACAAGATACGGATTCAAAACAAAACAAAACAAAACAAAACAAAAATGCATGGATCAAATATTTTCATTGGGAGGGAAGTGAGAAAAAAATGCTTAAAACTTTTAACCTATCTGAATGACGCTAGAAACAGCAAAAAGATCAAGAATGGCTTTTGACCATCTTGTCGTCGAGGCAATTTGTCGGAGCAAGTGACAGACTGCACGTGCGAGAACGTTCAAAACGAGTTGTGTATTAATGTTGATAAACCCTTTTCTTTTTTGCCATAACTATAACGTGAACGTTTTGTTCTCTAAAATGTTTGACCCTGATCTTATTTCGCTCTTATATGAATTCGATTTTATTTGCTTATCTGAAACTTTCATGGGGGAATATCGACAAGATTCTTTTCCAGGTTTTAAACGTTTTCTCAAGCCAGCTGTGAAGCTCACGAAACATCAGAGACCATCCAATGGAATAATCTGTGTCATAAGAAATGAATTGATCTCCTTTGTGAAAATATTAAATGTCGATAAAGTCAGTCTATTTTTCTTTATTGATAAACAATTTTTCGGAGTTGATAAAGATGCCCTTTATGCATGTTCGTATCTTCCATCATCAACATTGTCGCTTTATGCCTATTTTAACGACGACAAAGGGATTAGTTTAATTGAACACTGTTTATTGGATGGCTTATTAAGAAGAGACGCTTATATTTTTCTGAATGGTGACTGGAATAGCAGGATATCAAATATTTCTCAAGATTTCCAGCAGTTATTGACCACGATGTACAATGCAAAATCTAGCCTGTTAGTGTGAATTGATGTTCCAAAAACTGTCAATTGAATAATTTTGGTAAGTTGCTTTTAAACATATGCACTGCTATGGGATTGTGTATTCTGAATGGTATGTGTAAGGGTGACCAAATGGTTGCTATGCATACATATCTGATTCTGGAAACAGTGTAAACTATTACTTAAAATTTTCAAATGACCTTCGTGTCCTTGTTTATGACATGTGTGAATTTTCTGTTCTGGAGCGTATAGAGTCTGACCACTTACCTATTTGTGTTCGTATTTCCTTTCTATGTCAAAATAGATTAACATTGATAGCTTTAATGTTGATATAGTAACATAGATATCTGTCTGGAATGAAGAATATGAACATTTATATAGTGATAGTCTTTGTTATGATGAAATGCATAAAAAATAAGTATTGCAATGGATTTGGTTGACGCTGATGTTGATGAAGCGTTAGATGTATTTAACGATTGCATTAAGAGAAGTGTCGATTGTATGAAAATGCAAATATTCCCAAACATAACAAAAGCACGTGGCGATTGGTTTAACTGAGAATGTACAGTGACTAAAAAGAATGTTATACGGTTATTGAGAACTATCTGTCGTTCAACAGATCCTGGAGATATTAAAAGATGTGTAATATTAAGACTGCAGTCTGAACATTTTCTGGCGACTTAGCAGAATGAGTTTAAGAAACTGTTATTGGATAACATATTTATGTTAATAAAATGTCATCTCCACTTGAGGTAGGCGTGCAATGGCCTCGTCGTTGATTGAGGCAAGGCGGTTGAGGACCTGGTTAAGGTGTTCAGCCCATCTCTCCAGAATCTGCTTCTCTTCTGTCAGCAGCTGGGTCTCATCTGCATTGAGGAGGGGGAGGAGCCGGAGGACTGGGGTCATTCTGGTTCGCTCTGAACAGCTGGTATTTCTCTGACAGATGTGTCTGCGCTTCTGCGTCATTCTCATCAAACCAGTCCTGGTTTCTACGGGTTGCTGGTCCGAGGTGATCGAGGACAGTAGAGTGGACTGCATCTCTGAAGGCCTCCCACTGCTCTTCAATGCTGTTGTGGTCATCCTCTTGTGTATTGGGCAGCCTGCCATCCAGGTCATTGGAGAAATCTTCTGCAACCTTGCTATCCTTGAGCTTGGAGACGTTGAGCCTCTTTGCAGTCTTCTGACCTTGGGGTCTTTGCATGCGCAGGATGCAGAGTTTAAACTCTGACATGATGAGGCGATGATCAGTCCAGCAGTTGGCACCACACATGGCCTTCATCACTCTCATGTCTCGCACATCTCTCTTCCTGGTGATGACATAATCAATCAGATGCCAATGCTTGGAGCGTGGGTGCATCCACAATGACTTGTTGCAGGTAAGGAGGTGGAACAGAGTGTTGGTGATGACGAGGTCGTGAGTAGCCTACATCTTGAGGAGCAGGAGACCATTGCTGTTGCAGTTGCTGGTACCGTGTCTCCCAATGATCCTTTTCCAGGTCTGGTGATCAGTCCCCACTCCTGCGTTGAAGTCCCCGAGTATGTTTAGTTTCTCAGATGGTGAGACTGCTGCAATGAGAGTGTCTAGTTCTTCGTAGAACTTGTCCTTGATGTCAACTGGGTTGGTCATTGTTGGGGCGTACGCACTGATTAGTGTTGCACTTTTCTGTTTCCCAGTGGAAGCTGGAGTGCCATCAGGCGATCGTTTATGCGCTCTGGGAGCTTGACAAGTTTCCGGGTGAGATGGGATCTGATGGAAAATCCCACGCCTGTCTCTCGCCGTTCAGTGCTGCTGCATCCGCTCCAGAAGAATGCATATCCTCCGCCACATTCTGTAAGTTGGCCTTTGTCTGCTAGGCGTGTTTCACTGAGTGCTGCTATGTCGACCTTGTAGCGAGCAAGTTCTTTGGCGACCAGTGCAGTTCTTCGTTCTGGGCTGTCTGCTTTGGCGTTGTCCAGTAGAGTTTGCACATTCCACGTGCCGAGGTTGAGCACCTTTGTTTTTGTTTTCTTTGTAGTTCAACCGCTGGGAGGGACGCCCCACCAGCCGTGGTTTGCTGGCCAGGGTAAGGTGATGCAGGCAATGTTTAGGGCACCTTTTCTAGCCCCACAGCTTTATTTTTCCGTCCCGTGCGAGACACTTTGTGAAAGGGCCGAACAAACAAGGCTTACACATTTCTGATCCAACATTATTGAGGCATGTATCAAACTTGTGTACTGGTTAACTAGGGAAAATTAAATTCCCAAAAAGTGATGATGTCATTTTTGCACAATTGTGTGTGTGTTGTCATTGTTAGAATATCGCCTGACCACTTGTGTACAAGCTTTCATGCCGTATCTACATTATCTACAGGAAAATAAACCTAGTCGAGTTTGGTATTAAAAAAATTGTCGGGAATTCGCCTATTCATCTCAAGAGCACAGATATATTACATTTTTCATGACAACCACTAATTATCAAACTAATAGCCCCACTTGTAATGGCCGCTCAGCAATGCCGAACACATTGTTGCCAGACTGGCTGTACACAGATGGCATTCAGTTCGCTGAGTATAGCACGGTTAGCTGGCTGGTGGGGAGCAGCCTGAAGAAAACAACCCTTTCCTTGACCTGCATTCACAGCTTGGCCTCTGCAGCTGCGGGCGAGCTGTAAACTCCCCTGCCTCTCAAAACTAAGTAGTTTGCTCTGAACGGCGCCCCTTCCACTTGCTATGGAGGTGAGCAGCGAGGTCCTAAAAAGGGCTGCTCAGACACCCAGAGGGCTGCCAAACTCCACTTCGGCTTCGTCCAGTAGAGAGCGACCACATGCCCTGTCCTGCCTGTGTGCAGACTCGTGACTGACAGCTCCAAGCATGTCCACACCTGCTGCCTTCGCCACTTGCCCATCGCCGCAGGACTTAAGGTTTCACTGTGGGGTTTGAAGTCATGACTTGTGTTTGACTTGGATTATAGCGAGGGAGAGTTGCGCGTCGTCAGCCTCATTCTCTCACCACAGTCAATCTGTGTCCAGTGGCAAGAGGAAGTTGAGACGGCTGGAGATAGATTGGGGTGCAGTGGATGATCGTGACGTCTTTTGTGTCTTGACACACCCTGTGCGCTCTACAACGCGTTGCTGGGAATCGCCTTTCTGCCCATTGAACCAAGGTGGTTTCTTCTGTGCAGTCCGCCGAATTCAGCTTCGCATACAAGGTAGACAAGCCCTAGAGTTGAGGGTCGGTGACCCGTCAACTTACCAACTATGCTTAAGGTATGCTCGCAAGATAGTGGACACTGTGGGGGGCGGGTACGTCCAGCTTCCCGTACAAGTCCAAAGGACTTGCCCACTGCCCCCAAACTACATAATTTACTTTTCTTTACACCAATGTTTTTAAGAACATTTGTCCCGAGACACCTATGTACTACTCTAAGCTGAAACCACTTCATTTTTACATCAGATATCCTGTGAAGATATAAGAAGAATGTATCCCAGTCATTTTCAACATTCCATTCTTGGTCCATCTTTCTCAGCATTTTGGCCGTGTGTTATCATCAATAAGTGTATCATAGTATGATTTGGACCCTTTAAATACACATGTTATCTTTTTAAAACAAGTAGATATTTCCATTGATTTATTGTCATGAACTGCTATCTCAGTATTTCGTATATATTCAGCTATTGCTTTCCTACACCCAGAAAAAGTATTAAAATCTATATGAACATTATATTTCTGTTTGAATCTTTATATGGAATAAACTTTCTACTTTGAAGCAGAAAATCTGCAATATTGTGTATTCCTTTACTAATCGATATTGTACCAAGAATATGTTTCTTGCCTATTTGTATTTTACGATTATAAAACACCAGATATGTGAGTAGTTCACTAGAGTTTTTCTACTAACTTTATAAGAAAAAAAATCTTTGTGTGCATCAAACACTTCTGTCCAGAATACATTTGATTTTGGAAAGGTAGTGACGACTTCAGGTCCATATTTTCAAGAACATTTAAAATAGGAAAATTGGTTTTCGGAATTGTCTTCCGTTTAAGTTTTGTCGTCCGAAATTTCCGTAGCCATGTCAATTTTAATGAACTAGCAAAGGTGTTTAGTTCTGGAATTCTGATACCGCCATTTCTTACACTTTTATGTGTCGTTTTTCTGTTATTTTATTTTCATCTTTTTTCTTGTTCCATACAAAATTGTAACCATGGCATCGCAGGGTTTGAAAGAAACTATGTGGTGGGTTGGGCAAAAGAATCCACAGATAAATTTATTTTGATAAAATCAAGGGTTTCAGAACCGCCACCTTTCCCAAGGGTGTAATCTGTCTTTTAGTCAAAATCTTAAACAAATGTTTTAAATCTGCTAATTCCTCTGAATAGGTGATATGCTCCCAATTTTGTACATCCTTAGTAAACCAAACACCTAAAATGTTTAACTTTGGTGGATTCCATTCAATTCCTAAGTGGTCCATGATATGAACCGGAGAGTTTTACGACTACCCAACCAAACTGTGTTAGTTTTCTCACAGTTTGTTCTCAAGCCTGACTTAGAACTAAATGTGTCTAGTGTATTTATGCATGTTTCAAATAATTTCTTATCACCCGCTTAAAGAAATTCTGTATCATCAGCATACTGAGAAAGCTTGTGTTCAACATCATTTCAAAGAATTCCTTGAATGTTCTCATTTTTGCTACCATGATTGCCAGAAATTCTACACATACGATAAATACATATGATGGCAGTGGGTCACCCTGTCTACAACCTCGCCCCATGTCAAACCATTGAGAGACTTGACCATTAGCAAGAACACATGATTTAATATTTGAATAAAATGATTCCATCTGTTTACAAATTCATGATTGAAAACCAAATGCTTTCAATACATTAAACATGAAGTCCCAGCTAACGGAGTCAAATGTTTTCTCGAAGTCTATGTTTAATAAAAGTCCAGGTAAACTGTGTTGGTCTAAGTATACTATGGTGTCGTAAATGAGCCTAAAATTGTCATCGGTTTTGAATAAAAATCAGTTTGATCCTCATTGGTGAGCTTCGGAAGAACGGTTTGCAAACGATTTGCTATGCAAGATGAGCCAATTTTATATAAAACATTTAACAGTGAGATTGGCCTCCAGTTCTGTATGAAATGTCGTGGTTTATCCCCTTTAGGAATACAAATTATGACTTCTTGTCTTTGGCCACCGAAAGCTCTCCTTTTGTAAATCCTGCATTCAGTGCCTTAACAACAAATATACCAATCCTGCTCCAAAAGTACTTAAAAATCCGCTGTGAAGCCACCTGTTCCTGGACTTTCATTGTGTTTCATATTTTTGAAAACTAAAGTTGCTTCTTCCAGAGTAATCTCTCCTTCTTAATTCTTTGCCTCTTCTGTTTTTAAATGTGGAACATTCTTTGCAAGATCATTAATTATACAGTCATCAACACTTTTTTTTATATAAGTTTTCATAAAAACACTGAACTTCCTTCAAGATGTCTCGCTGACCATTTAGAATGTTACCATATTTGTCGGTTAGCCTAGCCATGCTTTTACTTACATAATGTCGCTTTTCTAGGTTACAAAAGTAGTTAGTAACTTTTTCTCCTTCTGCTATCCATCTGGTTCGTGGCCTTAAAAGCACTCTCTCTATTCTCTTCTCTCGTATAACTTTAAGTTGCTCTTTCTTAGACTCTATTACTTTCACTTCTTCTTCGCTTCCAGTTTCCTTACTGTCCATCTGTTGTATTTCTTGTTGTTGTAATTTGAACTTTTCTTCATTAATTTTTTTTTTCATAGTAGCATCGGATATAGTCATTGACCTAATCTTCATTAACAGAAAGTCAAGGAAAGTATCATCGGGAATTGAGAGATGCAAGTCAGATAATGGGATATCATCGATTGCTTCCCTTGCATATGGACTTGCTGCATATTCTTCATCTTTATTTTTTTATTTCTTCATTAACTTCATTTACAAAGGTGAAGAGTTAAATTTAAAAAAAAGTATTCCTTTTTAGGGGTTTCACTAACTTTTAAGCTCAGAAAGACCATGGAGTGATCTGTCGTGTATCCACATTCAATGTGTGCATCTTCTACAAAAGAAACAACCTGATCTGAAATAAGGAAAAAATCGAGTCTAGCTTGCTGAAATGGATTACTTTTTGCCATGTGTACCTAAGACAATCTTGGTTTAAATCCTGTCCAAATGTCATTTAAGTATCATTTATCATCTTGTCAACCATTTCTTTAGCTCTGGGGTTGTTTGTATTCTTATAATAATAGTAGTATCTCGCTGGATCAAGTACCAAGTTAAAATCTCCGCCTATTATTACATTATCAACACCGAATTCTTTAACTTTTTGGGTCAAAATATTATAGAATTCTGGGTCATCCCTGTTAGGCCCGTATACATTCACCAGTAGGAAATCTTTCTGTTAAATTTTTACCAGTACCATAAGACTGTTTCCCTTGAAAAATTTTTTATTTCAAACTCAAAATTGTTATTAAAAAGTATTGCTACACCTCTTGAATTGGATGCATAGCTTGAAAACCATCCCTGGTACCCCCATTCAGAAAGATTTGTGTCCTTTTGTTGGTCAGTTGGATAAGTATGAAATTGTATGTGCTTTTCATCTTGATAAGCAGTTATTTGGATGTTCTATTGAAGTTCTATACCTATGCGCGTACACATAACCAGAACGTTCTCCTACATATTGTTATTTCGGTTACGATCAGGCGATTGCAAAACTTACAGATTATCTGGCTGACTTATTAACACTGGATGATATTTATGGAATAATTGGTGGTGATCCTAACAGCCATATTTCAACTCTTTCACTGCCTTGGCAGAGTAAACATTGATATTCCTCATTTTTCAGACAGCACTGAATATTGTGATCATCACTCTCAAGATACACGGTTAATCACTAATGGAAAACTATTGAGTAATATGTGCACTGCCTTTGATTTCGTTGTTATCAAGGGTTTACGTAATGGTGACTAGAAAGGTCGCTACACATATACTGGGTTAAAAAAAAAGGTGTAACAGGAATGATTATTTTATTTTGTCTAATGACTTTTACGATATCACTTCTGATTCATGTGAAATGCATTCAGTTCAATTCATTTCAATTCAGTCAACTTTATTGTCAATCGGAAATTTTTTCTTCTCCTCTACATCATTTCACAGGTATATAACACATTGCAAAAAGACATTATAAACCGTTACACAAAAGCCTGTGTAAGTATATGTATTCATATATACATCAACTCTCTCTCACACACACACACACACACACACACACACACACACACACACACACACACACACACACATGCACCCCCCCCCCCACACACACACACATACACACGCACGCACGCACACACACACACACACACACACACACACACACACACACACACACACACACACACACACATGAAATAAACATTAAATCCATAAGACATAAAACATTATATAGATTTATAAAAACAATACATAATAACACAAACTCACCGTCACCAACGCCTAAACACTAACACACACACCCACACACACACACACACACACACACACACACACACACACACACACACACAGACGCACGCACGCACGCACGCATACACATACACACACACGCACGCACGCACACAACACACACACACACACACACACACACACACACACACACACACACACACACACACATACATATGAAATAAACATTAAATCCATAAGACAAAAAGCATTACATAGATTATAAAAACAATACATAAAAAACACAAACTCACCCGCACCAACGCCCAAACACACACACACACACACACACACACACACACACACACACACACACACACACACACACACACAGAGTCATAGTCATAGTCATAGTAAAGCATAATATTGCAGACTGAATTGTTCATGTATGAGAGACAAAGGTCATGGCAGTCAATCATAGGCTTTAGAGTTTAAAGTGATAATGGTACTTGGTATAAAAGACTTCTTGAAGACATTCTTCTGTGCTCTGGGCATTCTGTAGCATCTTCCTGATGGAAGGTTTTTAAAGTGGCAGTTGAGTGGTTGTGAGGGATCAGAGGTAATATTCACAGACTTTCTGATTACAGACGCAGTATAGACTTCTCTGAGAGCAGATTGCTGTTTCCCTATAATCTTACTTGCCTGATTGACAATTCTGGCGAGCTTTGCTCGATCTTTCTCTGAAAGATTTCCAAACCAGACCGTAATGTTGAATGTCATTAGGCTTTGTATTAAACTTACGTATATCTTTTCTAGTACATGTTCACTGACATTAAATCTACGTAATTTTCTCAACAGAAACAACCTTTGATTTTTTTTTTGAAGATACTGTCAGTATGTTCACTAGAAGACAACCTATGGTCAATGTGTATACCAAGATATTTGAAACAGTCAACAGTTTCTATTGTCTGTCCATTTATCACAACTGGTTGAAATGATGTTGAAAAGTTTAACATAAGTTCTTCGGTCTTACCACAATTAGGTTGCAGAAGCTGGAAGAGCAACAATCCTGCAGTTCTAAGATGTGACTGAAGTATGCTTGCTCATTTATAGAGCCTGTTGTTGACTGTCCTGAATCTGACCACTGTCTTTTTGATCTTGTTCTTTCAGTTCAGTGTTTACTAGAAATTATGATAAGGAGATGCATATAATTGAAAAGATTTTGAGGAGTGAACAGAACAGAAGGACTTTCATGGTAAAATCTGAGAAGCTGAAAATATTAGAAAACGAACAAAAGAAAAATGCCATAGAGTTAATTAATGTTAACATTGATGAGGCTTTGAATCTGTTTAATGATTGTATACAGTATATAAGAACATGTGTTACATGCATGAGAAGAACTACAAACGTGGACCAAAATAAATATAAAGAGGGATGGTTCGACGTAGAATGTAATCTTAAGAGGAAAGTGCTAAATTGAAAGTGCTAAATTGTTGAGAACATTTCGCAGAACTTCGGATATGAATAATAAACATTTGTATGTAAGGGCGGGGAGAGAATACCAAAAATTGCCAGGGAGAGGTAAGGTAAGGTAATGTTGCTTATAGCCCAGCCGACCGCAAAGGGCCATATCAGGGTTGCCACTACGTTAAAATCAACTCACAAGTCATCAAAAGAACGGCTTTCCACATATCTCTTTAAAATACGCCTTCTAAAAACGTACCAGAAACTTCGTTAAAGTCCTCCTTCCGTAAAATCTTAGATCAGACGAAAAATGTCTATCTCTTTCAAAAACTCAATGATCACGTCAGGTGGGACATCTCTGAAGAGGGTTTTCATGGAGTCTGCTGTAAAGTGTTTATATCTAACATCCTGCAAGTCTCCAACAATCTAAAAGAATATGTCTCACTGTGAGTGGAACATGACATGGAATGCACCACGGAGCTTCTTCACTCTGTAAAAGATAAGACTGGGTATAAAACGAGTGGCCTGTGTGCAAGCGGCACAAGACTGTTCGTCTTTACGATCGCCTCCGGAACATGCTAAAAACTTTTTCAGGTTTGGGCGGATTTTTAAAAGTTTATCTGTCTGCGTCTTCCATTTCTCTAGCCAGAGGTCTCTGACATAAACCTGCTTTTGGGGTTTCAAATCAGTGTTAGGAATAGACCACCTGCTCAACTTTTCCTTTGTGGCACTCTTGACAAGCTGTTCAACCACCTCGTTGCCTCGAACGCCCACATGGCTGGGAACCCGAGCAAAAACTATGTTGTATCTATCTGTTTTCAGAGAGGTGTACAGTTCGAAAACTTTCAGCAGCTGAGGGTGCTTGAGATTACGACCGGCAATGGCCTCCAAGGCAGAAAGAGAATCTGAAAAAATAAGGAAATCTTTATGTTTTGGTTTGCAGATTATTTGAAGAGCCAGGACCAAGGCTGTCAGCTCAGCAGTGTAGATTGAGCTGTGTGTTGGAATGTGTTTGGTACATCTCTAAGGGTGATCTGCTGCACAAAACACAGCAGAAACTAGTGGAATCTTTCCAGTACGAGGCCAAATCAAAGCGGATCTCTGGAGTGAAGACAGTCCATGGTGGGTCATCAGGAAACTTGGAAAAATTACAAACTATTCCCAGGTCTATATCTGCTTTGCTCAAATGGGGAAGGAGACGAATTCCCAAGGGAGGAATGGAACTGGGATGGTCATCGGATTTCTTTTGGAACTTGGGGTCAAAAACACAGCCATATGCAAGGTTTTGAGGTTCAGAAGAGAGACACAGACAGTAATTCAAGGCAAGTTTTAGTCGACGATGTTAGAGGGATAATTCTCCTGCCTCAGCATACAGGCTATAAACAGGGGTGGTGTGGAACGACACAATCAAAACCCTTGATGGTGGATAGAATCTAGACTTTTCAGGTAGGAAGGTCTGGCCTAGCCGTACACTGCACACCATAGTCCACTTTGAAGTGGATCAGAGCCCTGTAATGATGAAGGACAGTTTTCTTGTCAGCGACACAATCTGTGCGTGCCACAACTCGCAGAATGTTCAGCGCTTTCTGACATGCAGTTTTTAAGTGTTGGATATGACTTTTAATGTTCAGTTGCAAAGTGAGACGACTGCAGGCGGAAATCTAAACACATCTTAAATAAATGTTAGCGAACCGCCCAGAGAAACGTGAACAAACGAGTCACAAGACAAAACACAACGCGTTTCGACCTCTTAGGTCTTCTTCAGGTGAGACACAAACGAATAAAATAACGAAAATTCACTTAGCTTTGATCGCTTCAGAGTTCAGTGCAAGGAAGAAGGCGTTGAATGCCATTCAACGCCTTCTTCCTTTGCCATGAACTCTGAAGCGATCTGAAGCGATCAAAGCTAAGTGAATTTTCGTTATTCGTTTGTGTCTCACCTGAAGAAGACCTAACATTGATTTAAGATTTGTTTTAATGTTCAGTTCTTTTTCAAAAACAACACCCAGAAATTTGGCTTCTTTCACTACTGGAATGGTGGACTTCTCCAGACGAATTTCAGGATTAGCAAAAAAACTGACGAAAATTGTGGAAATGGATTGACTGGGTACTTGAAAACGTAAGCCTGTTTTCCTCGACCCACTGTTGAATCTTATTAACGCAAAGTTGGGATCGACGCTATAGGCTGGCGTAAAAGGCTCCAACTGCGTACAGCGCGAAGTCATCAACAAAGAGAGAGGACTCAAAACCCTAAGGTAAGGTAATGTTGCTTATAGCCTAGCCGAACGCAAAGGGCCATATCAGGGCTACCACCACGTTGAAGTCAGCTCTCAAGTCATTCATCATAAACTCTTTAAAATACATTTTCTAAAAACCCACCCGAAATTTTGTTCAAAATCTGCCCACTATAAGATCTCAGATCCGATGAAAATGTTGATCTCCTTTAAGAATTCAAGGATCACATGAGGTGGAACATATCTGAACAAGGTTTTAATGGAATCTGCTGTCAAATGTTTGTGTCTCACATCATGCAAGTCCCAACACTCTAAAAGAATATGTTTCATTGTCAGTGGTACATGACATGGAATGTACCACGGAGCTTCTTCACTCTTTAAAAGGTATGAATGAGTAAAATACGAATGGCCAGTGTGCAGCCAGCATAGAACTGTTTCTTCTTTGCGACCACCAGATGTGGATGAGTGGAACTCTTTTAGGTTTAGACAGATCTGAAAGAGTTTGTTATCTGTCTGTGTATTCCAATCCTCCTGCCAGAAGTCTCTGACATAATTATTAACTTTTGGTTTTAGATCTGTGCAGGGGATAGATGAGTTAGATAGTTTCTCTTTTGTGGCATTCTTGGCCAAGACTCAAAACCCTGGTTTACCGATTTCACGATGTTGTTGGTTTTAATGCTGAAAAGAGCAGGAGAAAGAATGCTCCCTTGAGGTACGCCCAACTCCTGCCCATGGATGTCAGACAGTGTGGTGCCAATACGCACCTTGAACTGTCGATCAGTCAGAAAATTTTGAATAAACAATGGGGGATGACTACGAAATCCAAGTCTGAAGATTCTTGATTTCCAGGTGGTGTACGCTTTTTCCAGATCAAAGAAGATAGCGACCACATGCTGTTTATTGATGAAGGCATTGTAGATGGCGGTTTCCAGGCGGACTAAACGGTCGACTGTCGAGTTTTAGTTCCAGAACCCGCACTGTTTACTGCCTAAAAGACCATCAGTTTTCAGCTTACACATCAGTCGGGAGTTGACCATCTTTTCCATTAACTTGCAGCAGCTGGTCAGAGCTATTGGACGATAGTGTGAAGGATTGGTAAGGTCCTGGCCAGGCTTAGGAATCAGAATGATCAGGGCTTACCGCCAGGAGCGCTCTGTGGTCCAGATATGGTTGTAAACTTTGAGAAGGGTCTGAAGACAGCTTTCTGGGAGATGTTCCAAAAGCTGACAATGGATCTCATCCAGGCCAGGAGCAGAATCGTTGCATGTTTGCAAAGCTGATTTCAGTTCATTGATCAAAAATGACAGATTGTAGGCTTGAGTGTTGTCCGATGAGAAATTACAGGGAGTGTCTCTTTTAGAAGGTTTTCTTTTTTTTCTTTTTTGATAAAAGCAGCCATTTTCTTTGAGAAGGAAGAGTTCTTTTTAATAGTTGAGGCCAGCAGATTAGCTACAGCTTGTTTATCTGTGGTCAGTGCTTCTGCAAGTTTCAGGTGATAAATTGAGGGGGTGGTGTTCTTCCCTTCGATTTTCCTGATGATGTTTCTGACTTTTTTCTTGGATGTTTTAGATGTCAGCCCGGAGCAGAAGTTTCTCCAAGACTGACGTTTACTGACTTTAAAAGTGTGTCTTGTTCTGGCTCGGAGTTTTTGATGGGCTCGAGCGTTGGGAGCTGAAGGTCTTTGGAATAACCGACGCTGAGTCCGTTTGCGTACTTTTGAGGCTTGTTGGCAGTCAGAATTGAACCAAGGTGTTTTAGGCTGTTGGAGTTTGTCGGAAGACAATGGAATACAGGCTTTTGCAGACTTTATCAAAGTATTGATTAGAGACTCTGCTGAGTCTGGACTTTGAAGAATGTCAATTTCCTTGAGCTCCTTTGAAATATTTGCGGCGAGAAGATTCCATTTAGCCTTCTTATAATTTAGGTGTTGTGGGCCAGATGCGTTTCAATTATTATGGATTTTAATAGAACAGGAAAATGGTCACTTCCATGCAGATCATCATAGACAGACCACTCACAGTCCAGGACCAGCGAGGGGTCACAGTTTGACAAATCTAAACATGAAAGTGAACCTGACGAAGAATGGAGGTAAGTTGGAGGTCCATCGTTAAGACAACACAAATCAAAGTCTGAAAAGACATCTTTGAGAAGCAGACCTCTGGATGACGAATTCACACTACTCCAAAGAGGATTGTGTCCACTGAAATCACCCAACACCAAAAAAGTCGAGGAAGTTCTCCAATCAGACTGACAAGGTCCTGATGACATACTGGAACAGAAGGTGGCAGATATAACGAGCAAATTGTAATGGTTTTATGGAGAGTGACTCTCACAGCTACTGCCTGAAGGGGGTAGTAAGGGCGACAGGACTAAACAGCAAAGCTTTGTGTATAAGAAGGGCAACACCGCCCGTTAGTTCCAGTGTGGAAGGTCGTGCAGGTCTGGAAAGACTATTGAAGCCAGAAAGAGTGAAAATCTTCTGGCTTTGAATTTTTGTTTTCTGAAGAGCTACTACCTGAGGTTTTAGTGTTTGACACAAAACTGCAGCTCCTCAAAGTTTGAGTTTAAGCCACGGATGTTCCAATGAATTCATTTACTATCCAGGGTGCAGAGGATAAACAGGAGAGAAGTCAGTTCATCTCTGAGTCGTCGTCTGCATTAAATGGAGCGTATCTGTTTTCAAGATGGACTGGTTTGTTTTGGTCTCCAGACCTGCTGGCAATCTTGCCCACAGGTGAAGACAGTTTGGGTTTTGGAGACGGTGGAGCTTTCTTTTTCATCTCCACGATCTCCGCACTCGGTTGGACTCCCTTGCTCGCATGGGCCCTGCTCTCGAATGTTGGAGGTGGTAGGGGTGGGTTTTTTTTGTCTGCCCAGCAGGAGATGGATTTGACAGCTGGGCAGTCTGAGAAGTGGCAGATTTATTGCCTCCACCAGGGGCATCCTTTTTGGATTGGGGGATTGTGGATTTGCTTCCACCAGGGTTTGACATCTTTCCTTGAGATGTTTTAGAGAAAATGAGTACATCAGTTTGACAGCAAACGGAACGAGTTGAAACTGTCTTTACCACTGATGCGTATGAAGAGACTGAAGAAGACTGCCTGCGTCTGTGCCTCGAAAAATGAAATTCTCTTTACTGTTTTTATCTTTTGCATGTTTGATTCTTGGATCCAAGTTGGACAGCTACGTGAAGAGGAGGGGTAGTCGCCACCTCAGTTTGCACAACTGGCCGGATCTTCACACGGCCCACCATGGGTTGCTTTGCAGCAAACACCACACACCTCCTCCCCAGAACAGTGGTCCCTAATGTGTCCAAACTCCTGGCACCTGAAGCACCGCATCGGAGATGGAATGTACAGTTGAACACGGACATTCAAATAACCCACTTTGATGACCTGAGGTAATGAAGGGGTACAAAATGTCAGAAAGAGGGTGTTGGTGGGCACTCTTTCTGTACCTTTACGAACTGTGACCCTATGCACCTCTATCACACCTTGGGATGCTAGTTCCATTTTTATGTTTGTCTCTGAGACAGCTCCGAGATCTGGGCATCTATGAATTCAATTCTTTATGGGGAGTCACCCAGATTTCTCTGTCCACTAGCCTTGTGGCCCTCAGCAGCTGTTCAGATTGTTTCTTTGAATTGCACTGGACAAAGTCTTTTCACCGACTGAGGGTCGCCTGCTACTCTTTGGAACCCCTACTGAATTGCAAAAGGCCTCACAGCTGAAATTGGCTTTTCCTGCTCTGTTCCTTCAATCACAAGTCGGGAAGCCAGAATCCAGTCTTCTCTCTTGTTTTAAAGTCAGAGTCGCTGTCTGAATCAAAATCCCTCGAAATAGCGGCAGCTGCCTTACTCTGCTTTCAGGGGGAGGGGGGGGGGGGGGAGCAGGGGGAGGGGGCGGTTAGTAAAGGCTATGTTTGATGTCTTTTAATTTCGTCTCTCCCTTACTCACCTGCCATAGAGTCCAACTAATGGGCCAGGGCCAAGAAGTAACTGTCCTGACCGCTTCTAGGCTTCAGGAGAGATATACGACAAACAACGCACCACCAACCCTATCCCCCCTGATCATGCTCAACTCCTGGGATTAGAGAGCCGAGCACTGCAAGGGTTACCTTGGCCAGCCAGAGAACTGCCTGTCTTGACTCAGCCCCATGAAGGGGAAGCCGATTGATACACCTGGGCCAGAGTGTACCTCCTGTCTAGGAGAGGTCTGAGCCAAAGTGATGTGTTGAGGGCAGTAGCACCACATGCCAAACGCAGCAGATCTTAAGAAGACCACAGAGAGAAAAAGGAATGTGGAAAAGAAGACTTGAAGGGGAGACGAAGATAGAAAATAGCCAAATAAGAAAGGCAAAGATAAGAAAAGGAAAACGTGGATTACTATTAATCTGGGCCATCACCCATAGCCTTTCTGACATGGGAGGCCCTACCAGAAGCATCAACTCCTTACCACGTTGTGCTAAGACCAGACAACAACTTGACTTTCCAGGCCTAGAAGCATTTTCAAAAACTAGCCTAACATCAAGTATTGATGCCCCTGCCAGCTAAGCCTGAAGGATCATGGGACCACGCAAGCCCTCCGATCACGGCAAGGTTGGAACCCCTGGAGGGTTGCTAGGGAGAAAGAAAATTGTGATTAATAATAATAAACTAGAAGAGTCTACAGACTATGTTCAAATCAACAATTTTTTGCGACAGCATGAAACAAAACCCATTTCAACAGCGTTCCAAAAATAATAATCCATTTGATGAATGATTCTGACATCTTAGGTCCTTGCTGAACAAAGGTTGGCCAAATGATTGACTCCACTTTGCCAAATGTAGAAAATAATTTTTTTGACAATGCATTTTTAAGACACAAAGATTTTTTTCTACTTATTTGGTAAATGTGGACGTCCTGAGGGAATTTTTGGAATTTTTTTTTAATTCCATGCGAAAAAAATCATAGACTTTTTTGTAATGTTAATGCATTGCTCGATAAGGGTTTTTCTGTGTTTTACTAAGTCTTGGTGTGAATCTATAACTCTACCACTGTATAAAAAGGGGGAGATGAATAATGTGAATAATTACTGAGGTATTGTGTTGTCTGATACTAGTACCAAATTTTTAGTGTCATTACTAATTTGAGACTCCAAGAATATGTAGAAGAGCATAACGTAACTGGCGAATAACAGGCTGGAATTAAACACGGATACTCGACTATTGATCATGTGTTTACACTTCTTGATTCAGTAGCAGTTTTGTTTCAACCACAAGTCATACGTAGCATTTATTGATTTTGAAACGACCATTGACTTGATCAGTCGAAATAAACTTTGGTCTGCATTGAAAAACAAAAACAAAGAAGGAACCGTGTAAGTGGGACATTGTTCAAATGTAATTATCGCACGCATAATGCATTTAAAGCAAGGATAAGAAGTGGCAGTAATTCAACTGACAATACAGTGTGCTGTAGAGGAGTACCAAGGAGATAAATGAAGTCACATTTTATTTTCATTATGTATCTATGAGCTCGCAATTGAAATGACACAAAAGGTAGGCATGGTGCTAGATTTACAAACGATCTCATCCTTATACATTTCTTCATTTGGGTATTAACAGGTGATGTAGCTTCGCTCTCGGAGACTGTCGTTGGTCTGCAGAGACAACTAAATAATGCAAAGTACTCAGATGCTAAAATAGAAGTGAATGTCAATTTTGATGAAGCAAAATTTTCGTTTTCAGGAAAGGAGGTTATTAGGCTGCAATGGAGAGATGGCTGTATGACGGTTCTTTATGCCTGTTGTAAATGTTTAAAAATACTTCGGCATAATTTTTCTACTCACCTGAGTTTTGTTCTTGCATGAACAGATCTTATTTCTGTGCACATAATTATGGCCGTTTGCTTATTGGTATATCCCCCAAACACTGCGAGGGGGAGGGGGAGGGGGTAATTACTGTTACGGTTAAAAATACGGTCAAATAAAAAATCTTCAGATGGATTTGCTGTTGCTTTGAGTGACAAAAAGCAAATCGGTGTGGGTGTGCTGAGTCGAAATGAATGCTGTTGAAACAATGATAAGAGTACTATAAAAGAGACAGCACAGAAAATGAGATTCAGCGTGTGAACTCATATTTTGATTAAGTGTGTGTGTGTGTGTGGGGGGGGGGGGGGCAGAGACAGAGAGAGAGAGAGAGAGAGAGAGAGAGAGAGAGAGAGAGAGAGAAACAGACAGACAGACTGACAGACAGACAGACAGTGGCACTTGATGCAAAGGCTAAAGAAAGAGGGAAGAACTTCATGGAAACCTAGAAGCATGAACCTGTCTGTTTCCACATTCCAGCATGTTTTCCTTGCACGCAGGATGCTCACAGAAGTCCTCATCACGTCCACCTAAACAATCCTCACGAAAATCGCACACCAGAGTGTAAGGCACGAAGTCCCCGCCTAAATCACAATAAAAGTAGGGCTGTGACGGCCTGTGGGACACACTGCATGTGGCCCTGTACCATGTCTCAGTGTTCTCCAGTCCCCTGCACCAACTTTTGACATCACAGGCCAGCAGTGTGTGAGTCAGGTGCTGCATGGGACAGAATTCCAGAGGAATGCTTGATGAGGTCGTGCTGCTGGGAACAGGAAGCGTGACAGGTGTGCTGATGCGGTGACGATCTGAAACGGATGGGAGCTCACAAATGAAGCTATTTTTTGGCTCGTCACAATCACTTAAAACCAAACGGTTAGATTGCGATGTCCAATAAACACACTTTATGCCATAGTCCCAATCCCAAGAATAGTCAGATATCCCTGGCAGAAAAAATGCCACAGCGCCACTCTCCCAGCTTAAGGTATCTAAGTACCTGCGACCGTCGTCATGGAAATGGGATAAGAAAAAAATACAACTTAAATTCTCTCTCTCTCTCTCCTCTCTCTCTCTCTCTCTCTCTCTCTCTCTCTCTCTCTCATTTCCTTCGTCTTTTTCCTCATCTTTCTCTCACTCACAGATTGTCTTCGATTTCAGTTTCAAACGAAAGTGTAATTCATATTGCTGAAAGAAACTGGGCAATTTCTGAGGATCCATGTAGCCAACAGGAAGTATGCCCTTCCTGCACAGATTCTGTATTGCCTAAAGGATGCTGAATATATGTGAAACATAACAACTTTGTCTGGAAAAGAAAGTAAAACGACCGAACAAAAGTACTTAATAGAATTACCAACGAAAGAAAAAGGATTTGAATCTGACGACTAATAAAAGAAAATAAAAGTATGGAATTGAATGCTTCGATTTAGGAACGCAAGTATGTGTGGAATTGAATTGGACAAAATGATTTTGTAATTGCCTAAGAGATTACGAAGTCAGGCTGAGACGATTTCAGGTCATCAGAAATAATATGGCATCAGTTACAAACCTATGCTTAAACATATGCAGATGAAACAGACAGAAAAATCGACTTTCATTTGTGGCAATCTGTACATATAGATAAACTGAAAGTTTGATATAATCAAAACTGAATGCAAGCCATGCACGTTTTAGAAACGATGGATTTACAATTATATGTGAGGCCAACACGTTTCTAGATAGACAAACAGACGGACAGACAGACAGACAGACAGATTGACGGACAGATAGATAAATAGATAGAGACAGACAGACAAATAGATAGATAGATGGACAGATAGACGGATGAATGTACAGACAGACAGATACGCAGACAGATAGACTAACAGATAGACAGAGAGATTGATACGTGGATGGAATGAACATGTATACCAGCTACGCTTGAATAATAACATTGATTCTGTGAATAAAAAAAAAAGCAGGCACGCGCGCGCGCGCGCGCGCGAGAGAGAGAGAGAGAGAGAGAGAGAGAGAGGTGTGTGTGTGTGTGTGTGTGTGTGTGTGTGTGTGTGTGTGTGTGTGTGTAAAGCAAGTCAAAGTAAGCTGCATCCACGAAAAAGATGGCTGGCTGAATGGTTTTGAACAAAACAAGGATTTGGACAAGGATGTCCATACAAACACTTCTGTTCCAAATAGCACCTGACATTCTGAAATTCTTGCTATGAAAATAAGAAACAATAATAGCATTCAAAGAATCAGAGTTACCACAAATTGGAGACAATTTGCAGATGACACAACGCTTACAACAAGAAACAAAAAGGACATTGAGCAGGCAATGTAAATAGTGGAAAGATCTGAAGCGTCCGGATTGAAATTGAACAAAATACAATAGCACGAGATATAGATAGGCACAAGGAAAGACAAAAGCGGAAAAGTGTCGGTAATCTCCATACTGGTAGACATGATTAAAGTACTAGGTGTCTATTGTACAACACGTCAGGCATCCCTTATTAAAGACACTTGGACAGGTAAAACAGAAGTTAGGACTGAACTGAGTTCACTGATCCAGGCAAGACGTGTTTTCAAGTCGGCTCTGAATTTAATTGTCATTATTGTTAATTAATCGTCTTCCTTCCTCCGATCATTAGAATTTTCGGAATCAATGATAGCAGGATAGTCATGCCAGCATGCCCTCTAAATTTCAGGAGCGTCTGCGGAGGTTTTGTGCTCGTTTTTCAAAATTTTATGCGCAGACGAGCACAACAGCGTAGACTGCTGTGTTTGAAGACAGTGAAAATTCGTAGTATGCGCCTGTCCTTCGCCCTGGTCTTTCTGATCGCCATTCTGCTTCAAAGGTCTGGCGATGTTGAGTTGAACCCAGGACCTGGGCAAGATTCAAAGAAGACGGAAACAGTAACTATGCGCCAAACGCGATTCCGGACAGCAAGCAGTAACCTGTCTGTGGACGGCAGAACAGGTTCAACCGATAGGACGGGGTCCGATCGGGAACCCTCCATCCATGACGTTTTGCAGTCTCTTACAGGTACCTTCGTTTCGCAGACGATATCGACCTCATGGGGGCAGCAACACCGAGCTCCAGGATCTTACAGACTTTTCACAAGAGCAAGTGCCTACGGCATGGAGGTCAGCACAGAGAAGTCAAAGGTCATGGTCAACAGCACGACTAACAGCAGTGCCAACATGACCATGAATGGTGAGCCCCTTGAAGAAGTGACCAGCTTCAGGTACTTGGGAGCAACCCTGTCCAAAGATGGCACCTGCACAGCAGAAATCCGAATCAGGATCAACTCCGCATCAGCAGCGATGGCCAGTCTGAACAGAGTGTGGAAGAGCAACATCAAATTCCACACAAAATTCCGGCTCTACAAGTCACTAGTGGTCTCCATCCTGTTATATGGTTGCGAGACATGGACACTGATGGCCAAAACAGAAAGAAGGATCCAGGCGTTTGAGACCGACCATGTGCCTGAGGAAACTACTCCGCATCTCCTACAAAGAACACAAGACCAATGATTATGTGCGGAACCTGGTCACTAACCTAGTTGGGCCCCACGAACCACTTCTGGCAACCATCAAACGACGGAAGATGGCATGGTTTGGCCACGTCATTCATCACAACACCCTCTCCAAAACCATCCTTCAAGGTACCGTTGAAGGAGGGCGCAGACGTGGACGGCAGAGAAAGAGCTAGTCCGACAATATAAAGGACTGGACCAAAATGACCATGCCAGATCTCATCACGATAACTACCAACAGAAGAGCCTGGAGAGAAACGGTGGCTGCCTCATCACGTCCCCCCAACGACCCAGCAGTCAGGGGAATAACTGACTGACTGACAGGTATGGACCAGAGTTTGTCACGACGGCTAGATACCCTGAATACTCACTTCAATAATCTTCATGAAGCGGTATCCGGTATTAGGGAAGATGTGACAAAACAACGCGAGGAAATTGAAGCTTTGAAAACCGAAAATGAGAAATTGAGAACAACTAATCGCGAGCTGTCTGACAGAGTTGAACAGGTGGGAAAAGAAGTTGACGATCAAGAAGGAAGGTCAAAGAGAAACAATCTGATTTTCTCTGGCCTGAAAAAGCAGAAGTCGAAGGAAACCTGGGACGATTGTGAAAGCCTGGCACAAAGTGTAATCAATGACCAGTTGAGGATTTCGGATGACATTTCTTTGGACAGAGCTCACCGACTGGGGAAAAGTGACAACGCTCCTATTGTGGCGAGATTTACCAACTTCAAGGACAAAGAACGTGTACTAAAAGCCAAGGGACAATTAAGATATCTGGATGAAGGAAACACTATCTTCATCGCCGAAGCCTACTCTAAAGGAATCCGTGAGTTACGGAAGAAGCTGGTGCCGTTCCTCAAGAGGGCCAAGGAAGACAAATTGAAGAAGGCCAGCATGGTTTTCGACCACCTCCTGATCGATGGTAAGCGATGGTACTACGATCAAATGAACGACACGAAGTGATGTATCGGCAAACATAAGGCTGATAAACTTCCGACAAAAAACTGTACATGATTATGAAACTAGCAAGTCTGCTACCTACGCAGGAGAAAGCTGTGACGAACGTTGTTCTTTCTTGGGTGGATCCAGTGGACGGGTATGCGGTGGTGAAGCAGTGTGTGTGGGATTGTGTCAACTGGGGGAGGACCGAGATCCCGTAGGGTCTTGGCAGGAGGGGTTTGATTCTGTGCGCACACGCTGTAACAGAACTTGTGTTGGTGTTGATTCTGTGCATCACTTGGATAATGGAGAAGAGGTATGTTTAACACAGATTAATAATTTCGCTTTCGTCACGTCGAATGTAGACGGTCTTGTGTCAAAACTGGATGCAACAGACTTTATTCGTTGTATTTCTAATTTTCACTTTGTAACTTTAGTAGAAACCTTTGTAGATAACTTCCATGCATTTAAATTTCCAAATCACACAGCATTTTGCAGTCTTGCCCAAAAGTTTTCAAAACAAGGTCGGCGATCAGGTGGTGTTCTTGCATTAATTCAAACTACACTAATTCCATTTGTTCGTCAAGAAAATGTAAGTATGATAATATGTTGTGTTTTATCATTGACAAAGAATGTCTCGGACTAAGCAAAAATCTGTTATATGTGTGTACTTATGTGCCACCAAGTGGAAGTCCGTTCTATAAAATTAATGATATTGATAGTGGTATAATTCTGGTGGAAGAATGTTTGATGGACATGATGATAGATAAGAATATGCATGTTATGGTATGTGGGGATTTGAATGCAAGGACTTCTGACACGTCTTATGAAATTAATAGTTGTTGTCTGCCTTTTCACATCGATTCCAAAAATGTCAATATCATGACAAGGAAGTCAGAAGACAAACAAGAGAATATGTTTGGTAAAATGTTACTAACATATGTTCTACCTTAGGACTCTGCATCCTTAACGGCGCTTGTAACGGCGACCTCCAGGGTCGCTAAACATATGTTTCTGATTTTGGGTGTAATGTTATTGATTAATTGACTATTTTATTTAATCAGAAGAATTATATCATGCACTCTTGCCAATATGTACACTTTTTGTTGCTGACAGAATTGAATCAAGTCATAGGCCTGTTAAATTTTTGCTGTGTGGGGTAACAAATGGAAATGATTTTGATAATGAGATATCAAATGAAAATGACCGTTACATTAAAAGATTTATTTGGAATCCACAGAAGAAGGACATCTTTCTTAGATCTCTTGAGTCAGAAATAATAATAGAAAAAATTGATTTGGCAACTAGACTTGTTGAAGTTGATGTAAATGAGGCACTGAAAGAATTTAATTGTTGCATGATGGACGCTGCATCATGTATGCTCGTAAATAAGAGGATTGGTATAAGTAATCAGAAAAACATTTGGTTTGGTAATGAATGTTTTGTTGAAAGACGAAATGTAAGAAAACTCCTTAGAATCTTTCGCTACCCATGTCTAAGGGCAGCCAATGATGAACAAATAAAAAAGCTGAAATTAGATAATCTGCATAATTACCGTAAGGCTCGAAGAGAATACAAATATTTACTTAGGCGGAAAAAGAAACAAAATAAAACTAGAGTCTTTTTCCGAACTCTTGGATAGAATTGATAATCAAGAAGAATTTTGAAAGAAGGTGAACCAACTTGCACCGAAACGTACACAGTCGTCGAACAATATATCTACAGATAAATGGTGTAACCATTTTCGTGATCTTTTGGAGATCGAGGACTGTACTGAGGATATTGATGAAGTAAATAATCAAATGACTCCAGAATACACAGAAGATGATTTTTACCTACTAAATGCACCAATCTCCAATCAAGAAATATTAAGCGCCATTAAAAATCTGAAAAGTAGAAAATCTCCCGGGCCTGACGTATAATTGGAGAAATGTTCAAGTGTGAATCAGATGTCGTCATAAGCGTTTTTGAAAACTTGTTTAACGAATTATTTAATCAAGGTACTTATCCAAATAAAACTGGTCAGAATCTTTCATACAGCCATTACATAAAAGGGTAGTTTAGACAATCCCAACAATTATAGAGGTATCTCGCTTACAGACATCAGTGGAAAACTTTATAGCCATATCATAAATCACAGATTACAAGTTTGGATTGATATACATATCATAGATGAACATCAAGCTGGTTTTAGAAAAGACTACTCAACAATAGATCATATCTTTACACTTTTTGCCGTTATTCAAAAACAACTGTCTCAAAATCGTAAATTACGTGTCGCTTTCATTGACTTCGAGAAAGCATTCGATTCTATTTCAAGGAAATTGTTATGGCCTATCCTACAGAAAAACGGAATTCGAGGTAAATTAGTTGATTTTGTGAAAAGCATGTACTAAGTTAAAGACACGGGTTAGAAACGGTTCATCTCTGACAGATTACATAAACTGCCTGCGTGGAGTTAAGCAAGGAGATGTTTCCAGTCCTGTCTTATTTTCATTGTTTATACATGAATTAGCAGCTGACACAATTAACAACGGAAGGCATGGGGCTCTATTAACACCTACTCTTGTCGAACGTTTTATTTTGTTATTTGCAGATGATATTGTTTTAATATCTGAAGCGCAAGTAGGGTTGCAAAATCAGCTGAATAATTTGTATGAATCATCAACTAAATTGAAATTAAAAGTTGATATGAACAAAAGTAATATCATTGTTTTTCGCAAAGGTGGTTTTCTTGCAGCGCACGAACACTGGCATTTGGGCGGCTCTGAAATGAAAGTAGTCAACACATACAAATACTTAGGACTATAGTTTTCTACAAAATTGAGTCTCTCATCCTCCTGTGGTGACTTAGCTGCACAGGGTGAAAAGGCGGTTATTACATAATTATGATATCCAGTCTATTGAATAGAGTGCAGGTAGTACTTCTACATGGATCAGAAATTTGGGGTCTTGATGAAAGTATAAAATACATAGAAAAAGTACACTTGTTTGCATTTAAACGCTCTCTAGGTGTCACGGAAAGAACTGCTAATGCGATGATTTATGGAGATACTGGTAGATTCCCATTGTATGTAAATGCATACCCTAGATCAATTAAATACTGGATCAAACTGACACAGATGAATGAAAATCGCCTCCCCTACAAAGCCTACCTGATGCTACTAAATGTGGATGAGAAAGGTAAAAAGAACTGGGTAACCATCATTCGATTAGTTTTGTTTCAATTTGGATTTGGACAAGTGTGGGAAATTCAAGGCGTAGAAGCAGTTGACCATTTCATACATTGTTTTAGACAAAGACTGACAGATTGTTACTGGCAGTATTGGCACAGTCGCATTTGTTCAAGTGAAAGATTTACAATTTACAGATCATTCAAAACGAATCATACCCAGGAACTGCATTTTGCAATTGACACAAACAGACTTGTAAAGCAAGCGCTTGTTAAATTCAGGTTTGGGGTGAGTAATATTAAATCGCACTCATTTCGATACAAAAATTGTAAAGATGTAGAATTAATTTGTCCCATGTGTAATAATAACCAAGAAGATGAAATCCATTTTAGTTTGTGTTGCCCGCTATTCAGTGACCTTCGACTTGATCTCATTCCACTCAAATACTATAGAGAGCGAAATGCTTTTAGGTATACATTGTTAATGTCTTCAAAGAATAAAAACAGTAAAACAGTTTGCGATATTTCTTTACCTAGCTTTTAAACGTACAGATGCAACTGTGAACGAGTAGACATGCTGGCATGAACATGACTGATAAAATGATGGTAGGATACCCGAGATATAATTTATAACTTTGTATGTCCTCAGTTCTGAGCTGGTTTATGTTGTTTGCTTTCTTTTGCAGTGTAAAAGTGTACGATTGTTTCTTTTCTATTTCCTTTATTAAATGTCTTTGACTAATTCATATTACTGTTCAGCCATTTGTTGAGGCCTAGATGCTAAAACGAATAAACCATTTATGTCTTTACGACTTATTAAAACAGAAGTTATGATGAGAACAATAAAGCCATGAATACATAGAAAGACATGTTTAAATGAAAAAATAATACCAGCCAATACTTTGCCTTTGTCACAATTTTCTTACATTTTATAAAGATTTGCTCTTACCAAACCACTGCCAGCACAGGTCAATGATATAGCTCTCAGATTCTCGTTGAAGCAGAAAACCACTCAAAAAAGCGTTAGAACACGAAAATAAAGAGGAGTGTCCTCAGTTTAACAATTGAAGAGGGTGGCTAAAAAGATTAATAGAAACACCAGCAAAAATGTCTTAGCCGTATGAGCGCCCAAGTTACTGAAAGAAGATACAAACAATGTTGGATGCTTCTAGTCAAAGAACTCATACATACCTTCATTTACATATATACATCATAGAGACAAACATAATACAAAAAAGAGCTATAAAGTACAGGGATGGTTTACTCGGACTTTTCGAAGGAAGTATTAATATCAGTAACAACTAGCTCTTAACTGAGAAAGTAATAAACCCCCATACTGATCCTTTATGGAACAATACAAACGTTACGCACAAAGGCTCTCCTCTCTGTCAATATAACACGGGCTGAAGCAGATATAAATCGCATTTAAGACCTCTGGATTAACGGAAATCGTGTCCTAGGAACAGACAGAAAAAGCAGTCGGCTCACACCCTGGACTCCTATCTAAACAGAATGCCTTGGCCAGTGCTTTACCGCGTAAATACAGAGACGAAATGAACAGTGACCCTCAGCAGTACTGCATCATGCAAGAAACATTCGCGGAATGGGAACTTTTTAACATATCCCTTAAACAAACAAACAGAGAAATCTTTGCTAACACCAAAATACATGAAAAAAATGGAATGAACGTTTGGAAATGAAAAATGAATGTTTGATATTTTACAATGTTTCAAATCAGCTCACGTTTGTACTAAAGAATAAAGAAAAAAATTCTCTTCACTTTAAGATGCTACACAACATATTTTCAACTAGTGTTGCATAAGACTGGATGAACAGACTCCTGTGGATGTTTATAGCGTCCAGCTGAAATTGACTACATTAAGTAAGCTTTCTTTATCTGTTCTAATTTTCTTTGAGTTTGAAAGATTGTCCAACACCAGATCTTTTCTCAACACAGTCAACGCATTGCAATTGGTGAAGAAATAGCTCTTTTTGGATGAACACATGTCCGAAAAAAAGAACACACCATATAAAATCATATCCATCACATTTTACTCATAACTGGTTTAAACATATCAAAACGTAAATACGTAAAATGCGAGTAATAAGAAGCTATATTCAAAAAAAAACTGAAAGTGACAACACAACTACAATGTCTCCATGTCATTGTTCGCGAGCTCTAGGACCTGGTAAGAGTCCAGAGAAAGGACCTTTGTGACGTCAACGTAAATTATGACGTCAACTTAAAATGACATAGGTAACTACATGACGAAAATAATAATATTGACGAGAGAAGAGAGCAAGAACTAACGGCCGAGGCTTTGGTGTCCAGCCTAATTTATTTTGTTTTAATCGTCGTTTTCTCCGTAGTGTTACTATGTGGAGAGGCTGACTTTCAAGTCAGTAGTACGTTGATATTCACTGTGTATGTGCGATACTTCTGATGACGGTACCAGCGAAATATGTACCAGGAAATTTAATTGTTATAGAAATGTTGTGAATGCTGTGTCGCCGAGAGTGACTTAAAACTCCTGCAAGAATATTTATGTGCTCTAATTGTACCACCTCATGTGCGTCGGTGGGCTGAAGTTATTGATGTGAACATTGTAATATCAATACACGGAGAAGCTAATTAATTTTTGTTTTAGATCAACAATACGTGGAATCGAAGTTTATTGTGTTCTATGGGACTTTGCTGAAATCGTGTTCTCCGGGGATTCAATATTGGTTGCTGTGCCTTGTGAATCTACAGTTCTTCTATGGTTTACTGTGCTTTATGAATCTGCGGCTCTTCTTCTGTGGATTGCTGTGCTTTGTGAATCTGCGGTTCTTCTTCTATGGATTGCTGTGCTTTATGAATCTGCGATTCTTCTTCTGTGGATTGCTGTGCTTTGTGAATCTGCGGTTCTTCTTCTGTAGATTGCTGTGCTTTGTGAATCTGCAGTTCTTCTGCTATGGATTACTGTGCCTTGTGAATTTGCGGTTCTTCTTCTGATAGTTTGACGTGATTTATTGTGCTTGTTGTGTGGACACCCTGTTTCTTCTTCTTCATCGCTTGTGTTTGTGAACGGCTGTGCTTATTATGTGGGGACCTTGGTTATCCTTATTTGTCTTCTTTTAGTGTTGTAGACTGTGGTTTGGGTACTGTGGAACCGAGTGTGTTGACTGCATATGTGAGACACTGTGGACGGCGCCGGCGAGATCTGTGAGTGATATCAAGATATGTACTATGATATGCTGATATCTGATGACTGAAGTTCCTATGTATTGATATCTTGATCTATATGCTATGTAGTGACATGTATTGATTTGTACCAGTTCACATGAATGTATGTTTGATGGTTCAGGCAGCATAATTATAAAGAAAAAAAAATCTAACTCGTGTGTTGCCTGGCTATCCATGTGCGTTTGGTGTGGGTGTGCGTAGGGAATAATTATTACACGCATCCAAACTTTTGAGAGCGAGAGTCAGACAGCAAAACACGCACCGCACACCATCCGTAACAACCTTGTGATCAAAGTGCTTTATAAGCACACAGAATGTGGAAAGAGATGTGTGTGTGTGTGTGTGTGTGTGTGTGTGTGTGTGTGTGTGTGTGCGTGTGTGTACGTGCGTGCGTGCGTGCGTGTGTGTGTGAGAAAGAGAGAGAGAGAGAAGAGAGAGAGGGGGAGAACGAACGAACGAATGATTTAATGAGTTAAGCTTACAAAGCCCATTCTCATGCAGGGGTTACGGGGGGGGGGGGGGGGGGGGGAGGGGGGGGGGGCTCTTTGAAAATGAATATCAAAGAATACACACAAACAATGAATGTCAGAAAACGACATCGCGATGAGGAAACCAAATCACGGAAATAATTAACAAACTTTGAACACCGATGTGATTTTCACGGAAGCTTCCCAAATGTTTATCCACAGTCAGCAAGAGTTCCGTCCTCCACAGCTGAATTACCGCTGGAAGTCAGTTGCACATTTTTCTCTGTCAACAGAATGAACGCTTTCCATATTTCTGAATATTCCTTGTAGGTACGACATAATGTCACTGAGAGTCACGTTCTCTAGAGGGTCGTCCTGTTGGTCATTCGCTGGAGGCCTGTCCTGATCACAAACCACATCACAGTATTCGTCAACACAGTCTTGATCAGCGCTTGGCTTCACAGAACCAAAATCCAAGACCGACACTTCATTATGTGCAACTGTCACAGATTCTTTATCGCACTGTTCCAAGTCAATCTCTGTTTGCTTGTCACTGTGCCGTGCTTCTTCTCCAGGCTTGGTTACAGACAGAGGGATGGTTGTCACTCTCGAAAATCTCATCACATGGAACATGACTTTCGCTGGTTCCGTCAACGTGCTAAAATATACTAGGAAGTGTCGGCAAAAATAAACCGGAGGCAGAACACAAACGTTCACTCGCCTTTCTCTTTTTATTGCTTCTGTAAGTCTCTGCTCTGTGCCTATCCCTGTTCAGCTGTGACGGGCACTTACGACGATACGCCATGCTGTGGCCTTGAGTTTGCGTGGCAGGGGGCTGTTCGGTACTCGAAGTGAACCGCAGAACGACGACAGTTTATTTTCCTCTGCCCTCTATTTTGAATGACGTCAATGCCATTTCTTCCAGCGCAGCATTGAGTGTGGCTTCTACAGTGGATGGGAGACCTTCGACAGGCATGCTGGACGACTTACGATTGATACAAGCAGAAATTTACCGGAGCAGCTGAAATACGTCTTGCCGGTTGCCGTACAAGGGAGGCCACTCCGAGAGAAAGAGAGAGAGAGAGAGAGACAGAGAGAGAGATAATACATGTGTTGTATTGTCCATGCAATTAACACTGACAGAAACAACACCCACAGATCAGTTATACAAGTTTGTTCATGGCACTATTTTTCCACGGTGAAAATTCCGACTAATACATTTGATTGCCGCTAATTAAAAACAAAAAGTATATCCGACAGAAAAATGTCAGTGTACTGTAATTTTGGGGTAAGGAATGTGAGACCCAATAGCATTGTAATGTTTATCTTCCCAGCTGCAGTGTTACTGCACTATGGAGTTCACAAATTCAGTCGTGGCATCAATTATAGTCATCGTCTACAACTTTAGCCATGGCTAATGTATTATCAAGCTAAAAAGGAATTGTGTTTGCTGACTGAACATGGGTTTGCTTTCATATTTACAATTACCAGCACTGCCACTCTCTCTCTCTCTCTCTCTCTCTCTCTCTCTCTCTCTGTGTGTGTGTGTGTGTCTGTCTGTCTGTCTGTCTGTCTGTCAGTGCCCTCCCCCATCTTTCTCTCGGTGCTTGATATGTTTTTCTTTTACAATTTTTTTCCTTTCTCCAGTTATCATTTTGTTAAGAATATTTCGTTGCAACATTCTGCGGACAAGAGTACATTGTGCCTGATTCATTACCTTACATGGTAGCTATCTGGTCAAAATAATGTTTAAAAACAGCAATATAAATGGCCTAGAGGGAACGCGCTTGCGCTTGCATGAGAGAGACACACAGACACACAGACAGACATAGAGGCAGAGACAGACGGACAGACAGACAGAGAGAGAGAGAGAGAGAGAGAGAGAGAGAGAGAGAGCGTCATTTAAACATAAGCAAAAACAAGCTGTTTTTAAAAAGTAGATATGCAACCAAACGATTGATTGTCTTTGTTAGAATATTCACTTGAACTGTAAAATGGTCACAAGTCTAGTATTTGAACATTCACTAAATATCAATGGCACACATTATTGATGTAGTGTCTAAGAGAATATAACGGGATTTTACATAGTGTTTATAAGTGTCTTTCCTCTGCCCATTCCAGTTACTTTAAGACCGATCCAGGTCTTGGCACGAAAATCCAGATGTTTAAAGAGTTCCGTAAAGGCATCCATCTCTTTGGCGGTCTCCAAACTGACCAGAGAAGCTTCGTTCGCTTGGCACTCTTTTTGGGCTTCCTCTCGGGATATTTTGCCATCTGTTTTTCTGAAGATGTAGCATATCCCTGTAGCATCTATCTGTCAAAGAGAGTAATAGAAGTTAAAAATGTGAAAATGGGGTATAAAATATGGACGCGCATACATGAGAATATGGGTGTGTGCTTGCGCTTGTTTGTGTCTACAGTTCGCAACCGGAAAATGGATTTAAATGGAGAGGAGCTTTATTTTGAAATAGAACATCCAAAATCCAATAATATTTGGGAAGTGGGGAGCGGGTGGGGGAGGAAGAGTGTTGTTATTCCTTAGATTTCCCCTCTTATTTAATTATTACCATTATCATCAACATCAGCAGCAGCTGCAGCGGCGGCATCACCATCATCACCATCATCATCATCATCATTGCAGCCTGTATAAAGCGGGCTGAAGTATACATTTTCACTTGGAGAAATTTGTAAAGCATGATACGGTGGTTTGACGATCTGTTCCTTTCTTCATGCGATCACCAATGGTTTGCATTACGTATTTATACTACCGCAAATATACTCTATTACTTTCCTTTCTGCTAACTGAGTTTTTGCTCTGATATCTGTTTTGTACACCAACGTTTGTTGCTGATCCTTCAAGCCCTGAAAGAGTTTACATTACGAAATTTTCTTAATTCTTGATTGGTAAAAATAAAATACGCTATTGGTAACAAGCTGAGATCCAACAGACGAGGCAACATTTCAAAATACTTCCATCTTAATTTACAAATGACCTTGTCAGTGTAAACAATATATATTAGGACCTACACTCTCTGATGTAAAAAGACATGTGTGATTGCTGCATGCGAGAATATGACTCTTTCAGGGAAATTTGCACAAGACATAATGTTGTCCCAGCCCAACGTTCTATGAATCTTTCTTAAAAAATTGCCATGAAAATGAAATTGAATGATCATCGAAAATACGCTGAAATGAAAAAGATATGTCCATACTGTGACGAGTATTTTGTTGTTTTGTACCTTCAGTGTACTTTTCCAGTCTCACTCTCTTTTCCAGTGCTGCCCTTACCCTCAGCTATAAGCCTCCATGTTGTTCTACATGATTACGAGCCAGGCAAAAATCAAAGGATCTAGGGAGCAGGCTGCTGTTGACGATGCTTAAAAAAGCGACGCATGGAAAGACAACAATTCTAATCTGATTTCTAGTTGTTTTTTTTAAATGACGTATATATATATATGTATATATATATATATATATATATATATATGTGTGTGTGTGTGTGTGTGTGTGTGTGTGTGTGTACACATATACATACATACATACATACATACATATAATATATATATATATATATATATATATTACCTATGTTGAATTTTTTACGAACTTAAGCGCAAACTGCTGAATCAGCAGATCTCTCTCTCTCTCTCTCTCTCTCTCTCTCTCTCTCTCTCTCTCTCTCTCATTCATGTTTATTATTGTATGTGCCTTACTAAGCTACTCGCCAGATCCTGTAAATATCCTCTCAGTCGGGAATTATCCAAAGCTAACTCAGCTGTTGATAGACCATGTCGCACAGAACTTTGTTATAACCTTACCTTGTCTGGTCCACATCTGTCAGAGGTGTAGGAACAACGGGCCTCATCTTCATGCTCTGAACACTGAGAGACCATATCACAGGGGAAGTGCTCAGCCAGGTCAGGCCACATCGACACTGAGCAGTTCCAGGTGCTCAGTCCTGAAACGCGACGAGGTTTCAAGCTTTCTGTGTAGAAAGAGAAGCGAAACTTTAACCGAGCGCATCCCGAATAACTAAAAGGCTTAGTAATGAACAAAGACAGATGGTGCTCTGCGCTTGTTCCATTACCAAAATCATCAGGGAACAGAAATATGGGGAAGATGTACTTTTGGAGTTGTTTAAAGATATTCTGCCGGGACCCACACTGACCAAGAAAAGTGAAAATGTGGTGGTTCTTCTTCCAGGTGATGGTGCTGAGGAAGATGATGTGATCCTTAGGTCTGATCAGAGTGACACAGCTTCTCATCACTACTGCACATGGGGTGATTCCATCTAGTCCTGGTGTCTGCAAATACCCTGCACAGCAACAGTTGTCTTTTTAACTCACAACTGACACAAAATGAAACACAACAGTCAATTTGATATTACTTCTTATTTTCTATCCAGGGAACACAGCAGGGTAAAATGGCACATGGTAGAGGTTTCGAGCATGCATACCATGTTTCGAGCATGCATTGTTCTAAGAGCTACTTGGTGACGCACTTCAAGTTTTCCATCAATTTGAAAGTGTATGCTTTAAACTGTTTTTGTCATTCACCGCAGTTACACTTGGGTTTACGTAACTGCCATGAAAAGCATACGCACGTAGATCTCTCTCTCCCTCTCTTCTCTCTCTCTCTCTCTCTCTCTCTCTCTCTCTCTCTCTCTCTCGTCTCTCTGTCTCTCTGTGCGCAGTCACTGTACCCCGATGTAAGTATCTCGTTACCTCTTTTTTAGGGAATGTTTTCCTTTGACGCCTTTCGTTTTCTTTGAACTAGAGCGTATGGTACATTTTCCCCTCTGTCAACCTTTTGCCCTTGAAATGAATTCTATTTTTGTGCTACTTTCTGGCACTGGTGTGTGAGGTGTTGAAGATTTCTTTTTTTTCTGTCAAAGAAGTGTTGTTAAAGACATGGTGCATTTAATGTCATGTTGCATATTCAGTGGATGTTGGTAAATATTGATTCTGTTATAGACAGTTTATTTCATTGCTTTCTGCTTTTTATGGAAACTGTCTGCGAACTTAGTGAATGTGTCAATTTAACGCATTCAAAGTATGAACAGTGTTGAAAAGATCCGGTTCCGATCTATGAGTTGTCAGAATCTTTCAGACTTCACACACACACACACACACACACACGCGCGCGCGCGCGCGCGCACGCAAGCACACACGCTCGCACGCACGCACGCACGCGAGCACGCACGCAAGCATACACACACACACACACACACACACACACACACACACACACACACACACCCATAGGGATGTGTTTCATTAGCTGCCGTTAAAAACTTATTCGGTGTATTTAAGCTTGAATGAATATATCCAATTCGAATTGGGTTATAGGTTTTTGACTCCTTTCACTTCATGTTCTAGGGGTGTCGTCATTTTGTTAAATAATAACTTTGAGTATAAAATTAAAAAACAAAATAAAGAACAGGGTTTTGAATGTATTTTTGTATTACTAACAATCAGTGGTAAACGGTTTCTAATAACAAACACTTCTGGACCCAACAATGACAAATCTGAGTTCTACATTAAACTCATAAAATGTATCAAGAAGCTTTCATTTGACTACATTATAATAGGTGGGGATTAGAATTCAGTGACAGATTTTTCTGTATATTATTATGATGATAAGCATTATGATCATATTGAAGCACGCGAACAACTTGAAACAAAGTTCATGAATGTAGAACTCATTGATATTTGGCGTGAATTGAATCAGAATCATAGAAGGTATGCACGCAAAATAAATTATCAAATAATTCATTTCAGCATAGCTGACTGAACTTTTTTTTTTTTTTTTTTTTTAAAGAAATTTTGGATGATTGATTAGCTGATGCAGAGAGATTATCCAGATGGAGATGCAACCATTTAACAATTGCATTGACTCTGGGGACGAAATTACAGGCGAAACGATCCTTTTAAGGAAACTAAATTGCCCGATATTAAAAGATAAACAGTATGCTGATGTGGTTAATAATGAAATCAAATCACTTTTAGATGAACATAAGCTAATGACATTCTCGCAAGGAAGTTTAGGAAAAGTATCCAAAGAAAATATGCAATTCATTATCAGTGACCAGTTTCTTTGGAATAATCTGCTTATAAAGATATGAACAAAAACAATGCAACAATATGCAACAATGCACAAACATAACAGTTATAGAGAAACAAACTCGTAATTATAAAATTCATAATAAAGTAAAACATTCCCAGCAAACAGAGAAAATGTTGACTTGGAGAGTAAGAAAGCAGATCTATTTTCACTTTGGAAAAAAAAAGAAAGAGGCAGTCTTACTCCATTTATGAAAAAGATGGATCACTGAAGGGGAAAATTACTTTTTACTTTTGCTCTCTCGAAAGGAGAAATGATATTACTAAGCAGAGTTTGATCGTGAATAAAGCAGGAACAATAGTCACAGACGAGGAAGAAATAGCCAAAGTTGTCAATGATTTTTGTTGGACTCCATATTAGGTAGAAATGTTGAGATTTTAGATCTTACGAATGATATGCTGGGTCTATCTAAGCAGAAAAAAGGATAATTTGGAAGTGAAATTTCAATAGAGGAAGCAAGTCGTGCATCAAAACATACGAGCAATATAAGAACCCAGGAAGTGGTGGCTTTAGAGTAGAGTTGAAAACAAATTATTTTGGCGTCATGGAGCATTAGTAGTAAGATCACTCAACGAAGGCTTCCAAAAAGAAAGGGAACTGCCAGCTGCACTTAAAGAGGGAGTTATTTTGCATTTAAAAGGGGACAAAATACGTAAATCTTTTAACAGTTAATCACTCTTTTCGTCTACATATGTTGTCAATACGAGAGGATTAGCCTGTACAGCTAATCGACTGAAAATTGTTTCATCATCTAAAATCGATGTGGATTCAGACAGAGTTTACTCAAAATCGACATGTATGGAATAATATAAGTTTTATATGTGATTTGATTAGTTATTAAGATAAATTAAAAGCAGGACTGTTAATTTGTTTAGATTTTGAAAAGGCATTCTATGCAATTATTTGGCCTTTTATATCAAAATTGGTAGAGGCATTTGTGCTGGTCTAGATTACTGTCGATGCATACAAGCTTTCATTAAAAACATCAACTTACACTAACTTGAAGTATCAAATTGAAACCATGGTTTCCAGTACAGAGAAATTGCAGACAGGGGAATCAATTTTGCTGTTCGTATTTGTTAGTTTGATGAAATACTGGCTACAATGATCAGGCAAAATAAAAGAATAAAAATATAAGACTAGGTGGGGTAGAAAACATTTGTCAGGTGATGCGGGACTGTTACAGGAGGGCGACAGCCGGTCGTTTGAAAAAGCAATTAGAACGATGGAAGTCTATAAAAAGATCTCAAGGTTCATTTTACATATAACAAAATATAGTGCAATTTGGGTTGGAAGCAAAAAGAACCCATATGCGAGATATATGACTTATTTGGTTCGTGGAATACAAAATACTTCGGAATACTTTACGTATGGTTTACAAATGAATGAAAACTCTATGCTAAGATCAACTTTTGAGAGAAATGTGGAGAAATACGTAAACCGTTTAAAGTGTAGGTGTGGAGACAGCTAGTCGACTGACAGTTCTAAGATTTTTAATCTTGTCCAAAATAATGTTTTGTGGTTTTTACTGCCTAATCCATCTGAAAACATCATGGACACCATACAAACAGAGACTTTCTTTTTCAATTTTGTATGGAACAGAAAAAAACATGATCAAATCAGCAGAAAAATGTCATTAAAAAAATTAGATCTGGGCGGTATACGGATTCCTAATCTACGTAGATACATGAATGCGTTAAAGATCACTTGGATCAGAAAACTGCATTTGAGTAAACATAAAGTCTCTTATAATGAAGGTACCGAAAACTAGACTGGTACATTTGGGGGAAGTTGGCACAAAGACAGACTTTAACGAAACTAAACATATCTTTGGATTTGTTTCTAAAGAACATGAAGAAAAGGGGGAAATCTTTATGGTTGAAGCCAGTAATAAAAAGATAGCTGAATCATTGTTTTGTAATGCTAATATTATGATAGCAGTAAAGGTACCTTTCTACTGAGAGTGAACTGAGAAGAATGGTTATCAAATTAAGGTCTCATTGAATGCAAATGGATTTTTTTTCATTCAACACTATCTTGTTCAACTATGACTTCTAAACAAATGTTATCATGTATTTACGAATAGTCAATCCCGCAAAAGATTACATTCGTGGAAACGGATTATGGCTCACTGATGGAGCCATCCTTCCACATAAGACTGGCAAGGACTGTCATATGATTTCCTCTGTTCAAAAGGAGGGATCACTTCCGGCTGGCAAAGTGTTGACACTGACTGACAGGAGCTGCGACAATTAAGTGAAGTTTCTCTGATCTGAGCCCCTACATCAACCGGAGAGGACCTGGTCGTCATCATTTCAGAAGCTGCTTTAAGTTTTCGGTCAGTTTGTGGAGGATTTCTGCCGGTCTTCATGCATTTCATGAATCGACGAGTGTTGAAGAAGAAACCCATGTTCTTTTGGACATCAAAAATCCGCAAACCGGTACACGGTGTCATGGTTGGCTTGCTCATGGCCTATTTATATGCCAGCGTTTTTCTACTTTGCTGTGGAGACGTGGAGCTGAACCCTGGACCTGGACTTGGCGGAAAGGCGGAAAGTCTTCGGCAGACCTGCCTGAAGAGTGCCAGTGACGGCTCTGAGGGAGCTTCTTCCCCTTCACGGACAGCCAGTGACCCGACGCTGAAGGACATCATGACAACTCTTTGTAGTAAGTTGAACGAAGTGAAGGAGGATATCCGACAAGTTAGACATGTTTGCTGGACTATGGGAAGAGCTGATAGAACTGAAAGAGGAAGTGATAAATTTAAGAAGCGAAAATCAAACTCTGAAAGAACAAAACAAAAGACTATGGGAAAAGGTAGAGAACTTAGAAACGAAGGCTGAAGACCTAGAGGGACGGTCCAAAAGAAACAATATCATCTTTTATGGCAACCCCAGACAGGAAAATGAAACTAAAGAGCAATGTGAAGGTGTAATTAGAGATCTACTGACGGATACACTGGACCTGACACAAGATATTGACTTTGACCGACTCCACAGACTCAACGAAAAGAAATATTCCCCTATTATTGGCCAGTGTAATTTTTTTAAGACAAGGAAAGAATTCTTAGTAGGAGAAGTAACCTTTGGGACAGCAACATATTCATTAGGGAAGATTTCTCTGCGCTGGTTAGGGAGATTCGACGGAAACTTGTTCTTCATCTAAAGACAGCCAGGAAAGAAAATAAGAAGGCGGCAATGGTTTTTGACCATCTGATTATAGAGGGGAAGAAATTTGTGTTGGATCGTCAACAAAACCTAAAACCAATACAATAGGAATACGGTCGGCCTAGCATACACAAAGAATTGTATACATTGTTATGTCATAGAAAAGATTTTGTAACTAAAGTTGTACATAACACAGAGGGAACAAAAAAATTAATCACCGTCTTCCTCGAGTTCTGACAGAATGTATTCACGTGCAAGTGGCGTTGTTCCTGGTGAGCTTGTGACAGAAGATGACACTGCAGCTATGTCAGCTCCCGAAGGCGTGCACGAGGATAATGTGAACACGTTGCCTTCCACCAGTAGCGTTGTTATGTATTTTGAGAGTGGTAGTGAGAACTGTACACAGCAGGGGAAGAGTGCATGCGTACGAGAGCGAGAAAGGAATACCGTGTGTGTGGATGGAAATCGTTTGTCATTTTTACATTGGAATGTCAATGGGTTGTTGTCGAAGATTGTTGATCATAACTTTCTCTCTTATATAACATCGTGCGACATAGTTTGTCTTGTTGAAACTCTTGTTGATTGTCTACAACCTTTTTCTTTTCATACCCCAAAATAACCTCCATAGTACAGCTGCAAGGCTTCAACTTAAGATAAATATGGAAAAGGGCTGTATCATTGTTTTTCGAAAAGTTGGATATCTAGCCGCAAGGGAGAGATGGTTTTTAAATGGCGAGGCAATGGGTGTTGTGAATTGTTACAAATACCTTGGTGTCTACTTCACTACATGTCTTAGTGTTTCACCTGCCTGTCAGGACCTTGGGAGCAGAGCAAAACATGCGGTACTATGTATATTGAGAAAATTGTATATGCTTAATAACAATTCGTTGTTTGTGATACTTAAACTTTTTTATGCGCAAGTCTTACCAATTGCACAGTATGGTGCAGAGTTATGGGGTATGGATAAAGCTGTTGCTGAAATAGAAAACGTTCACCTGTTTGCTTTAAAAAGATTCTTGGGAGGGCAACCTAAAATGCCAAATGATTTTGTATATGGGGATACAGGTCAATATCCTATGTCCATTAACTCCTATTGGTGATGTATTAGTTACTGGTTGAAAATTCTGCGTATGGATGAGAAAGGATTACCATATAAGGCGTATAAAATGTTGCTTACTTTAGAATTAAAAGGTCAGAAATGTTGGACGTCTGTCATTCGAGATTTTTTGTATCAAAACGGGTTCGGGTTTGTCTGGGTCAATCATGGTGTGGAAAATGTCCATATCTTTTCATTAGAGCTATGTCAAAGGTTGATTGATAACCAATGGCAAAAATGGGAGGAACACATTCAAAACAGTAACAGGTATGCTTTTTATAGAACATTTAAATCACCAAGGAATTGTGAAGCGTATCTTTTGCTGGACATTGATAGACATTTGAAGAACTATATGGCAAGAATGAGATTTGGAATAGTCGATATATTTGCGCAGTAGAATCGGTATACTAATGTTGATGAAGATGCTATGTGTCCGTTGTGTAAGAATGCCAAAGAGAATGAATAACATTTTTTGCTGTGCTTCCCTGCGTCTCAAGATTTACGAAATGATTTTATCCCCCCCCAACCACCCTCCTCCCCCCCCCCCCCCCCCCCCCCCCAAAAAAAAAAAAAAATCTAAAAAGCCCATGTTTGTTTAAAGTTGTATTGCTCATGGCAAATCAGAATGAAATCATATTGAAGAACGTTTGCATATATGTATACAAAGCATTTCAAAGACGTACTGTACTACTCAGTTAAAGTATTCTTAGATTGCCCAGTCAGGATGGATTAATGCTGAACTGTCATGTCATGGTATATAATTGTCTAAGGTAGAAAGAAACTCGTGGAGAGCGTGGCAGCAGAGAGTCCTCAGAAGAGAAGCCCCCTTCAAGCAAGTGTTTCGGCCCTTATCTCCTGACACTCTAGGGGGGTTGGGCCACACCCGGTTCATGACTCCGGATGTCCCTCTGCTGCCCCTTTTTTTCCCATCTTGGGACGAGCCATGGCTGGGATTCGAACCCATGACCCTCTGGACATGCTCATTTTCCACTTAATGACTCGCGCTTTAACCACTGAGCCACAGGGACACCTGATATTTGTAGGGAAATTAAGCCTTATGAAGTTCACTTTTGTTCCTCCTTGACCAGATCCAGCTTGAACACCTCTCTGCCGCTTCTGCCATTGCTTTCAGGGCTCTGGTTTTTTCCTTCCCTGCAACAGAGCTGTTTCATGAGGCTGTATGCAGACGTTCCTACAAACCCCCTAGCTCCAATTTCTGCAGTGAGGACTTTGACCTGATAGCCTTCTCTCCTCAGGCTGTTTGCCAGATCAGCATACTTTTCAGTCTTGTAGATTTGAGCTGCCTCCATTCTGTTCTCATATGGCACCGTGAGCTCGATCATGATCAGCTGCTTGGTTGACTTAGAGTGGACTACTATGTCTGGTCTCATGCCACTCTTGCTGATGATCTCTGGGTGACTCTTCCATTCTGGGAGGTCTGCAGTGCACTCCCAGTCATCTGCCCCGTCCAGCAGACTCTGCCTGCATGTTTCGAGTGGCACTGTTGTTCTTGGCCATGATTTGCTGCCTCCTGCCGTGAAGAATGTTGCGGGTGCTTTTGGAGTCCTGATTTTCCCTTTTGTGGTGTTGGTACTAGCCCAGACTACTTGTACAATTTCTTTGAGCACTTGGTTGTGCCTCCATGTGTACCTTCCTTGAGCCAGGGCTACTTTACATGAGCTTAGGACATGCTCCACTGTTTGTTTTTCATGGCAGAGGGGGCATGCAGGATCGTCTGTTTTCCCCCACTTCACCAGGTTTGCATTTGAGGGCAGAAGGTCATATGCAGATCTGAGAATGAAGCTGATCCTGAGAGGGGCCATGTGCCAAATGTCATTCCAAGTGAGACTTCTTTGGAGTGCATTCTCCCACGTTGTCCATTGCCCTTGCTGGCTCTGCTGGACTGCTTTTTGGAGTCTTTTTTGGTCTTCTTCTTTTCTCATCTCCTGAATCATCATGTCTCTTTTGGCTTTTCCTTTGGCCTTTGACCACCATTCAGTTTTGGTCACCCCCAGTCCCTGTCTGTTGGTCTGTGTGTGTCCTGTTATTTCTCTGATCTTGAGACTTTCTTTTGCAGAATCCATCGTCTCTTGAACTTTCCATTTTCTGCCTGTCTTCAGCTGGGGCTTAATTGCTTCTACCACCTTGTCTCCTGAGTCCTCCAGCATGCTTTGAAGTCTGATCTTCCCTGCTTTGTATTCCTCCAGGATGGATTTCAGGGGTAGTTTCAGCTTTGCTTGGCGACAGTACAGCGCTATGTCAGTCAGACAGGGTGGGACACCAAGCCATTTCCTTGTGAACTTGTTGATTTTGGCTTCCATTGCCTCCACTATGCTGGTGCAGATGTCGTATATCATCAGAGGCCATAGCAGCTTTGGTATCAGCATGAACTGCAGACACCAGACCTTGTATTTGCCAGGGAGCCCACACTGGTCAATGGTCTCCAAGCCTTCCTCCGCCATCTGCTTGGTTTCTTTTGCTCTTTGTGTGTCTTTCAGCGTATCATCATACCATCTTCCAAGGCTCTTGACTGGTTCTTCTGTGACTGTTGGAATGGCCTGGTTGGCAACACTGAAGACCACAGATCCGGCCACTTTTCCTTTCCTCAGTGAGAGACTCCGTGATTTCTTTGGCTTGAACTTCATTCTGGATGAGGCAACTATGTCGTCCAGCCTCTCCAGCACATGACGTGTCTCGTCTTCTCTGGATGAAATCACTGTAGTGTCATCCATGAAGGCCTTGAGAGGAGGCATCTTGTATCCATCGCCAAGGTCTGTTTGTCTCGCGTTGTTTGTTGCTGCTTTCAAGATGAGTTCCATTGCCAGCACGAACAGTATTGGGGAAATTGCACAGCCCATTGCAATACCCACTTCCAAGTTGATCCAGTCTGTTGTGTACTCCTTGGTAGAGAACCGCATTGAGAAGCCATTGAAGTACTTCTTGAGCATGTCGCGGATGTTCTTTGGCACATGGTACATCTCAAGAGCCAACTGTATCATCTCATGGGGCACAGATCCATATGCGTTTGCCAGATCAAGCCACACTACGTCCAGGTCTCTCTTTTCTGTTTTTGCTTTTTGGATTGCGTCCCAGATCATTGTGGCGTGTTCTACACAGCCCGCCACGCCTGGGATGCCACCTTTCTGGACTGACACATCCAAGTACTTGTTTTCCATCAGGTACTTGGTCAGCCTTGCTGCCATGACAGAGAAGAAGATTTTCCCTTCGACGTTCAGTAGTGATATTGGCCTGAACTGGCTAATGTCACTTGAGTTTTGCTCTTTGGGGATGTACACACCATCTGCCGTCATCCACTGGCCGCTGATCTTCTGGTTTCTCCAAGCCGATCGCAGCAGCCTGTGGAGCCACTCCAGCACCTTGGGACATTTCTTGTAAAGCTGGTAAGGTATTCCGTTTGGCCCTGGTGATGATTTGGCTCTGGCTTTGTCGACCACCTTCTTGATTTCCGCCAACGTTGGAGGCTTGCCATTGAACTGTTCCTCAGGGTTGGTTGGCCACACCAGACCTTGAATGTCGAGTGGTGCTTTGCTCTGTGGGTCAGAGTATGTTTTCCTCAGATGCTGCTCAAGAACTCCTTTGTCCACACTTAGGGTCCCAGATTTTGGCTGCTCAAACAGTGTTCTGGCAAACTGGAAGGGGTCTCTGAAGAAGCGCTCTTGTGTCTTCTTCTTTTTGCTCTTCCTCTTCCTCGCAGATTCCGCTTTGCTGAGGGCACTGTGTTTTTCTTTCAGGTCTTTCCACAGTTTTTCCAAGCCTTGTTTTTCAGCTGGCAGTGCGGTCTTCATTTGCATCTTGAGGTTTTTCTTTTGGACCCTGATCTTGTCCATCTTTTCTTGGCGTCTGGATTTCTTTGGAGGTGTTTTCTCTTTGGGCAGTTTTGCTCCATAGGCGTCTCTACATGTGGCATACACAATGTCCCCATATGTGGCTAGTTTATGTTCCAGGGTGCTTTTCCCTATCAGTGCATCGAGTCTTTGGACGATTTTTGCATCCAGTTTCTCCCAATCTTCAGTTTCGTTTGCTCGTGGCAGGTTGAGTTTCAGGCGCCTGGCATCGAGGGCCTGTGCAAATTCCTCATCCGAACCAACAGCGTGGATGTCCTTGGCACTGTGGTTTAAATCCTGGCCTTGGTCTTCCGACGTCTTATCTGCTGATGCAGTGCGCTGCTGCTCATTCAGATGAGTCTTCACACATCCCATCTTTGTTCTGTGGATCTTCATGCCACGGGTGGTAGCGAAACGCTTTCCACAGACACATGGATATTCCATTTGGTCCATGTTCATAGTCCGTTTGGGATTTGCAGTCATGATTGGTTGAGCACCGATGGATTCATCATTCTCTCCCCCTTTCGGTGAATCCTGGGAGCATCTTTTCCTTTTATTTTTAGTAGCCACATGTTTAAGGCAAAGTGGGGAGCCAGCCCACAGAGCCCTTGGTTCTGGTCTTTCCCAGTGTCCTCCGGTCTTTCCCGGACGTCCTCCGGCCTATTCCCGGAAGTCAATGGTTTACCCATGCATCAGTAGAAAGAAACTCGTGGAGAGCGTGGCAGCAGAGAGTCCTCAGAAGAGAAGCCCCCTTCAAGCAAGTGTTTCGGCCCTTATCTCCTGACACTCTAGGGGGGTTGGGCCACACCCGGTTCATGACTCCGGATGTCCCTCTGCTGCCCCTTTTTTTCCCATCTTGGGACGAGCCATGGCTGGGATTCGAACCCATGACCCTCTGGACATGCTCATTTTCCACTTAATGACTCGCGCTTTAACCACTGAGCCACAGGGACACCTGATATTTGTAGGGAAATTAAGCCTTATGAAGTTCACTTTTGTTCCTCCTTGACCAGATCCAGCTTGAACACCTCTCTGCCGCTTCTGCCATTGCTTTCAGGGCTCTGGTTTTTTCCTTCCCTGCAACTGAGAGCTGTTTCATGAGGCTGTATGCAGACGTTCCTACAAACCCCCTAGCTCCAATTTCTGCAGTGAGGACTTTGACCTGATAGCCTTCTCTCCTCAGGCTGTTTGCCAGATCAGCATACTTTTCAGTCTTGTAGATTTGAGCTGCCTCCATTCTGTTCTCTAATTATTCACTGTTCATTGAATAGTGTATTGTCCATGTGTTATACCCCCTTCAGAAAGGGCCATGGCCTATACTGAATAAATGTCCACTTCTGCTTCCTCTGTTCCAAAAGGTGCTAGACAATTTTACGACTGTTTGACACACACTATATAGAACCTAACTGTTGCCAGAATTGGGACAAGAGACTTGCCTGAAGCGTGCAGTGGAAAGTCATTGTTAGTCATATACAAAAAAATGACAGGTGTGATTAAAGTGGCCTCAAGTTTGTATAGTATACAGAATCTTAGGCAGCAGCGCAATGTTGTAAATGAATTTTTATTAAACCAATATAAGGGTTGTTGTTGTTTTTTTGCAGTCCCAACAAGGAAAGTATTAACCATATCTTTTGGAATTATCAGCTTGTTCAAATTTTTGGCACGGATTTCTGTCAATGCTTACTCAGAATTGTACGTTGTCTGGTACTTCCGTTTCGGAGAACACCTGGATATATTTGGGTTGAAAAAAGACATAAGATGTGTGAAATTGTAATAATCCTATTTTGCTAGCTACACTGCACATTTACAAATATTCCGGAAGAGTTAGAAGACTTTGGAAAAAAAAAAAACAGAGTGTTGGTTGTGTTATACTGTCGTTTAACTTTTAATCAATAGTGTTGAAACAGACGACAGAAAGAACAAAATACAATATTCATTTGATATTGTTTTAAGCGAAGTGTGTGTGTGTGTGTGTGTGTGTGTGTGTGTGTGTGTGTGTGTGTGTGTGTGTGTGTGTGTGTTTTCAAATGTTGAACTAATCATGCAAAGCGTACGAATGATTTTTAGTATATCTTGAAACACAAGAACATCATGGAGAACCATACTCACTCGATGTTAATGACTTGTTATGACTTAAGGGGAAATGACCGATGCATACATTAAATACAGATTAAACAGCCTTGGTATGATGATATCTATCACAACCAGTTTTATAACTGGAAAAAGAAATGCTGCGGCAAGTGAATCACAACCTCCCTTCTTAGTCCTTTCAAACCACATCTTGATATGTTCATATGCTAATATGTAATAGTGATTGTTATGTTTTCATTGTGTGTAAATGAATGTACTATACTATTATTCGTATATTCAAACAGAATAGAACCTTCGTTACCAAGGAAGAACATCTCTGACTCAATCTTCCTGGTGGCAAATCAGTGGGAGTGAAGTCCTTTTGAAAGTCTAAGCCAGTCCCTCCAAGTTTCTCGACATAACAATCATTTAAGTTTACTTTCCTCACGCCCGCCCGCCCAGTCTTCCAAGCATTCACAATATAAATTCGTTCGGTCATACTTCGCTGAGGGGTGAAACAAATCTTCACATCTGTTCCAACGTTTTCCAGAGCCTGCATCTCGTGAAAAAAAAACCCACTTGCTGCTATCATTAATTGAAACAAAAAAGTGGAGTGCAACGTCAGCTTCTGTATGTAAAGGCAATACAATGCTGCCCTTTGTCTGGCTGTGGCTCGGGATATATGAAAGATATACTAAATTTCACTATCTCCCCAACAGTTGAAATTCACTGCAATTAGAAGTTTGACAATCGTACAAGATCGAGCGCAGTTGAAGATGAGCAACTTACCATCTCATCAGAGATAGACAGGCAAATACTTAAAAGTGGATGTGACATGGCCGATACATTCTCCGAGCCAAGTGGGTGCACGCCGCCAATCCATAACTACAGGATATGTCGCACGAACTTGATCCATGACAGTTTTAGACTGTTGGTCATAGCATGCTGACCGTCATTTCTACTATCCTTCGCTAGGGAGACTTAATTAGCATAACGGCAAAATCAAAGAATTTACTCTGTCAAATAATGTTTATATTTTTCCTGGGGATGGAAGGTGGGTGACGGGGTGGATGGGTGGGTGCTAGGGTGGGTTAAAACTAAATGCGTTTGGTATTTGTTCTGCACATATTTGATAAATGAAATGCATATAGACGATTACACCTGGAACACCATATGAGAGAGAGAGAGAGACAGAGACAGAAAGACAGAGTCAGAGACAGAGACAGAGAAAGAGAGAAAGAGACAGAGACATCATCAAATAAGGACACCAGTCAGTTTTGAAACCTTGTCTACTCACCAGCCAATGGAGACAAAGAAATACGTTGCAGTTCCACGTGCTGCCTCTCTGATCGGTTCACGGCAGAAAAAGAAAAAGAAAGGGACATGCTTTTCCTGGTGATACTCTTGTAATATACGATGACAATTACAGTATTTGACATACTGTATAGGGTAGGCCAAGACTGTAACTTTTTGCACTTTGCCCTGACTGAATCTCTGTTGATGGCGCTGAAATAGTCTGAATAACGTAATTCGACGTAACCTGTACATTCGCCTACTCGAAAACGAACGACTTGGTCAGGCTGTACATAGAGTGTGAACCAACAGTACAGTATGAGGGGTCCAGGTAGACCAGGAGTTTGAGATTGGCTGTTAGCATGAAAATCGCCAGCTGAACCATTAACAGTAAATTTTGTGACGATTGGGTTTTTCAGACAGGCAGCCAAACCAGAAATGGTTAGCGTAGCATTCTCTGATCGAACACGATTGGCATTAAGTTTATCTGCAGTATTCTGTCGTGTCAAACCATTGGGAGTAGTCCTCTGGCTTGTAACAGGGTGTTGCGGATACTGGGTTGGCTCCATGTCTGTTATATTTTGTAACCTATCCATGTCTTTGTTCGTGTTTATGACTTCAGTGTTTTTATAAATAAAAGTCGTCTGTGTGCTGTGGTTTGTTGCCTTCAACCCATATGCCACGAAAGCGCTGTCACTTACCAGCGTATTACAGATAGTGCTTAGCAGACAGATCACTAGAATGGTATCCATGAAAATAGTATTCCTAGCCGTTGAATGGTACATTCAATTTACTGCTGGCATCAGACAAGGTTTACAACACCGTATCACTGATTGCAAGGCATGAACAAAACCAGACACATTTAACCCTTGTCCAATTTGTCAAAACGTAAAAGATCTTATGTTTGTGATATCTGTGTTTTGTATATAAACTGAAGAAAAGGGTTTTGAAATGTTCCCTGTTCTGTCCTGCTATCTTCTTATCAGTTTCATTGACGATCTGCCACTGTGTGCAGAATAATCCATACATGCTTCATCGCATCAGATTAGCCACGATGACCACGATGGTTTACAGTTAAATGGCTACATGAATTGATAACTGAGAGAACAGACTCGAGAAAGAACAGACTCGAGAAGAGGTCCCATGAACAAGATCTAGAAAAGGCCTGACCTAATCATACACTCAAAACTCAGGTCTGACCTGGGATCTCTGGCTAACATATATCCGCACAAGGCACTAAAAAAGCAATGAGGGTATGTTCAGTATACGTAACTGAGAGAAACGACAAGCCAATAGATAAAGGAAAATACTTAAAGCGACTAGTGCACATAGTGTACTATTGAGCAACGGTCAGTACTTCAGTTAGGGTTCATCAGGGCTGTCTTCCATCTCCTAAACTTTTCAGCACATTCCTGGAACATGTCATGACTGGTGATACTATCAGCACTGCCAGCTCCAGAAGCAGAACCATCACAAACCTTCCATGACATTGAAGACCTGACAGGCAGTGTACAACACAGACCAAATGAAACATCATCAAGAGATGGCATGGAATCAGTGCTGACAGGACCAAATTGATAGCCAGCCACACAACCATTGATATTGACATAACTGGCCATGTACAGAAGCCAGAACCTATTCAAGTGTTGACTTACCTGGGATCCATCATTGACACCGACCGATCACAACCAAATACCTTCTCCAGAGCAGCAAAGACAACATCAGCACTGTCAAGAATAAAAACTGTATGAAAACACAATAACATCTCCATTTAACAGAAGATCAGTCTTCTGCATGCACTGGTATGTTCCATCTTCCTGTGTGCTTGCAATACATGTACCCT